>JARPRH010000632.1:1413-26246 GCA_031763665.1 Calameuta haemorrhoidalis
TTTGGCGTCCTCGGCATCCATTGTGCCGAACAAGGATTTCGCTAAAGATCCTAGTCCGTCTATAAGTCCTCTTTTTCCTTTCGACTGTGGACTGAGAGTGGATTCTTTAACGTATTCTAGTTTGGCCTCTATCTCCTGGAGGAGAGCCTTAGAGGAAATGCTAAATGCCTTACATATCCTCTGTATTTCAAGCGTCGTTGTATCACATATCTTTTTAGTTTTCGACAAGTAATGTCGGATGGTGGCCTCTGTTTCAAATATGGGGCTTAAATCAGTGTGGATGACCAACTTCCAGGTATCCTTATAATTTACAAGGTTCCCCATTTTTTCGAAGTATATCCCCGGTGTCGTATGAAATTCGCTTATCGTCAGTTGCTGAGCCAGTGCGTTTTGGATTTGGGTGGTCCCGAACCATAGAGCGGTGAACCTGCAACATGAGCAGTTTCTATATGTATAAAAGAGGTATAAAAGTTACTGAACAGGCGCCCTTCCCCACGGGGGTAAGGATCCTGTCCGCTGAGGACAGGATGGCCATTCTTCGGCGGAGGGCCGAAATCTCTCTCAGGGCTCGAATAGAGAGGGCCTTGACCATTTCCCTGGTCGGAGTGAGTATTTAAATATTCCTTATTTCTCTCTTATTTGCAGTTTGTGTAATTTGTGTTCCTGCTTTCTTTTGTTACAGCTGGAATTCGTGAACATTCGCGAAATGCGAATGCGGAGGCGAGTTCGGGCCGACCTGAGGTGTCTCATAGACTGGCTCTGGGGGGAAGGGAGTGAGACGGAGGCAGACCTTTTCTGCCTCAAACAGTTCTTCGGATATGAGCCATATCAACCCGAGAGTTGGTTTTGATAATATTTGATAATTTTTTTTTTTTTTTGTATAATTGAAATATAACTCATGATGAACAGCATCTTCTTGATATAACTATTCTTGATCGTGCCTTCACTCCATCCTCAGCGCCTCTCTACCCCTTAATTTAAGCGAGAAAATGCTTAAGTCGGTTAACGTGAACTTTTAGTAGTTTTTTATTTACTTTTATAGTATAGTTCACCTTAGAATTTTTCTCTAGTATTTGGCAAGGTCCCGTCCATTTAGCAGAGAGCTTCTTGGAACGTCCACGTCGCAATGCCTCGTTGAATAGGAGGACTTTATCGCCGATTTCGAATTCGTTCGTTTCGGTCTTTGTGTCGTAATATTCCTTAGGCTTTTCCTTGGCTGCGATGAAATTATCTCTAGCGACTTGGTTCGCGGCTCTGACTCGTTCTCGTAACTTTAATGCAAAGTCGTCGTAATTATATGTGGGTTTTGGTTCCCTTTTAAATGTGCTAGGCAACAAGGCCTGCCTGCCATAAATCAATTCGAAAGGAGTAAATCCCGTAGCAGTGTGCGGGGTAGTATTATAAGTGAACATGGCGTAGGGAAACCACTCGTCCCAATCTTCTTAATCTGGGCTAATAAAATTTCGTAAGTATTCGGCCAATGTCCGATGTGAGCGCTCTAACGCTCCATTGGATTCTGGATGGTAAGCGGAAGTCTGTATTTTCTCTATTTTCAGAAGCTTACAAGAATTTTTAAATATTTCACTCAGAAAATTGGTTCCTTGATCGGTTAGTACTTTTTCAGGTATTCCATGTTCGCAGATAATCTTTGTGACGAACTCTTTTGCTATCGTTCTGGCTTCCTGATTCGGTATTGGTATGGCTTTGCTGAATTTAGTGAGACTGTCTTGGAATGTCAGTACGTATTTGTTTCCCTGATGGGTTTCGACTAATGGTCCTACAATATCTAGGGCATTACCATTGGTGCCTTAGTCCGCTTTCCTAGTTTGTTTGTTTGGCATTTTTCACATTTTGAGATGAAATCTTCTACATCTCGGCGTAATCCTGGTCAGTCATGGTTTAGTCGAATTCGTTCGATAGTTCGAGATATCCCTTGGTGACCTCCGATAGAAGTATCATGATACTCATATATAATTCGCTGCCGCTCCTCCTTCGAGTATTCCCGCTTGGGTGTCTCCTGAGTAGGTGTTTCCTCCACCTTTCCTTTACTTCTGGTAGTAATACGTATTCTGCTTAGGGCATCTGCGTTTACATTGGCTTTTCCAGCTTTGTACTCGAATTCGTAATCATATTCTTCCAGCTTCAACCGCCACCTCATAAGGCAGGAGCCTGGATCCTTTATACTAAAGAGCCAAGTCAGTGGCTTGTGGTCCGTTACTATTTTGAAACGGGTGCCGTACAGGTAGGGTCTGAAATGATTCACAGACCATACGATGGCAAGTAGCTCTTTTTCCGTGGTACTATAATTTCTCTCGACTTTGTTTAAGGTCCGGCTGGCACAACAATAATGTTAGAGGTTTAGCGATTTTGGAGAAGTCGTGTATGAATCGTCGACAGTATCCTGCCAAACCTAAAAACGATTGAACGTCCTTTGCGTTTCGACGTGTAGGGAATGTTTGGACCGCTGTTATTTTCAAGGGGTCTGGTTTTATCCCTTTCTCTGTTATTACATGTCCTAAGTAATTTACTTCCTTCCTTAGGAATTCGCACTTATCTGGTTGTAGTTTTAATGTTACTTCTCAATCTTTGGAATACTTCTTCTAGTTTTAGATTATGCTCCTTCAGGCTTACGGCGTGAATGGCTATGTCGTCTAGGTATACGAAGCAACGAAGCCCCTGTATTCCTGCGAGAGCAGAGTTCATCAGCCTTTGAAACTTGCAGGTGCGTTTTATAATCCGAAAAGCATGCGATTATACTCATAGTGACCATGAGAGGTGGAAAACGCGGTTTTACATTTGCTATTTTCCTCCATTGGGATCTGGTGGAAACCGGATGCCAAAGTATTTGGCGTTGCCCAACTGGTCTAATATCTCGTTGATATTGGGCAGCGGGAAAGAATCGCCAACGGTTACGTCGTTTACTCTTCGAAAGTCCACCACGATGCGCATTTTTGGTTTGCTTGACGCATCACTTTTCTTGGGTACCACTAGCAGTGGTGCATTCCATTGACTGGTATTATGTCGGATTATTCCATCTTTCGTCATCTGTTGTACTTGCTTATTTATTTCAGCTTTTTAACTTTCAGGTAGCCTATATGGTCTAATATTAATGGGCGCTGTCCCCGGGGTGACCAGTATTTCATGTGCGGTTGCATTCGTGCATCCCAACTGGTCGCAGTCTGGTTGTAGTTTATTAAATTTATCTCCCTTGGAGCGCTAGGAGTGGGTAGGCTTCTTCGCGGTGCCACCGCTGTTTTAGAGTAACAATCCCTAGCGAAATGTCCTATCCGGTTGCATTTACTGCAAGTCGGGGGCATAGAACTCCTTGTGTGCTCCTGTCCTGGATAGCGTTTTATTAAGTGGGAGTCGCGAGACCCACTACTCTTTTCTTCTTCTATTGCTCCAGTAATAGACGCCTGGAGTGTTTCATAATGATTCGCCTTGACTATCATTCGAATTCTATCGTGTAGACCTTGTTCAAATATGCCTAAGGCTTGAGTTCGGAGTAACTTTTCAATAATCTGATTCTCTACGCTACGCTACTATTTTTTGTAGACGTTCTAGCCTTTATAAGCTCTCTAAGCAAATTTTCTACCCTTTGCCCATATGTTTTTACATCTTCTTGGGGATTCTGTTTACTAACATTAAATTCTAGTTGCAATGAAGTTGCTGATCTTGATTGACCGTAAAACGATTCTAGTTCGTTCTTCAATTCTTCGAAACAGAAAATGTTCTTGCGTCTAATTGCTTGGTTATCTTTTCCTTCTAATTTAGTCTTCAATATCGCTAAGACTATGTTATCGTAATCTGCGGGGTTGCTTTGATCAAGTACATACGTACAGACATCCAAAATTTCTGGCAATGCTTCGGGTTTTTCCCCGTCAACTTACGGATTTGATCTTCCGTCAAACAGAAATCATGTCTGGGCTCAGCACGAATACTCTCAAAAAGGTTACGAGTACATATTGATATAACGATAGAGAAATATAGTCTCGGGGAGCTGCCCTTTAAAACGATGTTGGACTTCGACGACTTCGACGTCTTCGACAACAAAATCAAGACAAACAGGTCTATTCGGAATGACATCGTAAAAGGCTTACAATTTCATACTATTCCATTTTACAGATAAAGTGCTCAACCATATAAACTTATTTGCCGTTTGTTTTTAGACTAACGGCATGTCAGCCCTCATGTATTCGGATTCAAAGTATCTGATAAAAAGTGTTCGCAACACATTGCAAAGGTTTGTGTCACGAGATTTAATTTTGATGTTCACTGCGGTTAGACAATCTGGTAAAAAAAAAAGTCTTCAAGGATGAGACCACGTTCTACGCTTGCATGCGAGGTATAAATAAAATTTGTGTTTTCTAAGTTAAATTATGTTAATCTTATTATACTAACAAACATATTTTTTCTAAACTCTAGATGCGATCCTAACAGAGTGTACTAAAACATCAAGCGACCCACCAGTCAAGGAAAAACAAATACAAGAAGCTATCGGATCGGTGATTAATAACGCTAAAGATTGGGATGGCCACCGCCAAAGCAGGGCCAAAACATAAAGTTAAATAGAGTTAGCTTAATATTATATTATGTCAATTGTATGCCAATAAAGTAGCGAAAATTAAGCTGGCGTTTATATTATATATATGTGACCTTCCAGGTCTATCAGGCAACCGGATATAATACGAATCAGGACATGATCAGGATCACATATGTTCCCTAATGTGGGCCCGATCTGTAGCCTGATCAGGGGCGGATTAGAAATGCCGTTACATGGTTATATCCCAAAGCGGATCTATTCAAATTCTTAATTCGTAAATTCTTTTCGGCACATCGAACTTTTCGATTGCCACGTATATGTCCCAGAACGCTGAGTAGCAGGCCACGCGCTCTCACACTATATGCCAGCGCGAGGCATGAAGCAAGACTCTTTTCGCAAAATCATCAATGTTAGGTGCATTGTCCCCAAAAATCGGAGCTAATGCACCTAACTGACGCGAAAACGATGAGCAGTCTTTGGTGAACCGTAACCAACATCGGGTCTTGCTCGTGCCTCAACTGGTAGCATCTTGCGTGAATTCAACTCCCCGCGATCGATCCTTCCTACCTGAGGGCCAAGGAAGTCACCGAGGTGAGCGTGAGTTTAAGTCTACCGCGAGTGACACGGTGGACCACGAATTGTACAACAAAGAACTCATATTGTGTAATAACCAGAAACCATCTACTCAAGCCAATCTCCAAATCAACTCCTGTAAGTCAAGCGATTATCTATATGTAACTTAATTGTACCAAGAAAACGATATTCATTGCTATTCATTCGAGACCACGGTATCAATAAATAATCCAATCTTTGGTTTCGAACCAATCCATGGATCTATAACCAATTTTATTCCATTCCCAATACCCCAGAAAACAGGTACGCCTAGCGTTTAAATGGTTTCCCAAAATTAAATTACTTCAACGCCTAGCAGTTTCACTAGCTGAGGCTTAACAACATGCCACATCAGGGTCGGAAGAGGCCAGTGTGGCCCGGATCCCGGTCGGAATAAATTTCTGCTCGGGTATAAAGCAGACGGCCTATTGACACGTCAGACGAAAGGAAGAAAGCTACGAGTGAAGTGTTACTGCGGTAACTTATTGTTAGCCGAAGTACTGACCTCAATCCTCGTGACTTTCGTACTCACCACATTAACAGTTTTTGTTCTAATAGTGTATTCTAACTTAACTTATTTTGTTTCAAATAAATCTTATACTTGTTATCGAGAGTTAAGTTCCAACTTTTTATTCGAGCAACGAATTCCAAAGTACCTGACTCCTGAAAATCCTTTCCGGTAGTCGAATCCGTAAATCCAGTATTTGGACTCACAGCAGTAAGCAGTTTCCAAAACATCAGATAATAAACCCATTTGTCTTCGATAGGCAAAATAACATTTTTAACTGACATATTTTTCTCATAGAAAACTGGTACATGCATTGCTGCGTTTTTCACGGCGAAATATTATACAACCGAATTCATGGCAGCAGCCATCCTTTGAATGATTCCGAGTAGAAATTTCATCAGGCAATCCTTAACATCGTCAGGGCCGGCTCAGGTTCTACTACGATTTCAAAGTATTTTTAGAATTAAACAGCCATTGTTGACAATATTGGCACATTATTTTTATTTTCCATTATTTTATGTCGTTTGATGAACAAATAAAGACTGATAAATCTGTATATGAAATAACAGTGAGTAATATGATAGTTAATTACAAGATATCTGATAAATCATGTTACGTCCGACGCAACGCAACCCTTTACACCCCCCCCCCCCCCCCCCCCCCCATTAGCAAAAGGGTCAGTGACCACAGCGATTGTAACCGATCCTCGACGAACGCGCGTTACTTATTATAAACCATAGACTATAATAGTTAAGGGACATTATTGTATCATATACGACACCTGACACTCTCTTGCATTCGCTAGAATTTCACCCACACTTGCAACACTACAGGTGGATGAGCAAAGAGAGAGAGAAAGCACGGCGCCAAAGAGTAAGAACGGCACGGACTATAATGCTGAATGCGATGCCCAGAAATGAGTCCTCCAAAGTATTTCAGCTTAGCAACGCGAAAACCGCGCATGTTGTGGCACCTACCAGTCACCTTCCCGCGTTCCCTCACCAACCTCACCTCCAGGACAATCCGACCAATGTACTGAACAAAAGACAAGCCCACGAACGATGACCAAATACCGAAAATTCATGGAGCAATCGGCGGCAATAGCCTGAATTACGACACGACAAGTACCCTAAATTCCACAAAACACCTGACAATGCACCTAACTCCCCCTTTAATTCGAAGTTTTCCTTATGAAAATCAATAACGACCATAGGCAGTTACTAACCACCTCTCTGGTAGAGCAGGATCCCTTCAGGAGCTTTGAGCCGATTGACTGTGTCTGTCCAGTGTTGTACCGACCAGATACCTTAGGGCTGCCTCTGATCTAGCTTGGCTTAGGACTCAAGTGAAAAGGTGCATCACCGTAGTGCCAGTCGTCCGCGCGAAAAAGACTCATTTCTTGGCAAGTAAAAGCATTCGTCTAGCGCGAGTGTCCACCCTAGGGCTGAACCAGGAAACTCCCGTTCGAGCAAACCAACTTCTTATTTCTCTACTTCTCTTCCCTCTCTCTCTCTCTGCTCGTCCACTGGTAAGTAATTCACTGTTATCTCTCTACACCAATAGTAAACCAGATTTATACAAGTTGACGATCACGTACACCACTCCATAAGATATTGTAAACAAATAGAAGTGAACTCATTATATTTTGAAATCCTTTGTATCGTTCATTTTGTATCCAAATTTATTATCTCATTATATCGAGTTAAACCACATTTTCTTCTTATAATTTTGAACCCTAAACCTGATAAATCCTACACTGAACAAGTGTTCAAGTATTAGCAACAAACACCTTCCGCGTAGAAGGAACAATTCAGTTAAACCAGCTACAACTAAGATTTGGTCGTGATCCTCACCTTAGCTATTGACCAAGAAACATAAAGGCAGGTAGGCGTGCTTTAGCACCTTAAAGTGGCAAGAACCCAATACCTTTTACGTGATCTCTGATCGCAATCCCTATGCTAGCTCCCTGACGCTCCCGCGAACGGTCGCTCACGCATAGGACGTAACAATCAAAGATCACTAAAAAAAACCTTTTTGTATTCGTTTTAGATAAAAATAAGTTGGCCGTTGGTGGAGTCATATCACAAACTAAGTCTATCACAAGCATTCTGTCTAAATTTTGGACTAGAAAGGTCTTATTGCAATTTACTGCTGTGAGGAAAACTGGAAGAAAGTTAATTTTTAAGGATACAACTTTTTCCTTATTCATAGTATATGGTAAAGCAGTATTAATTTAGACAATTTATAAATTTGACGTACTTATAAATGAATTTATGTTAACATCTTAATATATTTAATTTCAGAGACCATTAAGAATGAATATAAAAAAAATCCAAAGTTATCACCAAGAAAGGAGAAACAATTTTTCGATGCCATTAGATTGGTCATCAATAATGCAAAGACTTGGAATGAACGAGGAACCTGATTTAAATTAAGGCAAACAAAATCTGGACCTGACGCGAGCCTTAATAAATTTCTACTCAAAATAGTGATTAAGTTTCAATTTCAGATGTAAATTTACTAAACTCGAAAACTCAGTTAATTCATTTTACAATTAATCTATGAATTTCATTATGCGTATGACCAAGTGACAGAAAGGCAGTAGTTAACGGCAAGTATTCCATCGCTGCGACCAAACTTGTTACGTCCTATGCGTGTGCAAACGTTTATGGAAGCATCAGTGAGCTAGCATAGGTGTTCTATCACTTAAGGTTCTTATCACTTTAAGGTCCTAAAATATACCTACTTGGGTCAATTTTATTCCTTGGTCAATAGCTAAGATGAGGATTCACAACCAGACGATAAATTTAATTGAACTGGCAGACTCACTTGTTTTACGCGAGATGTACTTACTAGTGGCGAAAACAAATTTATTTGGATTTGGGATTGTATTATGATGGGTTAAATCTCAAAATCGTATAAGAATAGTACTTTGTGATACAAGTGCGAGAAAACGACCATTATACGCAGGTTGTGAAGTTGGTCGCACTCGCCGTATGAGTACCACAAAGCACGAGCCAAAGGCGAGTGCTGATTGTGGTACGAGTGCGACGAGTGTGACAAACTTCACAACTTTCGTACGATGGTCGTTCTCTAGCACTCGTATCACATAAGTATATTTTAACCTAATATAATGGAAGAATCAATTTAAAATACATTTAAAATGATATAGTCGATATACAAGAAAAATTACGTGAGTTGATAAACAATGTGAAATTCAACGATAGTAAATGTGCGAACGCCAACTTGTGTGATTTTCATTTACAAACAATATACATTATATATTATTTAGGTATTCTGAGTTACTTACCGGTGGATGAGCAGAAAGAGAGTGTGCGCCAAGAGATGCTCGATGATTGTAAAATTGAATTTGGTGAAGGAAGTTTTTTGGTCCAGCCCTAACCTAGACACTCGCACAAGACGAATACTTTTATGGAAAAGCCAAGAGTTGACTTCTTTTTGCATGGACGCTCGACTGTGATCCCTTTTCGTTCAGCCCTAAGGTGAGCTAGATCGAACTAGCCCTAAGGCATTTCATCGGCACAACACTTGACTGACGAGGACAGTCAGCTAAAAACTCCAGAAGAGATACTGCTTTACCACAGGATCGATTAGTAGCTGGTGATGGTCGATCAACATTTCGTAAAAGAGAGTTTGAATTTGGTGGAGGTTTAGTGTACTGTCAGGAAGTTTTCGGAATTTGGATGCGTGTTATGAAAAAATCAGGACTCTTGTTAGTTAATTAGTCCTGCTGAGTCAGTCTTGCAAATCGTCTTGGATGTAAGGTGAGTGAAGGGGACGAGGTGGTTGGTAGACGTCCTGACGCACGCGGTTTCGCATTGGTATGGTAAAACGCTTTTCAAGCAAGTCCCTTCTCGGTATTCCGTTCAGCATTATTGTCCGCACCGTGCTTATTCCTTTGTTTATCATGAGCTCTCTTTCTATCCGCTTATCTACCTGACGTGTGATTGCTGGAAGTGTGAGAGAATGTGCAGTACTAAACATACATACTACATATACACTACTACAATATAATCTGATTTCCTTTGATTATTACAATCTATAACATTTGTCAGATAAAGCACGTTCGTATAGGATCAGTTACAATTCTCGTGGTCCTTGACTTTTTAGTAGCTAGGACACAAAAGGATACTGAAGATATGGTAAAAGAAAGGAACATTTTACGCGTATAAATTTACACCTTAGTACTGGGACTTGCTATCGTACAGCGAATTTCGAGATTTTTAGGTGCAAATATGGGGGCTGTCAATGCGCGGACGTGCCTCATCTAAAAATTCCGTCTTTTACCACGGCGAGCGCTAGTAGTAGCACGGCTAGTGCAACCTGCGACAGTAGTGCTCATTCATCTGAAGCTATCTTCAGTTTGATGGTCTTTATATATATTAATTGAAAATTTCCATATTAATGCGCATGCCACTGCGTTCTCTCAGCCACAATGTCGAGTCTCTAGCGTTCAAGGCAAATTTTAAGTACAGTAGGAAAAAGTGTATCTATAGGGAATCTTTTCACTTCCACGTAGCCAGCTGTTGAGCATCATTTATCAACATCAAAATATGTTTCCACGGCTTAGCACAACGCACGTTCCCCCTTAAAGAGTTAATTATTAAAAGACTGATTGTTCTAACATTCTTCATATTAAAATTTCAATTTATTATCAAATTATTAAAATATTCAATGGTCAATGCTTTCTTGTCAAAGGTAATCTGTGGCAAGTCAATGGAAGTCAATAAAAACCCATTCGTTACCTTAGGCAAAAAAGCATTGGTAATGGGAAATCTTTATACCAGCTACACGATTATGTCACCTACTTGTTCGCGTAGAAATTGGTAATATTGAAAATTTTAGAGAAAATGTTTCTACATATGATAATATAAAATAGAAAGAGATAAGTAACGAACTTTTTTATAATATATTTTTTACACCTCGGTTGATTCGTGTGACCTGAACATAGATTGGTTAAATCGTAATTGCTAACATTACGAATTCGGCCAAAAGAACGAAAAATGGGCATTAAAACGAAAATTATAAATCTAGTCTCAATATATAAAGAATCTAGGTTTAATACAGAATGTACAACTGTTCTGTACAACTACAGAATGTACAGAATTTTGTTAAAACAAAATATCAAAAAGGCGTTAAAACTTTATAAAAAGAAAAACAAGTTTTATTGACGTTTTAAATATTGTTTGCATAAGAGTGTGCGATAATAATTTGATATGTTTCGACTTTACTGAATAACGGGTTAAGCTTAGCCCAGGATTTCCCAAACTTTTTTTTTCTGATGAGGCACTTTGAGGGTCTTTGAATTTTGACGGAGTAGCTTTTGTAATTTGAAGGGTAGGTAATGACTAATGACACATAATCAATAAATCTTGGAAAAATAAAAAAGCGTGCGTGACGTTTTGTGCCGCCAACATGAATGTCATGAATAATTCAAGCGTAAAATTATTGTAACCAAAATATAGAAAAAAGTTTTGTTATTAATATTTTTTTCGCAGAGCACAGTTTGGGAAACCCTGACTCAGCCTATCTTAACTGAGTTAGAAACAAAATAGAGATATCAAATGCTTATGTTGGAACTCACGAATACCGAATACAAGCATAGATAATGGAGAATGGTTTTTCCTAGCGTCAAAATCCTTCGCCTAGGTGAGGATGAATTTCCACGCTGTCTTCTAGGATGCCTTGAGGGTCCAATGTTCACAACACTAGCTAAAAACTTTCCTTAGGACGTCCACTGTAAAGGTGGTTCGAAGTTTGCACTTGGGGGATACAGCCATAAGGAAAGGAAGGGAAGGAAGGTTTGCACTCGGTGGATTTCCGAAGAGAACTAACTGAATTCTAACTGAGCAGTGGCAACCTCGGGCGCTGGGGTGAAACACGGAGGACTCTCATTGGTTGGTTGTGAGTGGCGAGACCAAAGAATTTCAAACGTTGCAGTTTCTTCTTGGGCGCGAATATTCCGAGGCAGGAAACGGCCAAGGTCTTCTATGTCCCTTGTGACTCGGCACGTAACAAGGAATTGACGAAAGAGAAAAATTATTTTAAAAAAGTATTCAAAACCAGGAGGTTTTGATGTCTCAAGGTTGAATTCAGAAATAGCTGTAGTACTTAATGATTCATTCAGCAAAGAATACATGGCAGAAACCCAGCAGGTAGCAGGTTTAACAATAATTTAAGTAGGAAACGCCGTTTCAATAATAATTGAGAATTTCGTAATAGAAGAAAAAAGATTTTATTGCATTATAAGCAATCGGAATCAAGGAAATCTTTTATTATACCTGATAAAAAGAAAGAAATCAAAGATCTGTTAGCTGGTACCAAACCAGACAAAATTTGAAATAACTTGAATTAAAAATTAAATGGTTAAAAAAAATTAAATGCTTTTACTGTGACAAATCATTTAAAAATTAAAAAGTTGAAAACCGCGGCGAAATTGATGTTCCCTGGAGATTATATGTGTACTATTCACTTAAAGGATGTCTACTATCTGGTACCAGTGAGAAAGAAAAGAGCAGAGTCTTTCTGTACTATGAATTTTTTGAAACAATATACCAATTTACAAATTTGGCATTTGGTCTGTGTACAAGCCTTTGAATTTTTACAAAGATTTTAAAACCAATGATCAAATACTAATTGTAAGAACAAAGCGGTTCTCTTCTGTGATTTACCTAGACAATTTTCTGTGCGTTGATCAAATGTATGACGAATATGGAACATATTTAGAAGAAACTTTCTTTTTACTATATTCACTTGAGTTTCTTATTGCTCACTACTGTTATGGGAGCAAAGATTTTACATATAAGTCCTAGTCGATGAACGGAGCTTGAAACGCCGTTAAGACTTCTCCTCCAGCGATGCGACAAGTATGTTCAAATTGAAGGACTATCAAAGACAATATTATGCTTCTTCTAAGATTCGGCCAATAAGCAATTAATAGCACATCTCCTTAATGGAAGTGAACCATAAAGAAGAAGAAGAAGAAGAAGTACCTTTCCTTACAAAGGACAAATAAAACTGTTTATACTATATATAAGGAATCTGTGTGCCTTACTGTGCGCTTCATATAAATTTTATTAAAATTATAAGAATGTAGTGTACAACAAAAGAAAAGATGTATGCTTCATATTTTAATTCATAAAGGAATCTCACAAATGTATTGATGATTACGATTACAGTGCCCATTATACAATCCTCCGTCTTTATATAAGAAAGCACAACGATTATGCTCGCTCACGTTATCAGGTTGTCGATAAGCCCACGGTTTGTATCCTGCTGCAAATTCTAGTGGTTGTCCAGTAACGGTCTCCCAGTCGTTTATGTTGAACATACTATGTATACCTATGGCAATCCATTTTACATCTCCGTTGTCCGCCATCATTTGACGCAGTACTCTTTCCTCCTTTTCAGAATTGACCACTGCTAGGTGAGCTGCATAATGAGAAGATATTATAATTAGAGTTTTTTTAGGGGAAGACATTTAGAAAATCGATCAATTGACAATATCGGTCACATTAATTACGATATATCTACGAATGATATGATATTGAAACTACTGAAATTCTTTTACTCCTATCAATTATATTAAAATTATGTCAATTAGTCGTTATTTCTTTTATGTGAAAGAAATTGCATACGTCAGTAATTACCGACGTATAGTTAACGTTACGTTAGTATATGTTACCACGTATAGTTAATTTTACGCAATGCATATTTAATAATTATTATTAGAATCTATAATTTATTAATTTTCATTTTATATGCGTAAAAAGGTTGCTACATAAAATATAATTTTTATATTAAAAAGGTATTATCGGCAGAGCGGACCGGTATTATAAGTCAGTGCAGCTAATGCCGGTGATTGCGAATTATTTTTCATTCGCAGAAAAAATTTTGTTGCTGATCATTTTATCTCGTATAAGGGGGGATGATTGAAATAATCACATTAAACTTTGTTTCCGCGTTCGATTTTTTTGGGAAATACGCATTTTATCGCGAATATCAACATTTTCCCTCAGTTGACCAGCAATACCCTCGTATAACTTGAATATTAAATTCATACAAATGTATATAATTTTTATACAGTACCATTCTCGGCGATGCAATTTTTGCGAGCATCATTCCAGCTGCGCTCAGTCTTGTGTAATTTATAGTAGCCGATACCGTCCTTCAAGGTATAGTCAACTCTGACAGTTTTATTTGGTTTTTCATGCTCATCCTCGTCGTTAAATAAATCAGAGAGATTAAGTGGAATATTGAAATTTATGGCTTGTGCACTGATATTCAGAGATAAGATAACATTCAATGGACGGGCTCCTGTTTCATTCAGATTACCCGACAAAAGATTCAGAAGATCACTGTTTAAATTACTGTATGATATTGAGAGTGGATTGGAATCAGTGTCATTATCACTATTGACTCTTATCGCACAGCACCAAATTACCACTAAGCTGTAGACTATTGTATAGAATTTGCAGGTTTCAGGATACATATTTATTTGTTATACGACACAAGGCAAAATTCAAATTTCACTAAAATGTTTTGCGAACTGTGCGTAGCTTTATAAAGCAAGCGTATCGTTTAAAGGTCAGCGGGATCATTTTAGACTTTGATAAATTGAAATTTATCCTTAGAGAAAAATAAAAATGGTGTCAACCAAGTCATAAGATTATATTATTAGTAATTGCCCTAACGAAGTTTTGATATACAATACTATGCGTTTGTTGATCGAATTATATCATTTTTTATTGAACTAAATATGTAATGTAATTGCATGGCACTAACTACACATGTAGAATTTTGTCGGGTCGCGTTTGTAACGTTTAACACCTCGCATTTGATTTCCAATAGCGCGACCCGTAAGTGACTGCAAGGTTGGTCACACGTCGAGCCATGGTTTGGCTGAACGTTCGAAGTTATGCAAATCGCAGACGTCCTGTGTTTTATAAATACATAGGTATGGTACAAATAATTTTACTTTGTAAGATGTCTAATAAATAATTACTATTTACGATCAATTGTAAAGAGTACTTTTATTATTTCTCTCAGAAAGTATGTCTGAAGGTCCGAATGCGGTGAAGGAAATTTAGTGTATGTCGCGTATAGCCCAATCAGCTCTGCAACGTATTTCAGACGTTTCATTTACATTTGGCTCGGCTGGTCTACTACGTCTCTGATACGACTTGTTGATGTTTAGCCCAGTCGACATACCACGTCTCTGACACGAAATTGTAAGCTAAAGGGTTAAGATATTTAACGTGTAGGATATATCCACGTGTTCATTTAAGACGTGTAGGACATATACGTATAGGATACGTATATTGAGATGTTTCGTAATCTTTAAGGACTGGGAATCACGAGACTTGTATAGGATTTGTGCACTGGGCAGGCATCTTTGGAAGAAACGAGACACTTGTGTTTCTTAAAATCGAAGAATCGTGCTATATTTTCCTATAACATACACTCTAAGTGTCCTTAAATTCTATTTACTCCATCTCACACACACACGCACTCTTATAATCGCGTACAGTCGTATCGTTGTACCGTAGGCGACAATAAGTGTTTTTGTTTGTTCTTTCGTTCTGCTTATCTGTCGGAGAGGGAAGGAGGTAGCCAAGACTATAATATAGCAGATTGCACAATGCGCCCGATGACTGTAGGCTTGCAGATGGTAAGGATGATAATGATTAAAAATCCACAGGTGATCAGAATGAACCCCATTTGCTGAGCCTCTTATCTTTTAGGAGAGGTTAGGCTCAGACAGGTACTAATCACAATGTGTTAAAAGCGGCGATATGGAAATCTGGGAGGCGGAGGAAGGGCGAGAGATAACACCAAATCGGCAGCGTGACGGGTTCAAAAGGTCCCCAAGAGGGACAATGTATTTAATGAATGTGGTACATGAATAAGGCGTTGGCCACTCCAAGAGTTTTGCCGGAAGCGTTACGATTCTTTGTTGTGTTGAGGAGGACCCACTCGTGCGTGGATATGCTTGGTCCAGATACCGTGCAGGTCAATAAGGGAATAGATACCTTGCACGTCGTGATAGAGAGGAGAGCAACATGGTGCTCTCGATACCGTGCAAGTCGACACAATGATAGATACCTTGCACGTCGCTGAAAAGAGGAATTGCAAAGCAACTGCGTGATGCCGTGCCATCCACACCGAATGATGGCACGTCTTTAGAATATTCCGCTGGCTCATGGAACCAGAACCCGTCAAGAAATAAGGAGCGAGTAATTACCAAATTTTGTTTCATACAATGTTTATTCGATGTCTTCACTGTATAACAAACAAAGATTACAGTAATATTAAAAAATGGCGGAGTTAGTAACCCGCAAACAAACGGTTGTTTCTAGAGCTTAGGTTGATGATGCAAGTCCTCGGCGTCCAATTGAGTGTCTGAAAAAAATTTTTAATATTTATAATCACATAATATATTTCCCTTCCGTGTGAAACAACAAAAATATTTGAAAAACGAAAATTGTAGGAATAGAAGTATTTATACTATTTCACTTAAATTTCTACTAACATATTATTTATTTAAAAAAACTGGAACATTCATTTTTTATTTTACAAGATTCACAAAATAGGTATTGATAAATAGAATGTGAGTAAAAATTTGATAGCGATCCAAACCTCTGTTCGTCCGTTAGAACTTTCATCAGGAATAAAAAAGTGTTTCGTGGGAATACGGCTTTGAAGTTAGCGGTAGGAATCACCACGTGATATCTGGCATAAATTTTATAGTACCTTATTTAACATTACCGTTTTACCGACAATTTTTTATAAACATATTTTTGACTCTAAAACAGTCAAATGACCGGTCAATGGTACGGTTAGTGTTAAGGCCTGCATTATACGAGGGGCCTTTCTCGGCTTTGAAATACCTCCAGCATGCTTCCTGTTTTTTTCAGCGGCAATCCTGGCCCCCTTTGTTGCATTTTTAGTTTGTATCGAAGTAGCAGATAAATCGTTTAAGTGCTCATAAGCCGCCACCCCATTTGGTTTACTGGTAATGTCGAGATTTTCGAAACTTTAAAAAAATTTTCAATTCAGAAAAGCTTAAGACATTCTTAAAAGTTTATGCTACTGTAATATCAAGCGATATTATATCCGGTGGGCGCGAGCTCAGCCTCGCTCATCCTCAAGCTCCTATCCGCCTAATCCTCACGCCCCGACCTATGACAACTGGCTGATCCCTCTTATCACCAATCCTCTCTCCCTACCATAGGATAACCCGGTTCCCCTTTGGACTCGGATATAAACGATCCAGACTTTTGCGTAGGTTTGAAAAAGTTTTATTTTTAACATTAACACGATAAAAAAAGGAAGAATATTCCTACCAACGCATCGGAGCCGTAAGCTATCATCAGCAAGAAATAGATTACTAAAACTTAAAATATTCTTAAAAGTTCAGATTACTGTAATATCGGGGATAAAAGATCTAGCGAAACTAATAACGTTGAAAAGGAAGTGTACCGGTCTTGATATTTTTAAAGAGTTTGAAAACATTAAAATATTTATGACGAAACTTGACATCTTTACTGAGGATTTGGAAATGAAAATACGCTTGACGTTCAAGAAAATGCAATTAAAAAATATTTAATGATTATATAGGAAATAAAACAAGGTTTTGAGAAAAGATTTAATTAGTTTAAAAATTTGGAAAATATATTTCACTTTATTTAATATCCGTACAAAGCGGAATTCAAAACAATGATGTTAACCGAATTTATGTGGCTACGTATCCATAATTTAGAAATGGAATTAGTTGAATTTCAAAGCAGCACAGTGTGGAAATATAAAATTGACAACTTGATTTCTGAAGTACAAGGAAAAATATCGGAAAGTAGTGCAGATAATAATGATCCCACACCAAAAATTGAAAATATATTAAAAGTATGGGATTCTTTACCAAATAATTTTATATCAATGAAGAAGCTTGTTAATGCTCTTTTAACGATGTTTGGGTCGACCTATTCGTGCGAAAAAATTTTTTTTCAATGAATTTTGTAAAATCTACCAATAGAAATAAACTTGCAAATAAATTGACTGCAAATTGCGTTAAACTAATGAATGCGGAATATGAGCCTAATATGAAAACCTAATATACCGAATATGAAACTATCTGAAAATAAACAATAACAGATTTTTCATTAAATATACTTCAACTTTATTATCAATTTTATTATACATACACATACCTGTAACTATATCTATTAATAAATAATATTTTATAATATACCTATATGTATGTAATTTTCTTTATTCCTTGTTCATTCAAATTCTCAGTGCAGAGGCGACTACCGACTGAGCATGGTGTCACCTGTTATCACCCCATTTATATCAATTTTTTGACGTCGACCTTTATTTTTTGCTCATCACTTCCAAAAGTAAAAGTTGTAAAACAAAAAGGAATCGTAAACTTTTTAGAGAACTTTAAAAGTGAGAACTAAAAAAAGTAGTTTTTAATCATCGTCCCCTCCCCCTTTACAAGTGACGTCACTGAGAACTTCTTTTCGAGAAATTTGACCCACTTCTCAAAAAGATTCGCCATCACTGGTATAGACGGTAACGTAAAACCAAAATATGACCTATAAACGATAGTAGATAGCACCGATCCTCCAGCGCGTCACTGTTTAGCAATCCACGGATTCAATAATGATCGGGAATGCGTAAAACAAGACACTACGACACAGTCCATCTTCCGCTAACGTAAATATGATCAAAATGGTACAATAGCAAGCAATAATGACCTATTTGTTTATACTGAAATTGCATTATTTTACAATAACATTTTGGAGGACTATTTCCACTGCCTCCGTTACAAGGCAACAATCCTTATCACCTTTCTTCATAAATTTAAAGACTATTGTGATTATTCTCTTTAGCTTCATCCTTGCCTACATGTTTGCATCGATAAACGACATGAATTACGTTTAAAAATGTTTGCTTATATGCATCACGATCTCAAACAGAGATAAATAACATAGGTCGCCGTTCACTGTCATGTAAATGGGACCATTGCATCAGAAGATAAAGAAACGAAATTCCCAGACTTTTTTTGCGTTCATTTTAAAAGAATATTTGAGATACGTAACAGTTATTTATTTGCGTTTTTTTTCTTCAGTTACATTTGAATTAAGAACAAAATATAACTCCGACTATATGTAGTATAGCCAACACATATTCACGTTGAATATTGAATACACGTTATCCGCCAAATTTACATCTCACTGCTGTCATAGAGGAACCTGGAGTAAACTATGAATATAATTTTGATTCTTGAATATTTTTTTTCAGTAATTTATAGTGTCAACCGTGTAGATCATTAGCCAATTCCTGACTATTAATTAACTGTATATAAAATATGTTCGTATCCTCCGATTATTTTATGCCTGATTAATATTCTGCATATTATTATATTTTAAGCAATTTGTTTGATATAATATCTTCCGGTCAATAGGAATATTATGCTACATCTTTGTATATTATTCTAAGTTGTTAAAATAATTAAATTTTCTATATCTATAATACTAGCTTAAGAAGTCTCACTTTTGAATATGACGTTGCACTTATACAGAAAACATGAAGTTAATAATTTTTAGAACACACTTTTCTAACATATCAAAATGCTTTGGGGAATATAGTGTTGCTCACTGAATACACAAAAATGATTTTATTTCTAATTACAGGTTTTCGAAATGATTTGACTACATCCAGAGTGTTATAAATTATTATTAATGTACGTCATAGATACGAGGAAAACGTGGTAATGCTGGCCAGTCTAGTTTCGATCTAAGTAATGAAAGCCAATTCATATTGATCCACTGGTTAAATTCTATTGATTTACATTGGTTATTACATTAATATAACTTGCAATAATGAATAATTAAGTATATAGAAATTTTTTTATTTCAATAAGAAATAATTTTAAAAAACAACACGTCGATTTGGTTACCGACACACTCGAAATTATTATATACATAATATATGTGAGAACAAGTCGCAGATAAGTAGTGATAGTGTGAATCCGTGTTTATAAGAAATAGTCAATTCGTGTTATCAATACAACATGATTCTTTGAGTATTCATAATTTACTAAGAAAATGGAGATAATAATTTTTCTCTTTCATAAAAACATATTAAGCATCTCTCATAATTGTATGAGGAAGAAACTGAACAAATAGATTAGACATTTGACGATGATAACTTTTAGTACTTCCCCTGTAGGGAAATACTCTAAGGAATACATTCGTGTATAAGCAATATCGAATGTAGATATATAAGGACTATATATAAGGCAGCGCTTTAGATCAGAGATGCATTCCATTTTCAATCTTCTTTCGAAAAAGACTACATAGGTGAAGTATATATGTAAACAAACTTAATTAAAAATTTTGTGTTTGTGTATAATTGGGCAGAAATAATAATTATCATTTCGCAATAATTGTGTTCAATAAACGACTTTTATTTTTTTTAGATAATTAACATGAGATTATTCGTTGCTGCTGCCCTTTTGTGCGCTGTAGCCACGGTGTCCGGCTTTCCAGATCCGGAAGAAGAACATGTATATTTTGTTCACAATTTTCATGTATAAAATTACGTCTCACTTTTTAACAAACTAACTACGCAATTTTTATAGCTCCGATTCCGTCGTCAGAATAATCAAATCCGAGTGCAGGGAAACATTCCTGTTGGACGCTCTCGTCAACAACCTTCGGTTGATCTGAACTATGAACACAGATTTGTTGATAATGGTAGACGAACAGTCGATGGCTACGGTGGATTGAATATCCAATCTGGCCGCGTTCAGCCCCATGCTGGAGTCAGATTCGAGCACAATTTCGACAACGGCATGTACTTCAGGGGTTACGGTCAAGGACAAACGGGACACCGTGGTAGGATCGAACCCAGTTTTGGTGCCGGACTTGGCCTGAGGTTTAGGAGAGACGTTGAAGGAGCAGAAGAGGCGGATGTAGAATATGAAGAGCAATAAAGAATTATGAGGTACTAGATTTATTTATCTCCCTATGTATTATTTATATATTTTTTGAAATATTAAAATAAAGTTATTACATTGACTTATAAATTATGCATTTTCTTAGTACATTTTGTAACGTATTTTCTTAACTCGACACGGATAACGAAAAATCCGAGAACTAACGTACGTTACCTTCGGCCGTCCACCCTTCGCTCATGCATCCACAAGCCAGGCGGGCGCCAGCCAATTCTTGTTTCACCGGAAACTGACGAGCCGGTATGAAATGAGAGTTGGGGTGAACAGACCCAACTCCGCCAAAACGAGAGCTCTGACGGAACCTATCAGAAGAGACGATAACTTAACCGATCCTGTCGATTTTTGGGGACGCGTAAAATCGAGAAACGCAACCGTAGGTGCTGATCTTTGGGGTCGCGTAAAATCAGCAAACGTAACTGGATGCACGAACGGGAGCGGACGATTACGGAAATGCACGACCGCTCAGGCTGCTAGGTTAAGGTAGAGAGAGAGTCGGAGTAAGCGCCAGGCAAATAGTGCGCGATACAGAGAACAATGGATCGAGAACGTAACAGAACGAATCGGACGTATCAGATCGAAATCCCTTCTCCAATTAATAAACTGGAAGTCCTCACCGGAGCTGGTGCAGCTAATCCGTGAACGCCGAGAATTGTATCCAGAGGACAATGCACTGGGGCACAGCACTACACCTCCGGGACACTCGCAGAAAATCCATAGAATTTCCTGGATATCGCGAGAGCAGCGCGAGAACTACACAAGCGAGAACTTTCCATACCTTATCGAAACACAGCTAGACAAATTATCAAGAGATAGCACGGAAGCGGGAGCCAGTTTGTGACATCTCGGTCGGTGCGCCGAGACAGACTGTCTTCACAATGGCCTAATTCGAGAACTAATCATTCTGATTGGTCGAGATCATTATAGCCGAGAACTTTTCCTTTCCCTCGAGTCGTCCTTTTAAACCGAATCAAGAGCGTTCCTTAGCGAACCGATACGTAACACTGGGAGATCCTCCACGGCCGCTTCCCCAGGGCATCCGGCGATAACTGGGCACCACATCCTTAACTCGGGTCAGGGGATTCCTCCCCTGCCCTTAAACGTATTAAAACTCTATCTCTACCAGCTCTACAGTCCTTTGCTCATCTTCAGCGCGACACCGGTATCTCATCCGGGCTTCCGCCGGTCCGTGGAAACGTCTCCGTCGGTTGTTACTCTCCTCTGCCGGGCAACTCGGTACGTCGAAACTATCTCCCCGTAGCAGATTCGAGCACCTCGACCTTCCGCTAAACAATATCAAATCTTCCTAAAGCACTCGCGTAACTATACGAATCAATCCGAGAGCGTAGCTTCTGATCTGGGTGGCGACTCAAAGGGAACCAGTTCTCATCTCTTATACAGCACAAGCCAAAATCAAGATTTCACTAAAATGCCTTAGGACCTCTTCGCGCTTTATAAAGCAGAAGTATCTCGTTTAGAGGTCAAGGATCGTTGTAAATTCTGATAAACGGAAATAAATTTCGTCACCGAGACATAATGGATGGTCCAGCTAAGTGTAACTGTATTGGACAATTTACTCGTTGAATATTTCTATCAGTCAGTCAATAGATTGTACAACTGCTCTAGGGAATCCCCGAAATTTTGTAGCAATGATAGGGAAACTTAATTTATGTTTTGCTATAATATATTAAAGAATATTTAATCCTTCAGTTTATTCTAGTCCATTTTATTAGTGGTTTCCAATATAATTTTTTTTGGCAACGATGACAATTGTTCCTTTTTCATCTACACACTTTTCTTACGTTGTTTCAACAAGGCACATTCCCTGTTAAAACAAGATTTTTTATATATTGAGATTGGATTATATTTTTATAAATATAGAAATGTAGAAATAATGTAAATGTAAATGTAAATATAGAATGTAGAAATATATTTTTTGTTATGGGAACAAAATTATTAACAATAAGACAATTGAAATTTTCATTTTAAATAATTTTATTATTATATTCCTATTATATTTTATTTAAAAAAAATACAAAACGAGATTTGAGAGAGTCAAGTTGCGAAATTTATCACTATACATTGGAACAATCTATGAATTGCAACGAAACATTTTGCTTTTGCAAATTAATGGATGTTCCCGACAGATCTGTTTCGTTTGCAACTTTGAACCTTGAAGCTATATAATTTTCTTTATCATTGCACACTACATTTTGACGTTTCGCTGATGCTTTTTCAAACGTTGTCGTCTCAGAAGATGCATTTGTGATCACCACTGAATCTTCTATGCATCCTTATGCGACTGATGTTGATTTCCAGCCCTCGAGTCCCTTTATTTCCGTTATATCTGTACCCTCATCAGCACATAGTGTAGCTGATGATCTTCGGAAAGAATGGCTGGTATAGAGTTCTGGATTTGGCAATTTCAGAAACCCAGCGATTTCCTTGGTCATTCTTCCGACTTTATTTTTTTCCGATTACTTGTGGTGTGCATTTTCCTTTCTTGTAACTGACGAAGAAGCGGTCCGAGCGTGTGATTTTTAGGGGAAGAGTAATTTTTTTCACGAAGTCTTCCTCGATGATGAAACTCATTATATTTTTTGTCTTTGTATTTCTCAGTTTGATTATGAAAATATCTCCATGGTGCATTATGCAGTTAACAGTGAGATTCACCAGTTCTGGGCTTCGGTGTGTGCTCCACTGGTACCAAAAATTAGTATTGAATCATTCAGCCTGAATTCATTTGTAAAGAGTATACATTTATAGATAAAATAGATTTGTAAACAGATTTATAATAAAAATGGATATGTAAATACATCAGGATTTTGGAGGTTAGGTGTACCTTTATGACCAAGCACTGATTTTTTGAAGCGTCGTTTAACAAACTCATCATTTCTTTCAAAAAAGGGGCCATTTCAGCTTGGTTAGGAAAAAAAATACTATTATTACTCATGCCCAACATATGTCTCTTTTATTACAACACCAAATCTACCAGGAAAGAAGTCGCCAAACAGAGCTTGCAGTAACAGTACCATTATATTCTAGCATTCTTAATACCACAATTATTTCACGTTAATACTTCAATTCAATCAACGACAAAATGTCTTATCGAGTTGAGCACTGAATAGTCCGTAACATCAATTTTCAGAATCAATTGATCTACGGAAGCGAAATGAACCAGAAACACCGACTGTGGGCTCTAGTCTGCTTCCAGGGAGTTTCTGACCTCCAACACTGACATCAATGTTGCCATCTTTACGATTAACAAGTCTGTGGTTATAATCGAAGTTGTAGGTTGGACGTCGCTCTGGTCCATCAAGCGGTTTTACATATGTAGCACTCAGTGATCCTTGTGGCTCAGGTGATCGACGAAAGCGGAATGTACCGGAAACACCGACTGTGGGCTCTAGTCTTCTTCCAGGGACTTTCTGACCCCCAACACGGAGATCAATGTTGCCATCTTTACGATTAACAAGTCGGTGATTATAATCAAAGTTGTAGGTTGGTCGCCGCTCCGGTCCACCAAAGTTTTTCGAATATGTACCACTCAATGATCCTTGTGGCTCAGGTGATCGACGAAAGCGGAATGTACCGGAAACACCGACTGTGGGCTCTACTCTCCTTCCAGGGAGTTTCTGACCCCCAACACTGAGATCAATGCTGCCATCTTTACGGTTAACAAGTCTGTTATTATAATCAAAGTTGTAGGTTGGACGTCGCTCTGGTCCATTAAGCGGTTTTACATATGTAGCACTGAATGATCCTTGTGGTTCAGGTGATCTTTCGGAACGATGTTGTATCGGTGCAGATATATCATCCTATTAAAAAAAGTTAAATAAAACATCATTTAAATATTTAAATATTTCTTCTATTTTTCTGTTTCTAGTATGATAAGGATTCTACATGTACAGGGAACCTCAACGGTGCTTTAAAGTGCAGCCCTCAGCTGAGCATCGACCGACCTGCAGCTTCACTTCAGCACATCGTTGATGCTCACTATACTCATATCATACTGCATAATCTACAATTATCAAGGTACATTGTGCTGGTGTACTGCAAGTTCAATAATAACTATTAACCGAAACTTACCACATAAGGAACGGGTCCTCTCGAGTCATCTTCTAATCCAA
>JARPRH010000634.1:13548-28270 GCA_031763665.1 Calameuta haemorrhoidalis
TGACACCTAAAGTAAAAATGGGAGTTGGACCAAATGCCTTCTTTATGGTTGTTCCTTTTGTAAAGTAAGTACATTAAAATTTCAATACTTATCAATTTATCTTGTCATACTGGTGATAATGAAATTTATTCTTCTATTATATTATCAGTTATAATAGAGAATGTACAAAGTATTTTATTAAGAAGTAATTCACTTACTAGAAAGTTTTATAATTTCATATATATTTAATTAGTAATTAGTATAGAATAAGATAATACCTTGTAATATATGTTAGGGTTGCCTAATATAACATGGATTATGTATAGAATTAATCTGTTCACCTTTGAGAATGAATAATCTAAATTTATTCTTGAACTTTGATCAATCAACTACATTAATTTTCAACAACTACAAGATGAGTTTAGAATTATAAAGTTCTACAACGTTAGTATCTGCATGTTCCTATTATGTATAAACTAGCAGCACTTGAATTCCATTTTGTTTTAGATTTTTAATATAAGCGTTAAAGTTTTATACCTCTTTTTTTTTTCACTTTTGAATCTAAATTTTTGTCCTGCTATTGGCACTAAATAATCCTTATATGTTGTGAAATGTTTATTAAATTCAAAAATCCTTTTTACACATTAGTACCCTGGTAGAAATATGTTTGACTTATTTTGGCAAAATTGGTCTAAAATAATAAGATATGATAAATGACATCATGATTTGTCAGAAAGTAACATAATCAATGAAACAAATGTCGAATTCTGAAAAAATTCTCTCACAGTTTGTCTTTTTTAAAAACTTGTTTTGGAAAAAATTGACAGATTATATTAGAAACATATCACTTATTTCTAAAATCTTGCAAATTATGTTTTAAAAATGTAGACAAAATTGATCGAATCTGTTGAATCTGTATCTTCACAAATTATGTAAAAAGTGGTCATATTTAATAAAACTGAAATATTATCAGATTTCGTCAGAAACAACAAATAAATTTTAACTCAAATTTAGTATAATCTGACAAATATTATTAAATGTGTAAGAAATTAATTGACACATATTTTTTGGAAAATTGTCATCTTTTGAGAAGTTGTCACATTGTGTTGTAATTGTATCAAATTTTGCCCAATCCAATAGATTTTCATATAAACAAGTGGGAAAGTATTATATGTATAATCAAATAAACTTCCAAGTATTCGAGAAATAATATGGGTCAAACTTTAAGAGGCATTGCCAAATTATGTTAAATTTTATTAGATGCCACAGACTTATTTGAGAAATCGAAAAAAAAATGGCACAAATTAACTTCTGTTTAAGAAATATATGTCATTATTATAAGCATAAAAAATTGCACTGAATGGAACTTAAGGTCCTGAGGAAAGAATAAACAAACGGTATTAATTATTAAATTAATAAAAAAAAAAATTAGTGAAGTCCATCGTTTTAATATGCGTTGAGCTACCTCTATTTCAGAAAATTAAATCGGCAGTAGTTGACACTAAAAAAATGAAAGGAACTAAAGGAATCGAATTTAATCTTCTTTCAAATAGTTATTAATTCTCGGCGTTCTACAGTTTTTAACAATATTTTTTCATGTTTGGGAATAAAAAGATATAGTAGGCAGTTGATGAAATGGTTTGGTAAAAGAAACTACGTATTTCAATGTTGCCATTTTATTTAGTATTTAAAAAACAGGATATAAAAGTTAATTAAAAGAAAGAAAAGTAAATTATAATCAAAGTAATTAAATAAAAGTAATTCTTTAATTTTGCGACTGATACGGTAACGTAGTGAATAGCGTGCATGGCTGTAAGGTAGGAAAATTTAGTTCAATGAGATAATTAATGGGACCAATGTTAGCAACAAGACGAAGGATAAATGAATTTCCGAGCAAATATACTATAACAGGGTACCCGGCTCGCCCCCGCTATAATTAATTTATCCACAGGGCCGCCAGGGAGTGCTAGAGAGCTAGGAACTTCTGAAAAATTATGAGTTCTGATCGGGAATCGAAACCGATATCTTCGGACTGTGCCATCGAACCCACTGTCCGGCCTGCTAAGTCCTATTTACTTTTCGGTCATTCCTAGGCGGTATTTCCTCCAGCTCTGTAACGCCACGTTACAATACATTTTTAAAATCATTTTTTTTAAGTTTCGGTAAAAATTATGGTAAAAAAATTCTTTCTATTATAGAAAGACAAAAAAGTCTTTGTATAATAATATTTCAAATTCCATAAAAATTTAGTAAATTATGCAAATTATGCGTTACGATGTCGATCAAGTTTTAACAGAAGTATTCATATGTTATTAAAAATAGCTGCTAAATTATGTTAATGTCTGTTAGAAAACAGGAACGTTCCGACAAGATATTCCAGAAGTTGAGCATAAATTGTCAAATTTTGGCAGAGTATTACAAATTCTTATTGTATAGGCAATAATTCTAAATCAGTTTTGTTAGAATTTCAAAGAATCTGAAAAAAAAGGGAACGACCAGACGTAACGTGAATAAAATTTGGGTGAATTCGGAGCGGTAAGAATACACGTCTTGCTATTCGAACGTGAAGAGATATTCCCTGAAATGCTTATGGATGGGTAATAGATTAATACGCGAGTAAATTTGAATTTACGATATATTATTAAAAATAAACCAGTAAGTTTCAATGAATTATTGTTGTTTACAGTGTTTGAGTTATGAGAAATTCTGGATAGAGATCCTGATATTGAATTACAAAACCTGACTATATGTGAGGTTAACGTGATAAAAACATTTGTGGAACAGAAAATATCTAGTACATGCGTTACTTGATTTGGAAAAGACTGGCCTATGCAGTTCAATTTTTCCCGATAACCGATTCAGCTTGTTCCCTAGGGTATGTAATAACGAATCCGTACCTAGGGCAGGTTACGAATATTACACCGGATCTAATACTCTAACGGTTAGAGCCACGAGTGACAATCCGATCTTTTAGGCATGAAGCTAACGATTTTCTGAGCATTAGTATCATGACTTTGAATGCTTATATAGTCATTTCCCGCTGATGCTCTTAGGTATGGTTAGGACCTTATGAACGCAGTCAACTAAGCTGCTGAGTAGACAACAGAGGGAATGCACTGGGTAACATGCTGAGTCTACAATTCTATTGACTGTTGGCTGTTATTCTGTTTCGGAAATTATAATCGATGCTATACGTAACAAGGGTAATTTCAGTTCTATGAATAAAAGCGATTTCCAGTGACAGAATAGTGAAAATGTTCTAGTTTTTCAACTTTATTATAATTAAAAACATTGTTATCTATCATTATTTTATTTTGTAGATAAACCCGCTTTAATGGTATTAATTCAAATTACCGTAAAAAAGCAATTTTTTCATGTTGATCTTTGAATCTTGTGTAAGTTACTTTATTTCATTATAGTCTAAATAATTCTTGAGAGGACAATTTCTAAAAAGTGTATATATTTTTAAAAGTTCTGAATTTGGTACCATAGACTTTGTGTATATTGCAATCTAATAAAAATTAAGACAAGAAATCAATCATTAGCAAATAACGAATTAAGTTTGTAACACTTACGTAACTTAGGATCAATATGAATTTTTGCTTTCTCTATTCGTTGTGACCTAATCTTGGGTTCTGTGGAAGTCCAGGGTGTCCAGGTGTTCCGCTCCGTAATTTCCTGTGTCTAGGTGTCGGACGTAGAAGTTCAAAGTATTCAGATGTCCCGCTCCCTATGTTTCTGTATCTAGATGTCGGCCGTGGAAACGACGTTGGATTCCTTCGAATAGTGAGTCCATAATACTGGTAAAACTTTTTAATGAGTACATCAGCGAAATATGAAGTACCGCACTTACACTTGGCACATATTTTGAATCCAAGTCTTTTATCTCCTGACTGCCCAAACAATATACCGTGTTTGCACTTTCTGCACACAGCTATATCTGATATAGCAGCAAACACAGTGACGAACTTTATTATTCGATAGCAAAAACTCAAATTCACAATGACGTTAGTGCTACAGGCTTTCAATTTTTAGCAGAGATGCTTGTTTCGGGGTCGCTAGGCGATTTTGATATTGAGCAGTCGTAAAGATTGATACTTTATCATGGTTTTTTTTTATGTTACTGATAGCTGCACAATGATGATTACTGTTGTGACATTTAAATGACGGTTTGCACAAAATCGGTATAGTAGACAGTGAACAGTTCAGCCTGTTGCTATAGTTTCTAGATGTCCAGATGATATCGGGTAGATGTCTCTGTCCGGTCCTATGTAGATCTAGATATGTAGGTTGGAGTGAGGGAGGGTCACAACTTTTCGATCTAGGGTAGCTTCTCTTCGTTACGGATGCCGTTAACTTGGCATCGGTAACAGCTTTGATATGACGGTAGTTTGGCCATGGCGATGTTCTCATCGGGTAGGCTCCCTACTTTTTTCAGTATCGCTCGTGGCGGTGTGAAGGTGTCTGATGGCGGTGACGATTCTCTACGCTCCCTGGCGTAACCGCCAGCATCTTCTTTCTGGCGAAACAGGAGAAGGTGATCTTCGACCACGAAGAATAGACTATAAGAAGGTAGTAGACTAAACTTTGGTAGTACCGTTGCATTCCTTGTCAAATTTTATGGGAATTATAATTATATATATATATATAATTTATATATAATAATATAAGTCATATCGAATACCTTGTATACTTTGGTTTCAAAAAATCAAAGACATATTTTTTTTAGGAAATTTCCTTCCCGTTTGAATGGTAAAGGTTATACCCCTGCCGTTCAGCCAATCTGGTCCAGTTTTTGCGTGGCATCATTTTTAATGATACTCCAAATTCCGAAGCTTCCCTGCCATTTTTCATTAGGAATGCGATAAAATAGAAGTTTTATATTTATCCCATGTTGTAGCTGAAATTTCAACGATTAAAACGCGCTTTTAAACATCTAGAAATGATGTGAAGAGGTTAAATTTTTCATTTGAAGAAACGCCTAAATTTTGCGAGTGTCGCTCGGCGTAATCGGGTGACAATGCCTGGCGCGCGTGCTAGGGTAGTAGTCACCCGAGCACCTCGAGTGACACTCGCAAAATTTAGGCGTTTCTTCAAATAAGAAATTTAAACTTTTAACAATATTATTTTCGGATGTTTAAAAGTGCGTTTTAATCGTTGAAATCTTAGCTACAACATGGGATAAGTATAAAACGTCTATTTAATCGTATTCCTAATGAAAAATGGCGGATAAGCTTCGGGTGCGCTTGCGATATCCCTAGATGAGAAGCTGCAGTATCGTTAAAGATGACATCACGCAAAAACTGGACCACATTGGCTGGCGCGTTCGGAAGTTATAGTTAATTAAGTGTTTTCACTTCAAGAGAGTGTATCACTCCCCCTAGAGTGATGCTACAGGAGTGCAATGGGGGTGTTTTTTGACTGCCGAAGGATGCTCTTTCTCGTGCCATAATTAGAAATATGAATTTCCTTCCGGAACCACTAGTTCTCGGACTTTTCAAAGAGTCCCAAGATGCACTATTTCACTCCAACCCCTGCCGTTCGGCCATTTTGTATCCGATCGGAATAAAACCTTTACCATTCGAACCGGAAAGAAGTTTCTTTAAAAAATACGTCTTCTGTTTTTTAAACTCGGTCATAGTTTCACAGAAATACGCAAAAACTAAAGTGTTCCACTTGAATTAGACGTTACTGTATATAAACTTATGAGGATGAAAGACAATATTACAACATATATCATAATAAAATGCAACCTTCAAGTTACTCCACAAACTGTATACCATTTTATTAGTCGCATTAATTCCGTATATGAACGATCCGAGGTTTCGTATAACTCTACTCCATCCTTTTTTTTTTTTAATTACTCCGTGCCTTACGTAGTACCGTGGCTGACTGTCAGGCATCGTGATGGTCAAATCCAAGCTTCAAATCGGTATACCATTATGGCGGCGAGCTCGTATCTAGTTATTATACATATCAGTGATTTTTACATAAATAACGTAAACATAGTAATTTTTTCGAATGAAAATATTCGATTTTCAACAAGTTATTCGCCCTCTCCCGAGTTCCCCAAAAAAACCTGCCCCCACTTCTGCAGTGATTGCGGCCTTCACAGTACCTCAAATAAAAAAAAAATTCGTGAAACTAGAAGGTACTGCCTATACAATGATTCAGGATTGTGAAAAAATTGATATTTAACAAAATGGCGGAGTTCTGAAAAAAAAGTTTAAAATTTCGTTGAAAAATTAATGGTTTTTGGCATGGTAAAATTACATTTTTATCCAATTGAAAAACTGGAGGGTATGGAGAAACAAATACTAAATATGCTTTACAAACAAAAATCCAATCGAGTTTATGATTCGTTATCGAGTTAGAACTACAGCAAATTTGAAAAATGTAGTTTTGAGAAAAGTGCGTTTAAAGGTAAAAGTATTTCATTGTTATAAATCAATAAATATCATACCTAGCACTAATAAAAAATTTGGAAGGTATAGACTACTGAAAAATGTAAAAAAAAAATTGTTTTGAAAATTTCACACTAATGATGCCCCTTAATCTTTTATTTTTCAATTTTTAGGTAGATCAATCTTAACGATTTTGATATTAAGCAGTCGTAAAGATTAATACTTTATCATGATTTTTTTTCATGGTACTGATAGCCGCACAATGCTGATTACTGCTATGACATTTAAATGACGGTTTGCACAAAATCGGTATAGTAGACAGTTAGAGGATCGGTAAACTTCGCCTTACCACGTATATTTACAAACGCTTACTACGTCCGCCGAACGGTCGCATGCTATTGGTAAAGTAGTAATGAGAAGTCAGTTCAACTCTACTTTACTGACGGATATTTATAAGCGATGTGCAACGTCGGGAGGATGGTCATAATGGTCAGTTTAAGGTCTAGCCTTACGAAAAGTGACCCGACATCGACCAGTTACTTGAATCATGTGTCGTTGATGGTCATGAGACTGGTTGTATGAACGAATTGTTATCGGTGATGGATAGAAATTCAAATTCACATTTAGAAATTATTAAGAAAACTGATAAAACTGAACTTCTACTTACAATGTGGTGCGCTTGACCCCGAATTAGGAATTTACGTGATTAATGAACGAAGATAGGCGTTGGTTTAGGGATTAAAGGAGGATTGATAATAGAGAAAAATAATAGATAATACAGAATTGATAATCCGACAAAGTTGAGTACGGGTAATAACAGATTCAACACAATATTTTAATTTAAAGGTAAAATAAGATAACTTACATTTATTAAAATAGTTTGCCAATAAGAGTTGAATTAGTGGTTTTGAATTGGCAACAAAGACTTAGAAAGATTTTAAGAATCCGAAACTGAATCTAGCATTTGAACTTAGATCTTTTTCTTGAGTTGTATTTTTAGAGAGAGGTTTATTGTGTCATCTGAATAATCTTTATAACACTGGCCCGTAATTGATTTGGGATCAAACTCATCTCTATTCAAGATGATTCATGACTTGCGGTTGTGGACTTGTAGCTTCTTATTTGCGGTTGACCTATGGCTAATTATTAAGCCCGATCACTGGGAGGAGTTTACTCTCTATTTCTTTATATCATATTTGTCTTTTTTAGCGCCCTCCTTATACAATAGTTTTTGGATCACGCTGAGAGCTCGTGATCACTGTTTGTTTATACCATTATATCTTAAGGAAGCATATCCTAGTCTTGCCTGTCACAGAAGTGTGAAAGACAACTGCCGATATGTTAATAATATACAATATGCGACGGATTAGAATGATTCTTCATAAGTTAATAAAATAACCAATTTAAAATACAATGCAAATTTTACACCTCATATATAAGATAATAACATAATTTCATGAAAATTAATGATTTTGAAAACTAGTGTGTGTGTGTGTGTGTGTGTGTGCGTGTGCGCGTGCGCGTGAGCGTGCGTGCGTGCGTGCGTGCGTGCGTGCGTGCGTGATTGTCAACTTGCATGATTTCGGTTTACAAAACCTGTATAGATACGTAAGGCGCTCTTTCGCGATTGATAGTTCGACTATTTCTCGAACTAAAATTATAACCAGTATTTTAAATTAGACTTTTTTTTTATGCGAAGTGCAATATCTTGTATTTTGTATTCCTTTTTAATGTTGTAATGTAGTAAAATGGTTGTGCTTAGTAGAAAACTGCGTTAAGACAACAATCGCATTTGATTGGTCAATTGATAATAAATATTGCAACAGGTGCAACTTGTTATCAATCAAATGTGGTCGCTCTCGTAATGATGTGTTTGTTGAACTCAACCGTTACACTGCATTATAACGTAAGAAAACCTATGAAATACAACATACAAGATATACTTTCTACAAAAAATTTCTAACTCAAAATATGATCTGTTTCGAGGAAAGGTTCGAACTATGCGTCACGTGAAATCTCCTTTAGCTAGAATGAATCATTTATTAGTGTACGAGCACAGTGAAAGAGAGAAAGTGCGAGGCAATGATCAACGATTGTAAGATTAAAATTGATATGAAGCGATTTTCCTGATCTGGTTCTAAGATTGACAATTTCGTTAGATGGTTGATTTCAGTGAAATGCCAAGAATTAAGTTCTTTTCACGTGAGCGTTTACAACTGAGTCGAATTACCTTTTTCTCGGCTTAACATAAGCATTCGTACCAATGAAACGACTTTATAGTATTTCGAACGGCACAGTAATTGATTGCTGCTGTGCTATCGGCTGAAGCAACTGATCCGCTCATTCAATGATTTACTTCAATTATTATTCACTGCTGTCGAAAATTTTCCGGGCAAGGCCAACAACTGTACTCAAACCTTTTTGCGCCAGTTTTTTCGGACAGCATTCTCTTAAATCACATTTACAATTCGTCTATAGAAAAGCGTGTATCCCCCTCCCCCCGCCTACGTTGTGTTGCCAATAAATCTGAAAATATTGCGGTTTACTGTCGGAGATGCTATCACTCTCTTCTACACAACGGGCTCTAATAAGATTAGAAGTCATTTCCAAAATAGAGAACCGGTCATTAGTAATAATGTCCAAAATTAATAGGAAGCTTACTATATCGGAAATTCAATCGCAATACAATGAAGCTAATGAAAAACAGATATTATTAACTACTTTTAAGTATCGTTTGCACAGAGTTGGGACAGAGTTTCTACTAAGAAACCAATTTTACGGTGCAACAATAGGAAAAGGAGATTTCAATGAGCTCAAATGCTGAATTATTCAAGATTAATAACGGATTTTACGGACTAACGTTTTACTTTTACTCCTTCCAATTAAAACCCGTGTCTGGAGGCTTTGACGAGGAGTCCACATTTAAATAGCATATGTTTTTTATGCCTCTCCGTAACTTATTCTTACAACAAAGTAAAAATTATCCCATAAAAAGATCGATTCTAATCATTCAAATATTCAACGATGATAGTTACCGTTTTCGCATTCATAAATTAAAATAATTACAGTTTTTGGAACATCAATTAAAATTACTGATATTACTTTAAAATACGGACTTTTAGCTGTAAAACACTTTTTTTTAAATAATAATAAGGGCCAGCGAAATTCAATTTATGTGTAGTTGTCATTTTTTAAAGAGGCCACACTGCCGTGTCGGCCACTTGCGGCCAACTTCTGCTGGTGCGTCTCTACTGACTAACCCTGTATATATTGTAACATAATTCCTAGTGCGACAAACGAGAATCGATAACACAGGAAGAATTTCTGTTACAAATATACGAACTCCCGCGAGAGCAACGGTAGGAACGATAATCGGCGAAAACTTGCGCGCCAGGTATCCTCGGAGAATACCGAGCGGAAATTCGATCGACAGCGTACTAGCTCAGCCTGTTCAATATGAAACACAAGGATAGAGGGGCTGCAATCTTGAACTAGTAGGTAGCGAGATCGTGAGAAGTAACCAGTCAGAGATTCAACCAAATGTAACAAGGCCCTTTTTATTAGGACATGAATGAACCAGATAATAGTGATTTTACAAGGGGGACCGCTCGATAGTTAAGTCCCTAATTTCGTAAAACAACTAGACTCCACTGCGGGAGAATACAATCAGGGGTCGGTTAAAACAATATTAATACGAAATGGATATGCCGAAATTCGTGCGCGTATGATTTATAATCGCTGGGATTCGTCCATAAGGATTGTACGATAGCCCTAGCAACAGTACTACGCTGGCGTAGCTAATGACGTCATTATACTGTACCCCTACAGGTGAACGAATACGATAGCACTATCACTAGAGAACGCGAAGCAATGACATATCACAATAGATAGGAGAACACAAAATTAAACACAGATATAACAAGAATAATATGAGGGCGAGTAGGTCGCTTATTCGCAAGAATTAAATAAATAAAGGCAAGGAGAGTTTGAATCGTAACGTCTTAAGTCTCGAGCGAAGTAAGATAGATAGCAAAAGTAGCCTCGAATCAGAAGGATTCGAGAGCGATAACAGGAGGCAATTTCTCCAAGGAAAATTCCACCTAAATCGAACCTCTGAACTCACCGGTAATAAGCGATACGAAAACGTCAAAATATCACCACGGACAGCCAGCGAGAGAGCGATTTATCGGCTAAGCGTTTAGTTGGTGTTGAAATTCCCCCACCTTTAATCTAGCGCGTTGGACCCTATGCCGAACTTATTCGCGCGCGCCACTATCCAAACTTGGTTATGAGTCCCTTTACAATTCGATAGGGCGGTACTCAAATTGTCACGATAGTAGATAATTAATATCTCGTTATTAATATTCTAATACACTAACTCGACTATCCCTCGATGAGGTTCCTCGGCTCAGCCTGCGAATACGGATGCTGTTACTCCCTCGAGGTGCACGTTTCCCCATCTACGGGACCGGTTTTCGATGGTAACTATTCTTCCCGGGATCGTAATCTTAAGGCAGCCTCCTAGCTGTCCCTTCGGTAGGGTCCACGGGATCATCCTCTTCGCTGCCTTGGCTTTAGGAGTGCGAAGGCGCGTCCTCCACTAGTCGCAGTAGTCTCGGGATGGCTGGCTCCTCGAGTCTTTCGGTTGCTATCGCTGTTGTTACTTGCTTTCTCAGGCGGGTCCTGCGGACCTCCTCTCGCTAGGCACCGTTTATGCTCGAAATCCGAGAGGCGTTTCACGGGACAGAGCACATCGAGCCTTTGGCATTTACCGCTGGCAAGGTATAGCTGGACATGCTACTCTCGTGCCTCTTCTGCGGCCAGTCGGCATGCAATATGGTAACGGGTTCTTTCCTTCCCTGTGGGAGGATGTCACTGGATGTTGGCGGCGATCGTCCATGTTCCTCTATGGCGTCGGTTCGGCGGTGTCCCTTCTTCGCTGGGTGGTTGGTATCTGCTCCCCGCTCCGTCCGTAGCGTCGCGTTATAAGAGAAGTTAAGATACGAAAAGAGAGTCATGGAATGTGTTGCCGTGATGGTGTTCAGAGTACGTGGCAGTAATGCGGCACGTCTTAAAACGCGAGAGTCAGCCCTTGAAAGCGTGACGGCAATTTTGTAACGTCACAGTATATGTGTATACTTTACATTATATTGCATATAATCATATAATTCGCTTGTATCCACACGATAGAAATATTCGACACATTTACACAATTTACACTCAACCGTTGTACGCAAACAACACAAACCCAACAGCCACACGAGCACAACATAGATTGCGGAGCGGTTATCGCATATTAATGAGACCGAACTTGAGGCACAATATACCCTCACCAAGTGCATGTATAGCAAATTGTAAACATTCATGTTATAATAGATATCACGTATTTTCCCAGCATATATTTGGCAATAACCAAATCATTTCTAAAACACCTAGTTCGTGCATCTAGTTGCGTTTGCTTATTTTACACGACCCAAAGATAAGCACCTACCATTGTGTTTCTCGATGTTACGCGTCTTCAAAACTCGACAGCATCCGTTAAGCTATCGTCTTTTCTGATAGGTTCAGTCAGAGCTTTCGTTTTAGCGGAGTTGAGACTGTTCCATCTCAACTCCCAGGTCATATTGGTTTGTCAGTTCCCGACGAAAAAAAAAAAAAAAAAATGACTGGCGCCCGCCTTGCATGCGCATACATGGACGAAGGAAACGTAGATTAGATCTCGGATTTTCGTTATCGATGTCGAGTTAACAAACTACGTTGCAGCACATACACCCTCCATTCGTTACTTCCGCTCTAAATTATGAATAGAATAAATGTATTATTTAAACTCGAAAAGATAATGATTGCAAAGTCATTCGTTATTTAAACTTGAGATCAATGACGACTGAGAAAAACATCATTATTTGAAGTTGAAAATATAAAGGATGGAAAACCACTAGTTATTTGACTTCGAAATCAGTGATGAGTGAGAAAAAATCATTCTTTAAGATCAAAAAGATTATGAATGGAAAACAAATCATTACTTGAACTCGAAATAAATGTTGAGTGGGAAAAAAGCAATATTTAAACTCGAAAAGATAATAAATGGAAAACCACTCAATATTTAAACTTATTATTTAAATCGAGTATTTAAACCCTTTTCCATTCGAATGTGCTCATCTCTAATCATACAATCCTGTCTCGCCTAAGTTCTTAAAGTCGCCAGTTCCTTTACCTACATCCCATTTCGTACACTCATAAGGAGCATATGAAAATAGTGACGGTAACTGAGCATAATAGCACTATCGAACTGATTACAGTATTTTCATTTATCGAATTTGCAGAAAATACAAAAATGTTAGTATATATTTCCAACAAAATTGTTATTTTCAATGATATGCTATGCTAATTATATGTTATTCTAATACATTGTAGAAGAATGAAGCGTTGGGTCCAAGAAAGACAAAATCGGGAACGAAATGTAGGAACAAACAGGAGACACCGACATAAGTCTTTAGGTGACATGGAATCCATAAGTAAGAATAAAAAGCAGCAACAGTTAATTTCTCAATCAGTGCAGGTACAGTAATATTATTCATGGGATCATAATTATATGTATATAACACATAACATATTTAATAGTTAGTTATTTACCATACATACGTTTGTTTGCATAATTAAGATTTCAGTGTCTTCGAATTTTAGAACGTTATTTCAGATATTAAAAATTCTCGACTATCAACTACTTCACCAATGTATAATCGAAAAAATACACAGGATGAGAGGAATACTCCATCCAAAAACGCATTTAAGCGCAACTTATTTGGAGAATCAGGTGACGATCAATCACCCGTAATTCTTGCTAAACAATTAATTAATAGCCCTCAGAGTGAACACCGTCCCTTCCCGTTAGATCTTGCTATTCATGCTGTTAAATGTAATGAATTTTACCACACCGATTTCAATTCACAACTACCTGAGCGAAATAGTAAGTTACTGTTTTACTATTTTAATTTGCATTGTAATCAAATTTATGCTCTTTTAATTGTTAACAATTTCATTCTCTAATCAACTTAAATTTTGTGTAGGCCATGCTATTATTTCTCAAGAATTTCATAACAAGCAAATACCAGAAGGAAACATCAAGTCATTGTTATTCGGCAATCCAGCTCACAGTTTGCCGTCAGTGATTACACCACCATCAATTACTATGGAGTATGTGTCTTCGCCATTTATTAGTAGAGAGCAAACCCTTATTGAAACACAATTTTTTGAATTATCTGAAGTTTGGACACATTTTAAATTTGACAAAAATGCGATATTAAATTGTCTTTCACCCTAAAAGAATGTCAATACAATCCATACAAAACGTGTTTTTTTCACCTTAAATATATGCTTCAATGCTTACATATTTTAATCTTTTAATTCCAACAATTTTGATTTAATTTAATTGTTATGCTGGGAGTTTTCCGACCTCATGAAAAATGCGATCGCCAAGTCATTCATTCTACACGTGTAAGAATGCGGTAAATTAGAGAAGTAAAGGACTTGGTGATCGATATCTCCAACATGCAAAACAATAAAAATTGCACATTCGACGCATTTCCAAAAGTGCAGCTTATGGCTGCACCAATCAAAAGGCAGGCCGTCTACAGTTAGAAACCGAACGAATTAGGTGGTCTCATGGAGTAGACTCGATACAGGAAGATTGTCAAGTAATGCACGATACTCGTTCATTTTCAAATCGATGAACGTCGATCAATTGTATCTTTTCTCTTGTTTAATTTCAATAAATCTTAACTGTTTTATTATATTCAAGCGAATTCTAACTCCTTAATCGGCAATGATCCCAAAAATCTCTTTGACCTAACATCTCGACCCGATCTTCCTTCGTCGCCGAGACGTTCAAGCACAACTTAATCGTTTAGCATCAGAGTTGTTTCTAGTTATGTCGTAATACATTTATTGTGGTATACTAACATTTTAATGATCATTTTATATTTTGCGCGGAAAATAGTTTGTAAGTGATAGCGCTATAGGCAAGGTAGCTCTCACCGCAGAACTTTTTCCAATTGTCGCTTAACCCATACGTATCGGACGGACAGAAGCACAACATATAGGCTGTCATAGGGAACATGCATAGAAAAAAGAAATTTATAGAGAATGTTAAGTTATAGTATATATTATATCGAGTTTTGTTATAATAATCCATGTTATATATTATACAGGGTGAGGCGCGAGAAACAGAACACCTAAATAACTTTATTGGATTTAAGGATACGGATTTTGTAAATATCGGAATTTAAATGATTCGGAAGGACGCCCATGGCTATCATAATATATTTTTTTTATTTCATTTT
>JARPRH010000635.1:11494-21811 GCA_031763665.1 Calameuta haemorrhoidalis
CAACCCAGGGTCACACGCTCGGGCAGGCAGATTCCCACGTTTACACTAGGCGAAGATTCCAGAAAGTTCGTTAATTATAGAAAGAGTAGCAAATACAAATCCTAGATCATATACGAAAACGCAAAGTCGAAAAGCACAAGAAAACAGAACGATAACGGCACTATCGTCCTTTATACTATAATAGGCGGAAAGACATTCGCCCGATAGCGGAAAAGAATACTCGTCACCGGCTAAACGGACGGTTTAGCCGTGCACGGGTGCTATAATCTTCACTCAAACAGCCAAAAAAAATATAAAGGAAAGCGAAAGATCTCACCAAAGAAAAGAATAGAAAAGAGCAAGCTCGAAACAAGGCAGCCACAGGCGGCAGGAAATCGCTAGGTAGACTTCGCAATAGTCTCTCCCTCTCTCTCTCTTTCGAATTAGTGGTAGTACGTAGGTTTCACGACCAAGCTTCGCACGACAATGAAGAATCGTTCTTCGCTGCTCCTCGGCAAGAAGGCCCAGGTGAGGCGGGACGGCCCCGGAACCGAACGATCCTTGGCGGAGATAGCCGAGCTCTCCCGAGCGTCGACGCACGGCGGCGGAATCGGCCGAGTGGAGCCGAGCGGCGATCCTGACGGCACGGCCCTTGGAAGACTGCTGGGCCTGGCGGGTAGAGGCGTTCAGGCGGCTTCTCGGCCGGACGGAGGTCCTGACGTGGGCGATCGGCAGGCCTTAGGCGGGCCAAGGAGGAAAACCTCATCTCCCTGCCGGCCGTATCGGCGGCGGATGGGCCAGAGGGCAGTCCTCGCCGGCCGACGGAAACGGCGGAGTCCCCTCCCGGGTGCTCCAGGGCTTTGTTGGTTCACCGGCGGTCGCAGCATCCCGGCGACATCCAGGTTGGCGGAACCGTCGGGCGCATCTTAGTCGGCGGAGTCGTTATGCGGATCCGCTCAGGTCGTTCCTTACTTCCATATTCTCCAAAAACGGCAACCACGGCCCAACGTAAACGCAAAGTCTCTAAATCTCAAAATCGTGGCGTCCTGTCCTCATGTCCTGGTGTCGTCGTAGAGAGACTCGAGAGTTGAGAAGCAGATAGCATAACAGAAAGCAAGGAAATTAAGCAGTATAACGAAACAAAGTCGGAAAAGTTAGAGGACGATAATAAACGTTCACAAACGGCAACCTTAAGAATAATAATTTAGGCGGAATCTCGCTAGTGGATTGTCGTGAGGAGCTTAGGTTGAGAGAGAAGTCGAAATTTCGTAGTTTTGTGCGCGATTCGGGAGAATCACGTCACAACACATACACAAATTCTTGCCTTTTTGATAATGCTAACTTTTCATTCAATTATTACGTTCTTTTGCCATTTTATTATGCTAAGACATTACTACATCATGTTATATAAAATAGCTTTTCACATAGCATCACTTACATACCACATTAGTATTATTTTTCTAATGATAAGCATAATTCAACGAATCAAATAGAATATAATATAGCCGATAATTGCGTATAATTCAATCACTCCGTATACTAAAGATTTTAGCCTCTAGCATTTGAGGTCATTCACTCCCTAACCTTCAGTAGGGTTATGTGCACCCTCTTTGTATATAAGCATCCCATATGTTAAACCTCTAAGGCAAAACTTCTAAATATCATCTACTGTCAAGATACATTAAACATCCTATTCATAACGGACATTCTATGTCAAGATACTTTAAACATCCTATTCATAATTCGTCTACCGGACATCCTATGTCAAGAAACTCCAAACATCCGAGCCAACCGTCCTATCCTTTGTAAACAGAGTTGCGAAATTGCGAATGCATTATTTTTTAAATGCATTACCGTGTTTTTTTACCCATTACTTTAAAAATGGGAAATTTAAATCAGGAACTCAGATCGGTCACCCATTACTTTATTAATGAGTAATGGAACTCAAATCTGTCACCCATTAGTTTATTAATGAGTAATGGAACTCAAATCGGTCACCCATTACTTTATTAATAAGTAATGGAACTCAGATCGGTCACCCATTATTTTTATAATGGGTAATGGAACTCAGATCGGTCACCCATTACTTTATTAATGAGTAATGGAATTCAGATCAGTCACCCATTACTTTATTAATGAGTAATGGAGTAGAAATCCATTCCTCATTACTTTTGTAATGAATAATAAAATAGATAAATCGAAAATTCGTTCGAAAAATGAATAAATAAATGAATAAATAAAATATTATTGGAAGTCTGCGGTCCTATGCATACGCGTGATTGTCAGCATGGGGATCACGGAAAATAGATTTCAAACCATTAATATCGTTAATAATAACATTTTTTAATTTCCATTAATTTATATATTAACATAACATTATATTTGATATTTTTTTACGAGAAGTGAAATCACTTTTCACTAAACCAACAATGGAGAAAAAAATAATAATTGCGACAGGTAAGTGGCGATAGAAATTTTTTGTTGTATATACTGTTACGTCCGCGTGAGAAATCAGGTTCCACATCCGCGGTCGATAACTAAATATCAAAAGGCCAATCAGTGGAGTCTGGTTTCCATCACATAGTGACCCTTGGAACATTCCTGATTTTACGACTTTTCCTTGAAAACCCCACTAGATTCCTTACTCATCTCCGAATAAACCATCCCTGTCCAATCCTGACCCAGTAACGCTCGTTTCCTCCGACGCGGTTCAAGTGTTGAACCTAGTTTAAACTCCGGTTACTGAATTTTTACATTCCTCCAACAGTTGAACGGAAGATAACCGGCGTTTAACTTGAACGCCCGATGTCGAGGGTTCAGGAACTTAAACGTCGTTCAAATACAGTTGTGTGTGTCCATGTGTCCATGGTGGGGAGACGTGTAGCGTTTGTTCTCTTTTTAAATTTAATAGTCGCTTCTACCAGCCAATCACAATCGCGGATGCTTCTAAGCTGAGAGTTATTTCAAATGAGGCATAGGTTTAGCTGAACGAGCTCGCTGTTTGGTCGGAGGAATGTACCTTGCGTTTAAACCACGATCAAATTTGACCGTCGGTTAGCTGAACCGTCGTTTGAACGGTATCGGAGGAAACGGGCGTAAGTCCATGCATATGTTTCCACCGTGTAGGGTTGAAATAGAGTTAACCAATCAAGTTAGTTTATCCGCTCAAATCTCATTTTTAATTGGTTAACTCTATTTCAACCCTACACGGTGGAAACATATGCCATGTCAGGGGCTTGACACTCCAATGGGCATACTGGCTTAGTTTCCACCGTGCAGAGTTTAAACAGAGTTAACCAGTCACCTGTAGGAGTTGAATGGAGTTGACCAATGAGACTGCTTGACTCTGTTTAAACTCTGCACGATGGAAACTAAGTCACTGTTAGCATAGAGTAGTGATATAACCTACCGATAAGATGGCGCTGCGCTAACGGGCGCATGCGCAGTTTGTCGTGTAAAGGCGTCGCTGTGTGCGTCACTGTGCGTCACTTGGCGTCACTTGGCGTCACTGTCTTCCGATTCGGCGACGATTATACATTAACGAGTTTACGCTGGTGAATTTTGAAGTTTGTTAAGTGCAATTATAGTGCAGAGTTTCCTCTTTGAGCGTGATTGTGTACAACATCTACATTATTTACTAAGTGCAACCTCTTTTGACGACGATTTCCAGCAATTGCGACAACTACACGAAGGCTACGCTACTCCTCTTGCCAGGCTAACCTTATCTTATACTTTCTTACTTTTCTATTCTTATTTATCTACTCTGTTTTCCTTTCTCTTATTTTATTTCTACTGTTATATCTTAGAGCTTCAAAATGCCTCCTTCCAAGAAAGATGTTTCTTCTTCAAGATGTGTTGTTCCTGGTTGTGCATCAGTGTGTCTACAAGTTGGGTCTCATTGCTTCCCAAAAGACTTGGAGTTATCGAAGGCCTGGGTAGAAGCAATACGCAGCCCCATGCTGAGGGACATTGATTCATCAGTGTTAAATAAAAATTATCATGTGTGTAAACTACATTTTTCCTCGACAGACTATGTTCCTCGTACTACGAAGGCAACATTAAGGAAAAATGTAGTACCATCATTGCGTCTACCAATTGATTTTGATGCAAATATTACTACAAGTGCAACTGTAGTAACAGATGAACAATATGCAGTATCCTCGAGTGATACTGACATTGTGAATGCGAGCGATGCGAATGCTGCTACACGTGCGAATGTAGCAGCCTTTGTACAATCTGATGAACCTTCGACTGCTTCTGCTGTGCCACTTGTTGAACCATCGACTAGTGGTCCACCTGCTAAGAAAGCCAGAACTAGATTAGTTTCGAGAGTCACAGATCCTTCTTCAAGATGAGGATAAGGAAGATCTCGATTGGTTAACTTGTGCTGAACATGCTTCTGTAGCAAGACTGATCTTCAAGAAGTTTACAGTTTTGTTGCAGATTCATGCCTTTGCACGAACGTTAACAATATTTTGTCAGGGAAAGAAATTGGGTACAGTAATGGTGCTAATAGAATGTTTTGGCAGGCTATTATGTACACATCCATGCACAGTAAACGCACTCTCTGAATTGTACATAATGCGTAATGTTTTGTAGAATGCGGCATATGCTGAATTATCTGACGTTTCATTCTCATTTTCGTTCAAGCGTGCAACCTGCGTTCGTTACTTGCTGCTTTTCTTCCTTCCATTAATCATCTTTTGCCGCATTGAATGTAACAGAGAATATACGATCTCCAGTTTTGAATGTATGAGGAATTCTACATTGAATATAGTGTACATAAATAACGTTAAAATCGCAGCGATCTCTGCTTCATCTTTATTAAGTCAAATACTTTTCATGTAGCTACTTCTTTTCCTTCATCTTGCTACTTCCTCTTTTGTTTATAATGTCTTTTGTTCTGCTTTTTCCCTTTCTTCTAGTTTAAAATATTTATAGTTTGTCTGGGTTTTCCCTTCTGGTTTTTCCCTTGTTTTCTAGTTTACAATATTTATAGTTTGTCTGGGTTTTCCCTTCTGGTTTTTCCCTTTTTTTGTAGTTTAAAATATTTATAGTTTGTCTGGGTTTTCCCTTCTGGTTTTTCTCAATGTTAACTCAAGGAAACTGTTCGACTGTTTAATCATTTTTTCTTTTTATTTATTTTTATTCAATAAATAACTTTTTATATCATATATAATCATGTATTCATTTTATTTCAAGTACTTGCAATTATAATAAACATCAGATCCAATCGATTGACCATATTAATTGTGCATATTTTTTTTACACCACATATTAACGTTTTAGGTGTTCATGAGGGTCATACTTGTTCTTCATAGTTGCAGGTGCTTTTAAAAATACCTTAGAAAACTTTCAGGGCGATGAAGATATATAGAACGGTGAGTATATAGTATACACGCCTCTATATCGATACATACATCTATATATTTATATGTACACCGGTATATCTATATATAAACGTGTATACCTATATATATCGCGTTAGGGATATGACCATCGACATATAGTACCTGGACTGCTCACTGTAGTCGCAGAAAGTGTAACAGGGAATAGAAAGAGAGCGCGAATCGTAATGACCGTTCTGTCCTTCTCTTGGGCAGGAGCGGAATTAGGAATAAGGGAACCCCGCGCAGTGAAATGTACTTTTCACGATGAACTTTATTTATATATTTTATAAGTTCAAGAATTGATTCAATTTTCTGTTATTATGCATTCAGTTTTTTGATTATTACTTGTTTTATTATTACTGTACTTACTTGTGAAAGTTTATCGTATTGGGCTCAAAATACAGGTCTCGCGATAGCCCATACTTCACACAGCGGATCACCATTTTTTAGTAATATTGAATTTTGATAAACTCAACTATGATAATCTAATCACGACAATTGAGATTTAACTCACAGAGAGTTCTGTCTTCATGATTTGACTGCAACAACGTACATTCTGGATGTACGGAATAATCTTTCATATGGTTCTTATTTTCCATATTACAGTCCTGAACTCCTTCCATTGAGAAAACTTTCGACCAATAGAAAAATTATAGAAAAGGACACAACGGTCTTTACGATTCGCTCTCTCTTTCTATTCCCTGTCACACTTTATGCGACTACAGTGAGCAGTCCAGGTACTATATGTCGATGGTCGAACTGAGTTCGTCACATAGCACGAGCAGCAACGCCATCTGATCGCTAGGTCATATCATGACCGAGCGCCATCGCTCTCAGTCACTCGGTATGGTAGAGCTCCTTGTTTCCTGATTTGATACCGCCAAATTTAAGGTGCAATTCTTAGTAACCCTTGATATTCGAAGTACACAGCCAGAGTTATTACCTTTACTTATGCGTAAACTGGCACATGTCCCCTATTGGGGATACAGCCATAAGGAAAGCAAGGAAGGAACTTATGCGTAAGATATAAGACCCCACTCGCCTTGTAATATTGGCATTCTAATACTTTGTATACCTTCTCTTTCTGTACTAAGGGCCCTTTTCTTTGTAAGCAGCAATAAATAAATAAAGGAAACACTTTTGGGGGGTCCCTCGCAATAAGGCTCAGGGGTTGTGCTAGCCCAGCGTGCGTGCTCGCGTGCTGGTCAGCATGAGCTAGCCGGGCCTGTTTTTGTCAACCACATTTGGCAACCAAATGGGCCCTTCCGCCGGCTTGTCTTTTGCGTGGGAATCTCTCAGGAAACTTTTCCACGCTTTCACCTTTTTTCTCTTAAAAAAGTTCCCTACGACAAGAAAACTACTCACGACGTCAAAAAGAGTTTCTTTTTCAGGCAGTGTGGGCTTAGCCTCGAAATAGTGAACTTGTATACTCACGGCACTGATTGTTTTATTATACCACACGCGTACAGTCAGTCTTTTTCTTCTCCGCGCATTAGTGTAATATAAAATTTATTCTAATCCGGTATAAATTAACTCGCTTATGTATCGATTAACTTTTTCGCGTACCATTAAAGACTTAAAATAGGTAAGAGAGGAAATTATCGTGTTTATATGTTTTGAAACTTCCCGGTCTCATTGCGCTATTTCTATAGCTTTACAGCGGTGAATCCCTGACGAAACTCACGGTCCTGAACGGTCAATCAGCGAGGGACTTCAAGATAACCAGCCTCAGGATGCAACAGCTAACCATCGACATATAGATCTCAGTGAAGTTAGCCGGACAACTTTAACTTTTATCATACCTAATCGAGTGGTAGTCATTAGTGGCCTAATTAAAATATTTGGTGGCCAGTCATTCTTTTATAATCAAATAATCAAAATTTGATCTTGAAGTTAGCCGAAAAATATTTTTTTTTCAACGAATTAAGTTCTTTATGTGCTCAATTGATGCGTAATCGTTTGGTAGTAACGAATATCATAATTAAAACGTTTGGTAGTCTTTAGTTTTTGTATAAAATTAAAAAAACTAAGTCATTGTCACACCTCGGCTCTCCCTTCCAGAAAGATGGTATATTTTAGGCACATGCAATTGCCTATGGTGGCAGGACTGGCAGCTATTGGCCGTCAGCTCAGTCTTTCTTTGTCTGTTTAAGCGGTAATTTTTTCAAAGAGTTTGAAATAGGGTGAGAGAACCTGCTGGGAGTGAGGACTTTAACGATATATCTCCTCAAAGGAAAATAACCTCCAGAAACAATACTAGGAGAAATGAGATCTGGGAGCAACTTAGCAACAGGTACTCGCTAGACAGTGCTGCTCCGTACATTGTGATTCTAAGAAATGAGGATGAGGGAAAGCATATTGCCAAATATCATCCCTGTAGTATTGGAAGAGACCTAGCTAAGGTCAAAGATTTGGTTTCGATTGAGAAAAGTGGTATGTTTAAACTATCTTTAATGTTTCCATCTGCTTCAGCTGCCAACTCCTTTGCTGAGAACGTGGTCAACTACAATAAAGAGTGGATTGCCTATATTCCGGATTATAGAACCTCGAGAGTTGGGGTGATAAGGAATATCGATCCTGATTTGAGCGAGAAGGTGATATCTGAGAGCATTGCCCAATCGTCGCTAGATGGGATAAACATTAAAAGGGTGGAGAGAATTACGAGAAGAAGACACGAAGGAGACGCTTTGATAAAGCTTGTGCCCACCCCGGCGGTGAAGATATTCTTCGAGGGGGATGAATTGCCAAAGTTTATCAGCATCTGGTCGGTGAACATTCGGATGGATGCATTCATCCCGAATGTGTTAAGATGCAGGAACTGCCAAAGATTTGGACACAGTATGGCAAACTGCCGCACTGATATTAGATGCCCTTATTGCGGTGGTAGGCATAAGGAGGAGAATTGCCTGGAGGACTTTGCATACTGTATTAATTGTAAAATGGGAGGACACAGAACTGATGCTCGGGACTGCGAAACATTTAGAAAGCAAAGAGGGATCAGGGAGCTCATGGCTACAAAGAATGTTGCATATAAAGATGCATTCAAACTGTCCAGGGATGATCGAAGTGAAGCCAAGGAGGAGTTTGATCCCCACTCGTCGTTCTCGGATATTTCTAACGGGGCTTGTACCTTCTCAAAAGGATCAACCGTGCGAAGTGTAAGGAATCCAACTAATCCAGTGATGAAGTCAGCGGACACAGGTGGCAGACGCCTTACTGTCAGAGAGGTGAAAGACATAAGGGAAATAGCAAATAACATTGCTAGTGCTAAACTTCAGCCCATCTTGGACCGCATCAAGGAAAATTTAATGAACTGCTTGCTGGATCAGGGTTTTTCCCCTGGTAGGACTACAATTATATGTGAAAAGGTTATGGATACAGAGACAACGGAGGAATATGTTGTCTCAAACGCTGAAGAGTTCTAGTCCGATGTAATGAAAGCGGTTGCCTGTTTGGTTGGCATTATATTTGTATTGTCATTTATCTCTTTTGTTATCTCTATTCCTTTTGTATTATGCCCTTACATCGGAATGTGTGCTATGAAAGTACCTCAATCTGTTTTGATAGTAAAGTTATAAGAGTCAGGGTTCTTCTTGAATTATACATAGAGCTAGTCGGTAGAAATTGAGACGGATTGTTTAGATGATTTTTAGTACTGTAAAAGGGAGTTATTCAGCCCAAAAGATATTTATTTAGTTATTTATTTATTTACTTGATTTATTCAGTTATTTATATATACTTTTTATTTATTTATATATAGTTATTTAGACATTTATTTATATATACTTTTTGTATTACTGAGCGTTCATCTAGTCTTTGGCTAGGTATTGATTTGTATGTTTTGTTATGTGTTAATTTTCTTAGTCGTTAGGTCATTGTTAAGGTCTTGTTAAGGTCATTGTTAAATTTTTTGTCATATTCGGCGGCACAATAAATCCTGGCCTGTCAGGTCAAAAAGCAGAGATTGGTTAAGGAATCCTTAGGATCTCCAGATCCTATTAAGGATAAATCGGGCAATCGCCCTTCTGTTAAGGGTCTGGGTCCGCCCTCTGTGTGCTGTGTTCAGAGGCAGTGATCTAGGTTTTGATAGATTTATCTGTGAGAAGAGGAAGCTATTGTAGTGAGCTGTAGACTTATTATGAACAAGAGGAATGATCTGGAACTGAAAACTTCATATGAAACTAGGAATTTGGTTATGCACAATAAGGAGATTCTAAACGCGAGAGGTGTAACTGCCATTGATATTAGTTTGAAAGATAAAGAAGATTTCCTACTAGGCGAAAGCGTGTTTCCTGTATGTATGTTCTATGTTCTATGTTCTATAAAGATGTTTGTTTATCTGTGTTGTCCAGTAGGGTGGGTGTGCGCAGAAGATAATATTGTAATCATCCAACCATGTTGAAGAAACCCTAAACTGATGAAAAAAGAATAAAATACCAAAGGAAGGATCAACCGTGGGACGAACTACAGAAGATTTGACTGGTAGTTGTTCCTCGAGGAACTAAAACCGAGTATCCGGAAAAGAAGAAGAAGAATGGTACATTTCAACTTTTAGCCACAAGCGTCGCTGTGATCGAGCGACTCCTTATTTATCTCACTCTACAGTCGACTGTGGGAGAGAGAAATAGGAAACGTACATGAAGTTAGCACTGTAAGTTTTACTTTTTGAATTTTTTCTTTTGCTAAAAAATTTTTGGTTTTTTGTTGATTTTTATGGGAACAATTAGAAAATTTGTTGGTTGCTCATTTGTTTGGAAAATGGAAAAAAAAATTTGGAATGTGAAGCTAGCCCCAAAAGTCTTATTTTTCATAAAAATAACTTTTTATTGTGTGCAATCGATGCCAAATTTTTTGTTGGTCGGGAATTACCTAATTAAAAAATTTGTTGGCAAGCGGTTTCGTTGAAAACAAAAGAAAACCATTCCTGGACAACGGGGGCGGCCATGTT
>JARPRH010000635.1:23398-34748 GCA_031763665.1 Calameuta haemorrhoidalis
CGCCTCTTTCTCCTGCTCTGCCTCTCCCATTCTTTCCCTCTCTTCACACTCCACGGCTTTCCTCTTCCCCGTCAGTAGTTCTTCTATGTTTCCCACACTTCCCGCTCGTTCCCTCGTCAGCCGCTCCGCATTCGTCGGTCTCCCCTTTCTTCTTTCCTCACGCTCCTCTCGCTCTTCTTTCCTTCCACTCTCTTCCTCCATTTTCACCTCCTACCTTACCGATCCCTTCCGCCTTACCTTCCACTGCCACGCCGCTCTCTACCTTACCAGCCTCTCCCTACCTTACCTGACTCCTTTCCCTCCTAAACTTTCTTCCTGCCGCGCCTTTCTCTTCCTCTACCCTAACCTCCAAAATATACCCCGTCCCTACTTTCCCTGCCCTCCCTAAATCCTTCGCTCCCTTTGCTGTCCTCTTTTCCACCCCTCTACAGCTCACCCTCCTCTACACTCTCTACCACCTTCTACCCACTTATCACCTCTGCCCACTCCTCCCAAACCCTTTTCTTATTTCCCTTTTCTCTCACACACTTCACACACCAGTCACCGGAAACGGAAGTCCAGTCGCGAAGAAATAATCAAAGGAACACTTAACTTCCGGAATTTCAAATTCATTAAGAAATCTCTAATCAATGAAACTGGAGGCTACCTAGAGTATCGAAATCTCTGAACCATAAATTATATCATTCAAATGATAAATATCCAGAGTTGTGAGCAATAAATTAAGAGATCCCTAGAACTTCATGATGATAAAATATTCAAAGTTATGAGCAATGAATTAAAACCTCTCTAAAATTTTCTGATAATAAATATTCACAATTACAAACAATAAACTGAGAGCCCCTAGATTTTTCTGGTAATAAACATTCTAAGTTATGGGCAATAAAATCAAGAGCATCCGGGATTTTTGGAGATAATTAACACGTGCTCTCTAGACCCGTCTGGTAACAAAAATTAAGTATCCAATTTATGGGCAATAAATTAAGAATACTCTAGATATCTCTAAAAGTCTTCAAGTAAATTTAAATTATGATCAGTAAAACTAAAATCTTTTGCCATTAGAGTCGACCATTGCTATGACTCACGAAGGGACGCTCATAATTTATCGCGACATATCTGGAGCAGCTGCGCTCGTAACTCTGTACTACTTCACCTTCCCGCTTCGTCCCTACCCAACCAATTCTCCTATATAAACCGCGCGACCTCACGCACCAGAGCAGTTCCAATTCGACCACAGCATCGTTAACTTCGAAATCTTCAAAGCCAGTTTTTAGACCAAATGGAATTCTGCAAAACTGATATAGTGTAGAACCATACAAGAATGCTGTATAATGTCGTGAATTTGGAGTCAAAGGAATCTGCCAATACCCATATGTAAGGTCCATAGTCGAGACAATTTCTACGCCATGATGACACTGTATTAGCTCAGTTATTAATGGAGGTGTCTCATTGTCACCATCTATGACGGCGTTTAAGAATCGCGCATCTAAACAAATTCTTACATTTCCATCTTTTTTTCAACAATACGTAAAGCATTATAATAAGGGCTTTTAGATCTCTCTATTATCCACGAGGCTAACATGCTTTTTAATTCCTTTTCCACCACAGGTCGTTTTGACAAAGGTACTGGGTATGATCGTTTAATATACGGGTTATTTTGTCGAAGATGTATCTCATGTTGATAATGGGTTACCGAACCAGGTTTATCCGAAAATAATGTTTGATGTTTTAAAATTAGGTCAACAAGTTGTTTCATTTGCTTAGCATCAACAGAGGTTAGCTCACGCGCGATTGAGACAACGTCATCCAAAAAATCATCGTGCTTATTGCACTCACCCTGGACTCTTGCAAGAATTAAGTCGTTATTTTCACAACTCACAGTATTATTCCGAAAAAAAATCACCATGATCCGTGTTTATTTATTTCCTTTGTACTGTGACGTTAATATTCGCGTCACAATAGTCCCCATTTAAGAACTTGCGTGTTTCAATTTCGGGACGCATTACCGTCTCTCGGGAGAGTCTCGAAGAGTACCGGCCAGGAACTCCAGGGTCCAAGATTGTATTATGTTAGCATATGATTAATTATTTTTGTTCCGTACGACTATTTCATGCGTTTCATATCCGGCCACCGCCACCATCGTCATCGTTTCGCCGAGGGAGAAAGAGCATACCAGCAGCCTCAGTCCCGTCAGAAGGAAGTTGCTACCAGCCCCGCGAGGGAACGTGGAGACGCATCATACCACCAGGCGTCTCCACCCCACAGCTGCCGACTCCCGAATCAAGTAGGGAGCCGAGGCAGCAGAAGACATCGCACTGGACCATCCCGATCCCGTAATATGGCCGATACCGACGTCCCTCAAGGAACTCGTCGCCCTACCGAAGAGGATGGAAGGCTTTGGAGAAGCTTTCCAGGTGCGGGGGGTCGCTACCCTCCACCACCTATCCGTCCCAACATGAGTCCGGACAACAAGAACTGCACCACCCTAGCTACGGCAGCGAGTTGTGACATTCCGAAGAGTCCCGAGTCCCGCGAACAGGATTCGCCGCGAGGGCTAGGATTATGAATTAACGAAAAGTACCGTCCTCCTACATATAGAATTGTATCGTTTACAAGGAGGCTCCGGTTATAAACTTTATATCGTTTCGCGTCCTTCTGGTAAAGTTATGTTAATAGAAATTATCATAAAGTAACGTAAGATTAATTAGAGTCCAGTAGCATGCTTCGAAATTAGCGCGAGGACCTATGATTGGCGAGTACCTTCGACGTTGACGATTGGCCCAGGAGGGCCCGGCGGGGATGACGGAGCTAGCGCTGGCCCCGAGTCCCGAAGAACTCCCTGGAAAACTCATTCTCTGATAGTTTGCCGTCTTGGCCGGTGGTCTCGAAAATGTAGTTTTACCGAAACTCTATTGTATCGTTCACGGTAAGCGTCTCGTCGTCGAGAGGACGAAATCTTCTCCGCTGGCATGATTGTTGCTTAATTGCGAGTTTCATTCCGGTATCTTTTACCTCCCGGTTTCGGCCTACGAGGATATCGCGTACCGTCCAGAAGGAAAAGATTCCGTGTCTACCGCTTAAATATTCTATCTAGTGTAACGTATTATTTAGAAATTACTTTGTTTATTTTTACCGATCTCGGTGACCCTGGAGAAACTCAGAAGATCTGCGAATCACGCTTCTCGTGATTCTATCGAAATATTATCATCTTTTGGATAGTGTAATCGACGTCTAAGTTGTAAAGGCCATTTGTATCGTCGTATTTATTACTTTCACGAATTTCTGTAATAGTTTTTGTTAAGTTACGTGCTATCTTTGGGCTTCTAGTACTAATTATTCCTGTCATACCTAATTTAGATTGTGTTAACCTATTTCTAACGATTTTCTTTGTGCCGGATATTATATGCCGATATTCTGATTCGCTACTCGTACCGATTCGTGCCGTTGCTCGTCGGAATAGTGTGTTCGATATGTTCTTTCAGGGCGCAAATATTCTTGACCTTTGTATGCGTCGTATAGTATCGCCTGCGGATTATTTTACGCGTGAGTGCGAATCGTACCGAGTATCGTAGAACAATCGCGCGTCCTATCGAGGACTTCGTACCGCGCGACATAGGCGTAATTATTCCCGGCATTCCTGTTTCATTTGTTAATTTGTTATTTTATCATATTTTCTGAAGTCCCAAATAAAGGGCCAATTGTTAAGTTTGGTTTCTGTTATAATCGAGAGTTCTCAATCTTCTTTAGCTACCCTATCGTCCGTGCGTTCCCTGCCCCTCTACCATCTCGTTGCGTTCTGACTAGTCGGACAACTTTCCTTCTCTTCCTCAGAAATTTTCCTTACCTTCTCGTGGCACAACGGTGTGCCTAGCGCCCAATCGGTTATTATCGTAGAATTCTTTCTTTCCGGGTTTTCAGGGAAAAGGAGGGCGTACCGAAGTTTGTGACTATTGCCGTATCGTTGCAATTAATTGAAAGAGTCCCGTCTATAGTTATTTCGAAAATAACGTTACAGTACATTAGATCACAAGAGGTTAAGTCATGGATGCTCCGATTCTCCATGCCAATATGTTCAATTATGCGCTTATTAGTTTGATTGGCTGTTTCATTCTTTCGATTAATTACATCGTTATTTAGTATTATATCATGATTTACATTATTTTCCAAAATACTTTATAAATGGACAATTATAATTATCATGACAAATTGTTTCACATGTATCCCCTTGATCAATTTCACATGAACACACTTCAGGTGTTATACACGACATATAAGGATCAAATATAGGTGACTTTTCAGAAGGATTTATATCTTTAAAAATTTCAATCGATAATTTCTTGGACGAGGTATACCCAAACCCCGCTAATCTTGGCGAAACTGTTATACTTTTAAGAACCACTGTTTTGGTACGGTAATTTATTACGGCACCAACCTAATGAAACCAGTCACTACCCAGAATTATTGGCGATGTTAATCCCGGTACCACAAAAAATACCTGTTCATATTGTATAGAGTCAATATAAAAGGTTATATAAATTTGTTTACGTATTATCGTCGTCTTATTTCCAATTGCGGTGAGGACCTGAAGATTTCTTATTGGCAATTTTAAACTTGAGCTTGGCTTTGCTACTTGACTATAAAATTTGTCCCACATACACGTTACCTGTCTTCCACTATCAATTAACGCAGCATAAATTTGACCATTTATTTCAGTTAATACATGAACACATGACTGCTTCTCATTTCCACGAATAAGCTTATTACTTTGTTTTCCATCTAGGTCCTCTTCCATTTCAAAAACATAATCTTAATTATGGGGGTGTGAGATGGGACCAGAATAAGTCACACCCACTGCTAGTTTAAAGTGTCATTTCCATTCTAATTTATATATTGAGGTGTTTCATCACAAAATGAAGGTGGCGGAAAACGAGTGTCCGGTAAACCACTGTAACGTGGCGTCATGAGCCCAGGGTGGCCACGCCGCGTTACGTTAAGGGTTATGCTCCCGGGGCCGCGTTGAAGGGCCGTGCGGTCGGGTCGGGAGGGAGCTCAGCTGTCGGTGGCGGCAGGGCGGATCGGACGGCGAGGTAAAATGGGACTAATAGCCTACGCCGATGAAGCTGCCGACCGCCCGCTCCCCGCAGCCGTCAGCTGGGCGCCCGAGCGTCCCGGCGGCCGGGCTGGAAGGCGAGGTACCGCGGGAAGGGGGGTATTTTTGTTTTGACCGCCCGCTAGACGGAGGGTACTGAGGGGCAAGGAATTTCCGAGAGGCGGGAATTCCTTCGGCTAATTTCGGCGAACCGGTGACAATGAGATTCGGTTATCTTCGGATTTGCCGAATTTAATCTTTTTCCGGCGATCGGCAAAATAGCACGTACTTAGGCAATTTCGGGCAATTACACGATTTTTCGGACGGTTTCGAGGACGATTCGACTCTGTTTTTTTCGGTGTGATTTCCCGGTGACTCGACGCGGCTTACTTCTTTGGACTTTCTTTTGGACTTTTTGGTGTTTTGTGGTGTGGAGTGGTAAAGAACTCGGAAGCGCGGTCCGCAGAGACGCCAGCCGACCACCCGCCCCGCTGGGACTTCTTTTTGGGATTTTGGATTAGGTCCATGAAGTTGGGATTTAAGCCGCTACACCGGTAAGTACCGCTGAGAGCGGCTCTTCTATTTGCACGTGTTCCCCTCGAGGAAGAGCCGGGATAGTCGTTTCTCCGAAGCCGAGCGGAAATCGGTGGTTAAGCGTGAGATACGCTGACCTGTGGAGATCTCCGCGGGGAAAAGAGGTTCGCCCACCGAGCTTTGTAGGGTCGCGGATCGCGTCGCGGGTAGGTCGCGAGCCGTCAATAGGGTAAGCTAGGGAAGGTGGGAGAAAGGTTAACCCTGCGGCCCTTTTGGTGAAGGCCGCGAACGCCGTTGGGGACTTATTGTACGCGTCGGGACGGATTGTACTGACCCCGTTGTTCTTTTGGAATAAACAGATGATTTGAATTCTAAACGGCGTTTTCATTGGCGTACCCCGAACTGTTCTTATTTCGTCGCCCCTACGTTCCCCTCTATCAATTTCAGCTAGCTGAGGCTGAGCAGCCGGGAGACCGTGAGGAAGCGGCCATAGGAGGAACGTCGGTGCGGAGAGACCGCACCTGGCGCCCAACAGGTCGATCGGGTTCGATTCGCAAGTCCTTTCGATTTTTCAGCACGTTGGGAGCGGCCGTGATTATTTGTAGGCGACGCCGGTGGACGGCACGTCACACCACATTGGTTATATCCTGATATGTTTCGATTTTGATTATCAGTCTGTTTATCTGAGGTTGTCATTTGATGATAATGAGGTGTGGAATTTTCTCTATTTCGCCGAATCTTCATACGGTTAACCTTTTGTATATTTGGCTGTTCACCAGTGGGTCTATTATTGAAATTTTTATGCCTTTCAGCCTCAAATTCAGGCGACTTATTCAGCTGCTCAATTGCCTGTACTAGAATAGTCGTGTCCGCATAATCTACTGTTGCTAATATTTCCCGAACCCTCACAGGCAGCTGTTGAACAATCGTATAATGAGTTTCGTATATACCAATTCGCGGAGAAAGATATTGTGATGATCTAACTTAATCATAAAAATATGACAACATACTACCATCTGTTATTTTATAACGTCTCTCCTGCCAACGATTCTTCAATCTAGTCCTTACCGGAACAGAATAAAATTCACATTCAAATTTTCTCTCAAAATCTCGATAACTCCTCTATGTATGATGAACCAATTTAAAGCTCTTCCTTTTAAACAAGTTTCTATTAAGGTAAGTTGACTTTCAGCTGGTATATCCTTTATCCGAAAGTATCGTTCCATTTCGCATATAAATTTTTGAGGGTTTGTCTCACCAGCATCCGAAAATGTTGGGAGGGGAATCTCCCCTTTATTCCCACGCAAATGTTCAGCATTTTTCTTTATACCCGATATACTAGAATCGCTATTATTTGGTGAATCTAAGCGAGTACCTTGACCTTCCCGGGCCTCTAACACGGATAATCTCTCACGCTCAGCTGATAGCTCCGCTCGTAACTCGCGCAGTTCTCTTTGCAAGTCAATAATCACCTCGGACGTCCTATCGCCCATATCTCGATTTGCCATATTTACTTCTATCCTATTGTCTCTAGGTATACTTTCACTCAGACTATCTCTAACAACACTTTCAATTATATTGTCAATATTATCACTGTTAACCGTTTTTTGACTTCTCGTCTTAACTGGTGTACGTTTCAAACTCATTACAATTTATGAACTTTAGATATATTAAATTTGATTAAACTTTTTATGACTAATATCATTCTTCAGACAAGAAGTATTCCTATCTGGCTCTTTACGTTGGGCGCCAATTTGTAATATCACATTAATTTTGTACGAAAAATATAAGCAAGAAATTTTTACCAAGTTACTAGAACATAAGACAAGAACTAGTATATTTATTTTACATAAATCAATCCATAAAAAATTGTAAGATAAAGATCGAAATATCAAAATCAAACGATAAATTCATATGTTTTACACAAGTATAATACCCTAATCAGCCAATATTCGTTATAATTATATACTCGTATTCATTCATAACCCAGGCATACCCACTCATAACCCACACTATGTTATAAACATGTATAAAAATGATATATATATTGTGACGTGGCACTTTGTGCACGTCACAAAAGAGATAGGACATAGGCAATAATACGAGCTACACCGCAAGGCTCGTAAGGCAACGGAACAGCAGCCGCGAGCGTGGACTGGATTTAGCATGTGTAACACCTATTAATTTCCTTCTTCCCCAAGCGGTAGTCGGTCCCTTAAGGGAACCGGCAGGAAAAAGTATAGATCACAGGGCCCGAGAAGCACCAACGGCGGCCCTGGCCGCAACGGGGGGCCCGACCAATGGGAGCAGCGGCCCTGGCGTGACGTAGCCCGCCGAAGGAGGGCCAACGTGACCGCAGAGCACTACTGAGATGAGCCACCTACGCAGAAGGACGCCGCGAGATGATCGAAGATCCCGGAGGCATCAAGGGGGTTGCAGTGTTGGCCTGGAGCCGTACAACGTGGGATAGGGTGCGGAGGTGATTCCCGCCCCGAGAAAAGACACTGCGATCGCCCGTAAAAGGAAAAGATGCGCGGATCTATTTTTCTTGGATCTAGGAAAGAATTGAAGATCGCGGGCGTATGGGCCTACGTAGGGGATAGCGCAAATCTGATTGGGCCCGGGGGTAATATTCCTCCGCGCCACTAGGGCACGTTAGCGAGCGAACGATCGGGTAGCTTAACTTGCGGTGTAGCGATTCTTGCAAACGCGTGTGCCAAAAGTGTCTGATATAGTGCCTTGTGCAAGAGAAAGACAAAGATAGAGAGAAAAATGGGTAAGGACGAATTAGCTGACCTGGAAAGGGCGATCAAGGGTGAGTGAAGCTACCAAGATCCTACCATCTAAGCATTGATCGGGATTAACGGGACCATCCTATTAGCTGCTAGATCATAGGTCCAGACAGCACGCGTCGCCTTTTTCAAGTACGATCGTTGGGATCGATACTCGACCCATGTGGTGGCGATCTGGAGGATCCGTTGTCTCGCATCATTATTTTATTCGTAGTTTGATGTTTGATTAGTAGAATATGTTTTATGAAATTGCTTGAAAAATAACCCCATCCAGTCCACGCTACGCGTACTCGTTTCGGCCGCGTGATGTGCGTAGTGTAAGTGCCGCGCAGTGTTACGTTGTCTCCCGGCGATAAGTGCGGGAAGGATAGGAAGGCAGCTAGGGGATTGCGTATTTCCGGACTGATAATTTCAGAAGGGAAATAGGTCTCCGCAACTGATTCCGGCTTTAGAGTTATTCGTGACGGGATAGGCTGCGCGGGCCTGACGACAATAGAAAGATCTAGATTCTCAGCGGGGAATCTAAGAATTCTCGATATTCGGCGTCTGGACTAGAGGTCGAGCAACGTTAGCGATATTAATTTGAATTCGCAAATATTGTGTAGTTGACGGGCCGGGCATTAGGCCGCCAGTCAGCTGACACCTGTAAATATTATTGTGTCTAGTCCTTTCGCAAACATTATATAACGCGTGCGCTGTTGCCGGAAGCGTCCGGTATTCTTGCAAGGACTGCGTGATAATTGTGTTCGCGGATTCGGATCCGCTTAATCCCTGTGCACTATTAACCCTTTGCACTCCAGCCTAATAAGCAATAGTAGGAACCAGTAACTCCAGAGCTATATTAGTAAAAAGTGCATGCATTAATGTTTAAGAAAAATGCGGTCGCTACAATTAAACAAACCAATTTATTGTTACATATATTGTATTAAAGCATATTGAAGCTTATAGTTAAAACTAAAAGAAGAAGCTTAAGGCTTAAAATTTCTCAAAGTGTGGTATTTTTCAAAGCACCCATATGCATTCGAGGTTTATTGGGACAAGTATCACAAAATTCCACAGTTTCCCGTCTTTGCCCTCGTTCTTGCCTGTTGGAACAAACTACACAATCCCTTTTTTTGCCCTTCCGCAAGATGTGAAGTCTTTTGTCAAGCCTAGCTTCTTGATTTGAGGTGGATGGTCTTGATCCATCTTCTCGGAATTCGCCCACGAGTTGATCGACTAAGCGCTTGACAAACTTCAAATGGGAGATGGGTTTTTCATTTTTGTTCTTTTTTATACATTTATATAAAATATATGAATTTATACAGGACATCTCCATGCTCCAAAAAAACATTTTCCTCCACCATTTGAGGGATTTTCTAAGAAAACAGTAGGTTGATGCATACTCATCCGCGCGATCAACACCACCCATAGAGTCCGTGTAGTTAATAACTACTTTAGATTTTTCAACATTTTGCTGTTCACCACCTCTTAAAAATCTTGTTTTTGTGATGAATCCAGCACTATCACTGGTGCTTAACAACGTCACGACTCTTTTATCCTTCCAGGACAATATCATTGTTCTTCCTTTTTTGTAAGCAATCGATTTGTTTACACCAAATCTTGGTTTCTTTATTGGGTCAGGTATACCCTTGCGGTTAATTTTTATAGTACCTGTTATGTGGCATTTCATTTTTAGCAATTCCTCCGTCAGTACAATGCTAGTATAGTACCTGTCTGTATACATGTGATATCCTTCAGCACCTGGTACGTTGTTCAATAGATTATTATACAGATGCAGAGGAATTCTGGTACTGACGGGCAATTCCGGTTTTATTAGATCATTTGATGTAATACTTCGATAATATGGGAGAATGTTATAAACTGTGACGTATTTTTCACGCGATCTAACCTCACCGGAAAATATGAGGATGGACCGGTGCACAACTTACGCGATTCCTTCGCGTCCCAGGCAACCCACGGGCTAACAACTGTTCCTGAAAAATTCCTCCTACGATATTGTTGGGCGCCAGGTTCCAAACGGGAACCACGTATCAATTCAATTCGGTTCGCACTTCGGGCCTTCCTTGGCTAACTCAGTACCGCGGAGGCGTCGGGATTCGGAACAATAGGACGGATAGGTCGAGACGTTCACGCGACATACAAAATCATCAAGATCAAAGCGTTTTGGGTCAACAATAACAAAGTCGGTATTTATTCCGAATTTCCAGTTCGGGCGCGATCACGCGCGTACAAAAATCTTTGATTCAAACAATTTCAACAAAACCAATAGCAGACCCAATAAGATCGCGACATAAAATCCACTAGGCGATTCAAAACGTAATTAATACAATTACACGCGCTAAAAAGTGGCGACATTTCAATTCTACAAACAGTCGGAATAATTTACTACGAATACACTTCGCGATCTATTCTGCACAGTCGTACGATCAAATAAATACTTTCAAAAACAGTCAAATACAATTCCAAATACAGTCGCATTTAAAGGTTGATCATTTCTAGATCCAGTCAATAATTAATGATACTCCGATACAAATCTGATCATTTCAAGATCAGATCGCGATTCAATAAATACGGTAGAACAATCCGATACAATTCGATTCAATTCACGAACAAATAAATACTTTCGACAGTCGCATACAAAAACTTCCAAATAACAGACAATCTCAATATTTGAGTCAATTCGAAATAATCACGCGAGCTTATCGCGCGATTCCAAAACACGACCCCAAGGACCATTTCGTGTCTCTCGGCAACACGTCCCTAACTCGAACGCGATACAAGGTATTTCGGAAATTACACTCAACCCTTGCCGAGAAGACCAATCATTCGAATCACAGTCATACTACGATCAATTCACAAAACGCGAATAAATATGTCCACAGAGGGCAACATATTTACGCGACACAATCCCTTGCCGGTCGTCGGAATCTCGTAC
>JARPRH010000637.1:23434-37938 GCA_031763665.1 Calameuta haemorrhoidalis
TGGCATTGGGTAGGCATTCACAGCTAGTGCATCGTTTGGCCTATGGATATACAAGCTATAGTAGGTATATCTTCAGCTCGATGGTCACATGGAGTATATATGTATATATACAGCCATGACTATCCTTGTGGGACAACGTGCGTGTGAGATTTCGTATGGGGCTCAGGGCGAGGTCGACTGGAGTGCATTTGCCCTGTAAAATATATGTATATATATATCGGCCGAGGCTCTTCTCCTGGATCATTGTACGAGTAACGTATACGTGAGTGCGTAAACTCGTCCTGGAGCATGTAATCATTGTACCGGTTTATACGCGTGATTTTTAAACGCCTAAAAAAAACATAGCACGTAGCTTCTCCTTACGTACTTTGTATTTAGTGTATAGTAACTAGAGACACGTAGAAAGTCAGGGTTATGATTACAGTGGTAAATATGCAACTTGTTTTAACCAAACTGTACGTATGGCTTGGTGTATAGGAGACAGTCTGCACGTCAGCGCACTCTGGCGGATGTTTGCAGAGACACGATTTTCTGAGATCAGTCATTCCCCCTATGCTGACTTTATGTGCGTTAGATATAGTGTATAGTGTGTAATACATACTACTGGACTGTTATTATTGTTATTACCATTATGCGTAGTTCATTCGCTCGTTCGCTTTTGACTTTTTTATTTATCTATACTTGTGAACCATCGTGACTGAGCGCTTGGTGCGCGCTCGTCTAGCCAAATCACTGATACGGGTGCGCATATGCACGCATCGATGGGACTACGTAACATACGTGGGTTGTTCTAGGCGGTACCAGAGGAAGAGGGAGAGACGGTGAAAGAGAGAGAGTACACATTGGCGAGGGACACAAGGAGGATGTGTAGAGTGTAGAATGACTGGCTGGCGGTTGCGTGAAGGGATATGTCGGTGGCGAGAGGGAAGGTGAGGAGGGGAGATGGAGATGGTGGTTTTTGGGCAGAGACTGTCTAGGGCTCGCGTACTATCCTGGTCCTAGATCAAGTTAGCAGCTAGTCGCGCCCTATTCTCCCTGCCACCGCCGACGCCGCCGCCTCCTCCTCGTGCATATAACACAGGGGCGTAGGAGGAATTGCGTTCTTGGGGACTTTTTGGGCCCCTATGTAACTCTTATTGGCGGTTTACACGCTGGAGATAATTGGGAATTCATTTTCGTGGGGGTTATTATATTTTCTGGGTCTGTCACGTGGAAAAGATCGGATTTGAGGATTTTGAGGTTATTGCTGAAATTGGGCTTTATTGGAGGGTTTTAGTCAATTTTGGTATCGATGTTTGGGGATCTAATGGATTTTTGAAAATAATTTAATACGACTATGTTTAGGGATTAAATTCTTTTATGTTATGGTCAGGATTGTTTTTTAACGTAAGGGTTTGTTTTTTTTTGAGAAAATGTAAATGGCAATAGTTCGTCGTGATGCAGGAATTAACTTTTAGGAGGAAACAGTAAAAATTTTTCTAAAGGGTTCGAGGCTGTAAACTCTTCCGAATTTTTCGAAAGGCAAGGGTGTAAAAAAACTGCAGCGACAGTCAAGGGTTGCTGATTCCATAAATAAAATTTGCGAGGTTAGGGGAAATACGTTGACATACCTCTTGACAATAGATTTTTTAAAGGGTGAAATTTAAAGGTCAGTGCCATTACTCGCAGAAGGGTTTTTTTTACTGCTGGAGGTATCCTCGCAAATGTCCGGGGCACCGAGAAGTTCTCTGGCGCTCCTGGTCGGCCATAAAATGCAGCAAGCCCCTCGGCAGCTCGGCGAGTTCCACACATGCGCGCACACTAACATATCTTTTACGCACATTTACGCATTTATTTACGCACATTCACGCAGCCACTGCGTGGGGACTCACGATGTGCGTTTGGCTTCCTTGCTTGCGTTGCGTGCACGCATGGCTGTCCAGCCGGGTTACTCGCCCCTTTTCAAAAACTATCCCAGACTGTTCCCACACTCTTTTAGGCTGGATCGAAACGCAAGTGTCCTTTTTTTTTATTAGAAGGGCGAAAAATTCTTCCCTCGACTTGGACCGAGGACTTTGTCTTGAGAATTTTCATTTTTTATCCTTTTTACTATTTTTGTAACCCACTGATACCAAGAGAGCATTTAGGTATCTGCATATTTTTGTAGGTACAAGATTATTTGGAAATTTTTAAAAAATATATTTTTTAGCATATTTCTTCTTCGTTCTATATTTTGGTTTTTTCTTTCTTTGGTACTCACCGCTTTTTTTTACCTGGATAACCCGTTATTTTGGGAACAGGATGTTGCGCAGCTGAGATTTGCTATGATATACCTCAATTGACTTGGGACTCATCTGCAGTGATGAACGTGGATGGAACAGAAAATTTTTCAAAAAATTCTCACATTAATTTTCTACTACATTTTACTGCGATTAGTCGTAATTCGGATTTGTCTAACGGATACATTTTATGATTCCAATGTTTCCTTTACTTCTAGTAATTTTGCCTATTAAAAAAAAAGTGAAAAAGTATATTTTCAAATTTTTAGTGTCACAAGCGAAAAGGGTCAGGACGGTAGCATTCATCTAGAAATAAAAATTTAGTCAATTTACTTTGCCAAAATTTCCTCCATCCACTTTACTACCCTGTGAAAACTGCATTTTTTGTACCTGTCCAAGGGGTTGCAATCCGTGTAAAAAAAATTACTCTTTGAGTTTCTCGAAACATCGTCGAACCAAGGAAAAGGGTCAAACCGTCAAATAGCATCCTTTTTTTTATAGCTCACTGCGAATTTCCATCCCCTGTGTTTCCCTTAGTGCCAAAGTTCCCCAAGATGTCTCACTTCACCCCATCGTCTTCAAGCAGCAATAAGGATTAAAAGGGGAAATTTTTTTTTACTTACTTTGACCCTTTTATTTCTTTATGCCTAAAAGATTTTCGCATTCTTCAACCTGAAACTCAATGACTTTAAAACTTTCACGTGTACCGTTTCGAGATTGCAGGCACTTCTTCCTACGCTCCTCCCCACCTTCGACCGTTGCTAATAAATATTTCACAAGCCAACGTGACATACTAAATGAGATATCTTTTTTCTTTTCTTTTTTACTCTTGTACAATTTACACTTTAATAAACTCCAACGTTAATAATCCCTCAGGCTAAACGTTCCGATAACGTTGTTCCCAATTACGTCTGAAAAAAAAAATAATATCGATGTATTATGATCGACTGAAGCAAATAACATAAACGACTAACCTCCTAATCGATACCGCTGCGAATAAGACAGTCTTCGAAAAGACCAGCCATAGGTCGGTTAGAGATAAGATAAGAATCAGTGTATAATTTCAAAAAAGGAATGTTCATTGATCGTGAACGGCTGTTCTTAAGGAGAATCGCGTAAGGAGTTAAGATGGCGGCAACTGATATGAAAATTCGAGTTGGACGTTGGTAAAGAATATGGCTGCCAGTCCGTAGACGTTGGAGCGCAGCTTCCCAGATTTCTTTAGCGGAATTAAGAAAAAAAAGAGACAGAGATAGACGGACGAAGGCAGCACGATGAATTCGGGTTCGTCCACCGAAATCAAAAATGGCCGCGACTCTATCCTGACTATCCCATAATATTATCCTCTCTTTTATATTATACCTTACTCGTTTCTCACGATTAAACGAAATAAATGCTGGCATTAGGGATTTAATTTCAGACAAAAGTCGCTCCTACGAAAGGACAGCTTAGGCACGTACATGACTGTATTTTTTTCTTACGGGTATATCCAGTGCATCCAGTACGTGAACGGAATGTGTTTCCAGCCGGGATATTTCTCATTGCACGGCGTAAAAATAAGCGAATCCAAAATGGCCACAAGCGACGTTCGAACAATAAATGTTTCCGTTTGATAAGTGGATGGTGGGAGGAAGAAATGGCTAGGGAGAGAAAAGAGAGAGAGAGAGAGATAAATTGGGCCCGTGCAGTCCCACGCGGCTTCTGAGTTATTTTTAAAGCCGACGTATTTCAGGATACGCGTGAAAAGCGCGGAAGTCCAATTTCGCAGGGAGAGACCCTATTTTTTCGTTTTCTTTTTCCTGTCTATCCTCTTTTTTTAAACCGGACGTTGCTTATATTAGCTGGTAGCTATAAGGGTGGCAGGGATAGGGTGAGAGGAGAGACTGGTATCTGTCTTTTTTTATTCCCGTTACGAACGTAATTTTGGGGGCCACCTGTTTTTGTTCTCCCTATTGGGGAACAGAAAGTTGCCCCATAAACCATAACGGGCCCCTTTGTCTAGTTTCCTGATTCGCTATGGTATTACTCGAATATTGCAACTAAGTTTTTTAATGGGCATTTTCTATGCGTATTTTATGTTGTGTTTAACATTGTCTCATGGTGGATGTACTCTGTGAGGTGTTAACTTTATTAAGGTGGTTTCTGACATAGGAGTGGTACTTATCATAGGCTGGATAGAAAAGTTGGATGTGATTGTTCTTGCATTTTCGTTTTGGAATTTTTCTGAAAACAACTGAAACTTGGAATGAAAGTTTATATACTGTTTGACAAGATAATAAGAAATTTCTGCTCTTATAGAACTTTGTTTGGCAATAGTGGCGCCATCTCTGAGAGAACTGCTGTAGACTTATTTTATGATAGATCAGATGAGTTTATTCAACTGTGCGTTGAGCCAATGCCCTTTGGATATTCGTGTAACTTCTTTCTCATTTCTTCTGGCAATGATGAAAATATTATGTATGGTAGAAACCTTTATTAAATAAGTATCTGCTATACAGTGTTGAAGGGACTCTGCTTTCATTTATATAATCTATTCAAGTGTATCAGTCTGTACCATTTTTGTTTCTGTGGGAGGGTCCTTTTGAAGTGAACCAAATTTATTAGCGATTCCGACGATTTCTCGTAGGGCAGCGTTTTCTTCTTTCAGACGGAAATATGTTTCCTTTTCTTTCAACTCGTTTTCATCGTCCAGGGCTGCTGCTGTTTTCATAACTGCCGCCATTTCGTTAATTTTCTCAGCTTGGCTGGTAATAATCTGAAAACAAAATTTTGATTATGTTTCAACTTATGATTTATGAATTCAAAATTTATTAAACTTACGTTGGCGTATTTGGAATTGTACAGGGATGAGAAATCTGTCTTGCCAGTTTTTATCAATGTGGCTGTCTGCTGACGATATTTAGACATTATGAGTTCCAATGTATTTTGATGCTCCTCCAAGGCATTGCGTAGCTCTTTGTTTTCTGCTTGTATGTCACGCAAGTAACGATTCTCTTGCTGAATTCTTGCTACAACTTGAAGATGTGGACGCTGCTTAGCTTCTGTATTCAGGATTTCCACCTCTTCCTTGTACTGTGTAAAAAACAAATGTAACTGTAACTATATCTAATGTGGTAATGAAACAGGCAAATGTAACAATAGCTAAGAGCACAATTGTAAAAAGAATATTTTACCTGGTTCATATTATCTATCTCACTACATACTGCTTGAATCTCAGTTATAAGATAATCAGCAGCATTTTCTTGATCTGTGATTCGGCTAACTAGTTTTTTAGCATCCAAAATGATTTGTTGGAAGGTCAAAGACATCTATGAAAAATTAAGGAATTATAATCAATTATTTAATTATTTAATACATGTACACTGCTGTGAAATTTCGTATTTTTGTCCCTGTTAAAAATATTAATCACTTTCAATCATCTCAAAAAAGTTTACTATATTCTTGAATGATGTGTATTACCTTTTGAGTTAATGATACGAAGAATAACAAAGTGAGAAATACGGTGAATCAGGACATTAAGGTTATGTGCTGGCTGTTAGTATGGAAAGTTAATAAATAATAAATAATCACGTTTGCCGTTTGCCTTGTCAGATTAATTAAGTTTTCTACAGAAAGCTTCAGCCGCACGCGCACTGACAGTCCCGAATGATCTCGAGATTTCGATCAGTTGGTTCTATTTCGAGGAGATTTGACGTTTCGTCTACTCAAGCAAGTAATGGACGCGATCAACGCTGAGTAACAGCAGTGCTTGTCAAGAAAGTAAACATTTTTACGAATCTAACCTGAGATTACGCATTTTTTAAAAATAATATGTGCGCATCTCTGCAGTTTCTTAACAATACGGAATAATTTTATTCGGAGGATGAACGATCTCTTAAAAGAATTGCCCTCCTGCACGGAGGCGAAGAAACGTGAAATCTTGAATGAATTTCTCATTAAGGTAAATTCTTTATTTAGTTGTCAAGTTTTAATTCAATAAAGTATCATCTATATTTATAGTTGATGTTTGTAGTATGCTCTCACGCTAAAGTTCGACGAACTAAATGAAAATGGTCAACGTCAAGCCATTTGGGAATCTCTTTTTGATATATTGGAAACTCCAGAGTTGTCAGCGATCCATGACCTTTCCTTGGCTGCTTTAAGAATTCTTAGGTTTGTACCAAAAATGTGTATTATATATTATATTAGAAAATCAAGGAATGAATATTGTTTAAAAATTGTTTAATTGCAGTCGGGACAAAACTGATCTGGATAATCTCATAACATATAAGAGATTAAATATTGTTTTAGATAATGCAGCACTTGGGGAACATAATTCTGAACAAATAAAAGAGACAAAAGGTGTGAAGTAATACAAATGGATTTTTTAGCTCATGAACTTTTTGACATTTGAACATTAACTTAATTTAAATCTTGCTCATTTTAGTTATTGTAGAGGCTTTGAAACTCCTATGCAACCTCCTATTCAATAGTGAAAAGGTTCAAAAATTAATTGTTTCGACAACTGCCATACCACATGTTATAAATCGCCTGAATGACTATGACAACAATATTTCTCATGAGATAAGATTATTTGATACCAGAATACTGTTTCTGATCACTGCCTTAAATGCACCAACAAGAAGTTTTGTCCGGGAGCGACTCCATGGGGATGAATGTCTTGAAAAACGTTTAAAGAAAATTATCTTGGAAGCTGGAAACAATCTCAACGTATGAAGTGTCACTATATCTAAAATTATAACATTTTTAATTAAACGTAACGCTTATTTGTATTATAGGAAAATCAAACTGTTCTTGTTTGTGAGATCTTGAAAGTTCTTTTTAATCTTTATATCAAAGAAAGTACAGACAATGAGAAAGAAAAGTTCGAAGAATTGGTCACAATGTTACGTCAATTATTCCTATCGGATAGTGCAATGGCAGAAGATCTACAAAGGTAAGTGACTAATAATTCACTAAACAGTTTTTTCTAAAATTGCTGTTGATTATTTATTATTTCATTTTCAGTAATATTATCAATCTCCTTACGGCTCTTCCATACTCATCTTATGGACCCTTTGCCCCGGATGTCGATAAGCGCAATGAGAAGACCAGTAAGATAATCTACAGGAAAAAGGACATGACTGCTATGGCTAAACTATTAAAATTCCTGGACAGTAGATTAGAAGCAGAAAGTAACCTCGTAGAAAAACTGTCTCCAACCATGACAGCTCTCCTTAGACTTGTCAAATCCAACAGACTCATTCGTAAATACACAAGATTACAAGTAAGCTAATCAAAACCGGTCACTCGTATTCATTAAAATCCAAACTATTAATTGAACGAATATTCCTCTAGGTCCTGCCACCTCTGAAAGACGTAATGAAGCGTCCAGAAGAGGGTAAATCCTTACGAGCAAAGCTCTGCAAGCTCCTCACTTCGCCGCTAAATGAAATTCGCGACCTTGTCGCAGAATTTATATTTGTACTATGCAAAGAAGACGGTCAGACATCAAAAGAAAAAAAACCCCCATCAATAAAACAAATCTCACAAACCAATCTTGTTTTTAGTTGGTCGAATGGTCAAGTATACCGGATACGGAAATGCAGCTGGTATGTTTGCCAACAAAGGACTACTTCATCAAAAACAACCGGAAACGAATTATTCCTCAGACTCGGAAGACAGTGAAACCGAGGAATATGCGAAGTACAAAGAACAGTGAGTCTCGTGAAACAAATCAACAAATAATTAGCAACAGAACAAATTTTTATATAATAAATATAAAAATATATTTATATAATAAATATAATAAATTTTATAACCCTACAGAATCAATCCAGTAACCGGTTGTTACGAGAAACCAAAGCCAAATCCCTTGGAAGGAATGAGCGAAGAACAAAAAGAATACGAAGCCATGCAACTGGCAGGTCTAATGGATAAATTAACAAGGTTAACATAGTCTCGAACGATTTAATTAAAAATTAATACTACATATTTCTCATTCACCATTTTTTCCCTGTAACTACAGCGAAGGTCTAGTTCAGCCCTGTCGAATCGACGCAGATGGAAAACCAAAACCGGTCGAACACGTCCTGGAATTGCAGGAAGAATTAATGCGTGGAAAAAACGTCCAACAGGATTCGGATTCCGATTAAATAATTTCCTTTCAAAATGCAATAAAACTCTGAAAAATATCATTATCAGTCATAAGTATGATCCAACAATTCTGTAAATAAATACTATAATACAAAAACTGTTCGCTTCCCGCTAAGTTTCCTTTACAAGAACAAGATAAATTCGGTTTGCTTACTTTATTTGAAAAAGAACAAAGAACAACATTACAAATTAAACAATTGGCAGGAAATAAAAAATATAACAGTTTCCAAAATCACATGAAATGTTTTTAAACGTTACAATTTCTTTTTACCCACAACATTACCGCCTCTCTTTCTCTGCACACACTCTTACACTCATCCAACATACCCACTTCCGGTCCCACACAAAACTTCCTCTCAAAGGACACACGCAGCACATACACACCAAATACACACAAGCTCCCTCACGTCTTTCCTTATCTTTTTTATTTTTTGCTTCAAAACATCCCATTTTGCATTCTACCAATCAAGAAAATATTTGTAATGCATTTTTCACGACCACTTTACAAAAATTACATCAGTGTCCACTCTAATCGTTCCTTACGTTCATTTTTTGGTTTTACATTCAAACACCCACAACTTTCCCTCCCTTATTGCATTTTATAGAGATTACTCGCGGCACAGATACCAAATCGTAACTGATGCTTGCACTTTATTAATCATTAACCTTATCTGACCTACTAGTTTCTGTTCTTTTTTTATCACTTAATTATCCCAACGCGCCTACCGCAATCAGGACGTTCGTGAATAAACCGAACCAGTGACGACAAACATTATCAGCGACAAATTCGCCTTATTTACTGTTCTCTCTGTTTTTCCCTGCTTTTAACTCTTTCTCTTAAATTTCCTCGAGTACGTATGTATATATATATACATATATCACTTGAGAATATCTTAGTATAGGACAGCTCTGTGTATAATAATAATAATAGAAATTGACTGGCGAATGGCAAAAGTTAACGAATTTTTTTTTTCTATATCAGAATATATATATATATGTAAAGTATGTATATATGTATATCTATCCACTTTCGCGTGTCGCCCTTTATTATCTTTAACCGTCTCTTTAGTATTTCTGATATGAACACGAAAAGCAGGAATATCTCGCTGATCGTATTAAAAAATTTTTTTTCATCTCTAAATGACAATTTCACTTTATTTCCTTATTTTTTTGCCACGAATGCTACTGCGCACGATACCTAAGTAGTATTTTATTTTTTCTTTAAGAATCTGCATCAGATCGCAACGTGTGTCCTATGTATGGCGGCGGTAACCGAGTGTGTGTGTACGCGTGTATGTATATACGTAACACACGCGGTATGCATACCAATTGAATACATTGTGTGTGCACCTTTAATTATCCGTAGCTCATCCTATAGTAAAATATTTCCAATTTTGCGAAAATATCGTTTCGGTCGCCATCGATGATTCTTTTTTCTCTTTTTTCCTTTTATCTTTAACATTGCAGATAATTATTAATAGATATACACACGTGCACTCCACACACCACGCACACATGACACACACACATATATATATATAATTAGCAAATCGTCTTTCAGATTTTATTCCAGCAATTTTTTCAAATCCAATCCTTACGTTTTTCCTCAGCCACAGCGATTCTTTTCTTATCATTCTTTTTTTTTTCCGTTATCTTGAAATATATTGGTGTTATCGCTTGTCGGCGATTTACGATTTTCTCCTTTGAAAATTCTTCTCCGTTCGTACATATTGACTTTATAATTTTTCTTATCTGTCACGCATTCGCAATCACTCCATTGACCACTCTTTTATTATTTTCTCTCTTTATCGTATCCGGTTTCATTCGCACCACTCCACATCACTTCCGTTTCCGTCGTAAAGTCGCTTTTCCATTGTAAAGTGTATAATAGATGTGTATACGTTTCATATAATACAATAAATTTCTTTTCCTTCGCTTTCGTTTAATCTATGTATATATATGTATATATGTATACACATGTGTATCTGTGTATCTATTTTGTAATTTCCCTTTCTTTTTCTTTTTATATATTTATAAAAAAGACATGAAAACTAATAGTAGTTTACTTCTCTTGATAGCATTCTTTCTCTTTCTCCAACTTTCTTTCTTCATCATTCATTCTTCTCTTTCGAACACAAGACTCATTTATTTTCCCAGTCATTCTCATATTGTCTCTCTCACTCTCTCTCACCCTCATTTCTTACGTGTACTCTCTCTCTCTCTCTCTCCCTCGCAAGAGATAGGTACAAGGTAGAAAAAAGCTGAACGAACGATTTACACTGTACGAATCGTCCTACCGGGATTATTCGGAATAGAATAGATGGGCGTGTCAATGATATTCCATAAAGTTGGAAGAAAATTGAAAAACGTAAATATATTGATAAAAATTGATTTTTCAAGACCTAAGCGAATTTAGGACGGAATAAGGATATAAATGAGGTACAAGAGAAAAATACAATAATAATAAACGGTCGAAATTGGCTGTGATTGGTTGGGAAAAATATTATGGGGGGGGGGGGGGGGTAGGTAGACAAAATTACTGAACTTCCGGTAAGGACGATCGATGGTAAACGTTTAATGGCTAAATTTACGCCTAAATGCTACTGCTAGACTGTTATCAGTATTACAGGTGGCTCCGTAGAGTCGGGAGAAAAGAAAAAGGGGGGCGGGGGGGTAGGGCACAGGTAAGAGTTTAATAAAACGAATAAATTCGTAAAGGCAAATTAACAGGTAATCGTTTATTTTTTTTTCATTCATTTATTTATTCATCACGGTAAATCGGGAACGGGAGGAATATAATAACAAAGAAAAAAAGAGAGAAGGAAAAAAAAACAGAAGGCAAAAATAAAGATAAATATAATTATTAAAAACGAATAAAATTCGGACACAAAAAAAACGCAGGTAGGTAATAATACACAAAGTACGAAAGGTAAACGCGCTCGATACAAAAGACAAAAATAGTATACATAGAACGACAAAAAATATAAACTGAACAAACATGCGGACTAGCCTCGACGAACTTTGGAAGTGGATAAAGTCGATTTTTATTTAGCTTTTCTTCATCTCGCGGAAGTCTTTTATATTATTTTTTTTTAATCCTTCCTACCACTTAATACTCTCTTTCTTTATCTCTCTCGTGCCTATTGGCAGTTCGGTCGAAGTGCCTCTGCGAGCAAAAAAAAGTAAGCCAAGAAGAAACGTTAAGACAAAAAAATAATAATAAAAACAAAAAAAGAAAAGTTGTCTGCGAAGTGAGTGCGCAAGAACGGCGAGGGAAGGGGGAAGATAGTTAAGTATAGAGACAGGTGTCTCTTTGCTTTAAAGAAAACCTCCCAAGTCCTCCGTCCAAAAAAATAGATTACAAACAAGAAAAAGAAAACAGAGTCTGTAAGAGAAAATAAAGAGAACATTTTTTTTTATTTAGTAAAATTATGCCAAATAAAGAATTTAGTGATTCGAGAGGCTTTTCTTTTTTTTTTTGAGATCTTTGCCCTCTCGGGTCGATATTATTTATCTTTTTTTTATCCCCAATATTGTTTCCGTACCTGACGTCTTATGAGTGACTCCTTTATTTTACCTTTTAAAAAGTATCGCCTTTCTTTTTTTATCTTTTTCTTGTTGCTTTTGATACTTGTAAAAAAAATATGTTCTCTACTACCCGGTAGCCCTCGTTCTCGAAAATCAATCCTCTATCTCTCTCTCTCTTTATCTTTTTCCATGACTCTTCTCTTGCCTGTCTCACTGTCTCCCCCTCTCTATATATTTATCACCGCTTCAATCGGAACTAATGTAAGATTCGGTGGGTTCAATTCAAGAAAAAGCAATCAGTCCAATGATAACGAGGCTCTAAAAGAAAGAAAAAAAAAACAACCATAGTCATTTCGCGTCTAATGATATCGGGTCCAGCTGATCAGTCAGTCACCCGTCGTATCATTTCAAGAAAGGATATAAAACGTGAAAACACCACTAGTAGATATAAAGGAAAGAACGCAAATCAAAGATAAGAGTAAAAAAATCACCAGTCATTGAGAATAAAAAAAAAAGAAAGGCTCGTATCAACACTCAGATAAATAGCATTTTGAGAAAATCAAAATTTTGAAGAAAAAAAAAAACTTCAAAAATAAGTCAATATCTCTCCTTAAGTTAAACATTCATAATGCCTCCGTCCATCCTTTTTTTCTTTATACCAATTTTGCATTTTTTTTTATTTACGTAAACTCGCGAAAAAAATATTATAGCCTCAACTGTCATTCCCCATATGATATGTCTCGGACCCTTAATTTCAAAATGCCACCTTTTTTCGAAATACAATACAACTACGTGTCGTGTTAATAACGTGCCTGTACAACGTGTATGGTTGGTATAACTATATTTATCATTTGCGACCCCCTTCGATCCTAAATACGACACTCAAGCTCGCCATTACTTTTCTTCCAGACTCGTCAACGTCAGGCGTCGCTCGTCGAGTAGCGCTTACAACCACCCCAAGATAAATGGCGCGAGAGAGTTAAAAGAAGAAAGGTTTTTAAAAAGAACAAGAAAGGGTCCGACGAAGAAAAGGGAAAAATAAAAGTCAAATAGTAAAAACGAACGACAACGCGAGGCTGTTTCATCCACGATTTTTACAAATAAATAAAGTGTCTGGGCTTAATCTCTAAGTGGGGAATAATAATAATAATAATAATAATAATAATAATAATAATAATAATAATAATAATAATAATAATAATAATAATAATAATTAAAGATGAGGCACGCAAAAAATATATATATATCGAACTACGCAGACGAGTCAACGAATAAATTGAATAATAAAACGCAAAAAATACGTCGAAACGAAACCAAAAAAGTAAAAACAGAACGAAAAATTGAAGACTAATAATAATAATAATAATAATAATAATAATAATAATAATAATAATAATATACATATATAGAAACCCCGAAGGAATGAGAACGAAGTAAATATTATATATGGTGTATGCGTGTACAATTATCCATACGCTATATTAATTAACTAATTAATTCATTATAACATGGGTAGTACACCTCGCATGACGGAACTGATATTTTTCTTTTTTCGTTTTTCCATTTTGTCAATCCGTCATCATTACCAACACCTCCTCGTCATTTATTCGACTTACATGCTAAATACGATATATATATATATATGCACATATATATATACGTATGTATGTATATATATATAGAATACATTTAAATATTTGTACTTTAACTGACTAATCAAGGAGTTCACGTATTTTTTTGTTTTTTTTTCTTTTCTTCCCCACTCTTTCTCCCTCTCTCATCCCTCTTTCACACACTCGCACACACACACGTCAGACGCCACTCATACACATACACATACACCATCGCTTCGGTTCGTAGGAAACTTGCGCTTTTGGTTACATCGAAGATCAATTAAATCGAATCGATTCGATCGATCGGTATTCGATTTCGGAGAAATACGTAGAAGATAAAGGAAAGTCGGGGGTGTGGAGGAAGTATGGAGAAAAATGGAGGAAAAAAATTAAGAAAAAAAAATATCAGGTATCAAAGCAATTAGTCCGGTTCGTTTTTCTTTTTTTGGCAAAATGTCAGACATCCTCGTCGTGTATTTTCTGATTTCTGCTGGAAAATTTTCACTTTGGGGTTAGTCAATTTTTGCGTCTCTTGGTCCGACTTTGTCTTGGGTTGTTCGCTATTACACGTGTGTTCTGACGAGCGACGAGAAAAGGAATAAGTAGCCTAAAAAAAAAAAAGAATAGGAAATTGAAAAAAAAACCAAAGCAAAATAATATTTAGCTTGGGTTTTCCTTTTTCTTTTTTTCCTCTCTCCTGTCTCTATTTCACTTTTTAGTTCTTCGCTCTCGTCGCCTTTCTTTCTCTCTTTTTGTCTCGTCTGTTGTCTCGTTACTGATCAGACGGTCCATTTGTTTCTTTGTACGTCTGTTCTTGTTGTCTCACTTTTATTCACATATATATATATATTTTTTTTGGCACTAAAAGTCAAGAACGAACTTAATCGTATTGCAACGCGACGTCGACGATGGACGTGAAAAACAATGGGCGGGGGGGTTGAGTGAAGGGGGGGGGGGGGGGGGGACAAGG
>JARPRH010000637.1:61848-74944 GCA_031763665.1 Calameuta haemorrhoidalis
GCATGGCGGCGACCCGGGCGCGTGGAGTCGCCGCTTATCCAACATGCTGAAAATGCCCGCTCATCCCACTCCTGCTGGAAGAAACGTCAAAAAGATATGTTAACGGTCACAGAGGCTCGTGTAAACTTTGAAAATAAACTTAGCCGACGGATTTGAAAAACTGACAGACACACTTGGCATATTAATTATCAAGCGCGGCAACGAGTGTCGCACACGTTGTCGAACAATTAGCCAATTAAGGTTAGGCATCTTGCTCCAGACGCAATTGCTAGTTATAATCACAATTGAAAATTTAGTCTGAGATTTTGAATGAAGTCTAACGTAATTTATACGACGCTGATATAGGCGACGTTACTGCTAGTATTCGTATAGCCAAGCGAAGCGCTTCGGTCGACGGTGGCGCCATCTGTGAAAAACGACGCGTACTTTATTCCCAAATACGAACTTCGTCCTTTATACACGTTAGGCGGCTGGTATTAATTAATTTGTGATATTCTCGTGTTACGTGAGTGGATCATGTAGATTGGTGCTCTAGGCTTGTGCGAGATTATCTGATAACGTGAGTAATTAACTAAACGGGAATTGTGAAAGCGCATATTACGCTTTGTACCATCGACATTTTTGTGCAGCATCCGGTTCAAATTTTACGTACAGGCGTCCGTGCGATGACCGTTGGAAAGTAACAATTACGACAGATTTATCGGGTCTGAACGTGTAAATAATTAATGATAGAAATGCACCGGCAGTCAGACAATATGCACATTATGACACGCGCTTGGTCCAGAATATTAAATTAAAAATGAGTCAAATCCACACTCGCAATTAGTAACGAATTCCCTAGTCGAAATACGCCTCATGAAAATTACGCAATAAGAGTACCAAACAAACTTTTTGCTCTCGTGATAGACTTCCCGAGAAAGAAACACACGTAATTAGTACAGAATACCTTGAATTTTAATCGCACACCTTTCTTTTTACGAGAGCCAATGACCCACGGACTTACGTTACGCATTATGGTCGTATAAGAATGTCTTATCGATTGAGCCACGAGGTTTCGCCTCACGTGTATCGTAAAGTTAGAAAATTGTATAAAGTACGAAAAAATAAGAAACTTGAGCACGATACACAAATATATTATTTAACCTATCTTTATCGATATAAAACCAGGCACGTTTCTTCTCCTCCCCCCTCCCAAAATTCTTTTCGTCAATTATTCAAAAAAGACAAACGCGGAAGACGATACAAAATCTGCAAACATGATACAACCCGATCGATCATATCAAATCCAGAGATGAACTCACTTGGCGCGAAAATTCAATTACTTAGCCAAACCGGAACTCGACGAATCGAAACTCATGGATAAGATATCCCAGCGTGATGTGTAATCCGAAAATATAAATTAACACGTAATTGCGAATAGGGTTGTAGACGCTTGAGATTTTACCACGTGAATTCACCCTCTGATCTACCTACGTTTCTACCATAGCATCGCAGAGGAAAATTACGACGAAGATTACGCAACCGGTCCCTTTCATCTCGAAACGTCGTTATCGTTATCAAAAACGATTTTTCAACTTCGTCTAATCTACCTATTTCCATGAATGAACTTTTACGTTCCACGCCTATTAATTATTAATACTGTTTAATATCGTTAATGTGCCATATAATATGATTTGATTATTTGACTATTAATAATTAATAGGCGTAGAACGTAACAATACATGTATCTACCGTAGGACTTTACCGATAATTACTGCACTGGACCCATCGCCAATATATGGCGTCTGACACGTCATCGCTTCGATTAAACGACCAGAGCCAATGGAAAATACGTGTTGAGCTCTGATTAGCAATTTACGCCCATGGTTTAGGTTAAGTTACGTTTAACGATTTAACATAAATAGCGTCAATATGAAAATCAAATTTGTAAAGTTCTATCTAGCGAACAATATTATCCCTATATAACGAATTATTACCTTGTATGACCTTGTCCTTTAGAGGTCGCCAATATGTGTTATCGGGACCTGATAAAATTTAGTCACGCAATAAGGTTGAGCCAGTTCACGACCGCCTGATTAACCTCTAGATCCCGGCAGAATAACCGCCGACGTTATTGGTCGAATTCCTAGTGCTAATGCATGTTCGCCCTCGGCCTGAATACGTTTCCCAAGTAGCCCACGGGTTTTGGTTATCGTTATCACTGACAAGAGGCGTTGAGGTTAGTTTTATTTAATTCACCGGTTATTACCCTAATTAGGTAAATCGTAATAATGGCTTTTGGAAAATTGTTTAATTTGGAATTTACGCACCCAGCCGTTACCTTATACATAGAGTGCATATATATATATATGACTAATCGGATCAAACGAGCCAACTGAAGTTTGCTGCTCCTTTGCCAGCTTCGGTCGATTCGTTTGAATCTGTTGATTCTTTATATACACGATATGTGTTCGAAAAAATTTTTTTTATTAATTAAAATTACTAATAGATACATACGTTGTGCGTATACAACGCGTGATTTCCAGTTGTATAGAGTTCAATTTTTGAGGTTAGGTCCACAGGTACGTATATCTGTAACAAACGGTAATACAGTTTATTGATTGCCAAACACACGCAGATTTGCGGTTACGTTGCGAATAATAAAAAAAATGTGAAATGCCCATCGAGCGCGTAAAATTGAATGGAAAAGTCGTGTTCGGCGAACTCGAGTTCCGTCGCAATATGATTTACCATCACGCAATGCTAATTGCACGGTGTCCAGTGATAAGTGGCGGTTTACTTCGCATAAATTTTCGGCTGCAGCAATGCGTATGTATTTAGCACGGAACTTGAAATTAGCAGCGGAAGGAATTTGAGCTACGAGATAATTGCCCAAAGTTTATCCGATGGTAACTATCCGCTTCCGGTTTAAAGTATAGTATAGTCAGCTTTCAAAGAAGGCTGTTCGTCACAAAGGCGCGTTTTCATTTTCCAGTATACAAATTTTCACCGGTCGCAACTTCTCGGATACCGATAGCCAAATTTCACTTTTTCACGCGATCGAATTTGTGAGTAAAAAATTATTTATTTTTTTTCACTTCATTGTTAATTCAAAACCTTTCATATACGCAACCTGTTACAGTAGGTTTTGAACAATTACGAATATGTGACAACTACGACAAACATAATTAGTACCTGTTAACTTCTTGTTCTAATATTGTATACCTATATGTACCTAACCTAACCTTAACTTTGTACTGCTCACGTACATCTAATTGCGCAAAGCAACTTGCGCTTAGTTACTTAACTGCTTATGGGGGTGCAGTAAGCTCGTTAGCAAAGTCCTAAACTAAGCTCTAGCATATATGTATGTATATACATATTATATACAGAGTTATTCAGTAGAAAGAGTCTTATGGTAAAACGATGTTCAGGTGGTGCGTTTGGACTGAATAACCTGGTACATAGTTGGGTCAAAAGTTCAACGTATCTTTGCATATGCATGTAAATACATGATTTTTGTACTGGAATTGTCTACCACCCGTCCAAAAAAAAACATTAAACACGCAGAACGACCAAGTGGATAAAATAAATAAAATACATACTTGAATTTGAAAATATCGTTATACGTTAATATTAATAATAACGTACGTCAGCTTGACGATGCATTGTGCACTGTCTGCAGGTACTTTTGTAGAAAGCAGTAGGGGCGGCGAGGGTGCAACAGGTGTCAGAAACATTAGGTTGGAAGAAAGAGACCTTCTTGTCCATCGGAATGCATAGCGTGACGCGTGGGCGTGACGTAAATGCCAAGGAGGTTTATAATGCAGAACGAGAAGACGAGGAGAACGAAAATAAAAGTGAAATATGGTAAAACGCGAACATAAAATGTGAAACGTGCCATGTCGTGTTTCTGTATGTCTGAGCATCCTGCATGTATAACGCGAGGCGTTTTCTTATCCGGCTCGTGTAAACTGGACTCAACGTATTCGAAGCCGAGTCAAAAGTTGTTAGTCAATCGAGGGACTTGATATGTTTTATTAAACGTATTAATGATAATTTTGCAAAAATTTTGTAAAATTTCAACTTATATTTTAATTACCCAACTAGCAATATATTTCGGGTAAATTAATTCGACGACCGTTAACATCGTAGATCGTATCTCGAAATTTAATAATGTAACTGAAGACGCGTCACTGCTGCCATCTATTGTAACGACGTCAATTAGCAGTACTGATGAGACTGGCAATTGGATACGAGACGGCAATATTACGGATGATACTTATTAAGGGTGTCGCTTCGGTGAGTATTATTAATTGGAATGTGTCAGGTGGCAAAAAAATTAAGTAATCGCAAAAAAGTACAACTACGAGTAATTGGGATCTACCTCAGCAAAACTGTTTGAATTTATCGAAGGAACGACGAACCCTGTTGGGTAAAACTAGGAGTAAAGAATATTTGAGTGAATTAGCGAATTATCTTACGAGAGAAAATTGTCAATTTGTTAATTCACTTTTTTTATGCCACTGACGTCACGCGATGACGATGTAAAAGTTCGACGACCGACGTTACGTCATTTCCGAGAACACGTACGTGAAGGGTACGTCAAAGCGCACGTGGATGAAAGTTACTGAGAGGCACAACCAATGAGCGTGACATAAGTGACGTTTTCGACCGCAAAAAAAATTCTTATTTTGCACACTGCGAATATCCGCGTACGACTAGACATTTGGTAGTCTGTCGATGTCGATGTCGAAATAGTTGTCGATGAGTTTTTAATTGGCATTAAAATTAATAAGTGTAACGATAAACTCTAATTAAAAATATTGACTTTTATTAAATTATTTCATAAAAAATTATTAATCTTATTACAATGCATATTTAGGAAAAATTTAGACAGCGTAGCTTAAAAAATATTTTCCTTCTTCCGGTCGAATGAATTATGCATATTAATTTAGTATTAATGAATAATAAAATTTAAAGAATTGAATATACCGTCCCTAACAAAAGGGCGGGAGAATTCAAAAAGTTCGACGAACAGTGACTGATACATTCTTTGTCATCAAGGATAGACTCTGGTACGTCATATTTGGATATTGCATAATCATGGCGTCCTTCGACTAACCTACGAATATTAAAATGAATATCGACCAGCATTTCCGGAACATCATTATATTCGTCAATACGTATTATATTCGATTTATGTACCACTGATAGAAAATTTCCGAAAAAAGAATTTTTCCAGCAATTTTTCCCCTAATAATTAACTCAGGCTATTCGTATCAATAGAAACGCTTAAAAATGTATATAGGGACATATATTGTAAACGGGTATCAAGTCGATAACCAGTTAATAAATCATTAACTCGATCGACAATGCAGCTGACAACCGAGTCCTCAATAACTGGAAAGCAATTTGTAAAAAAATGTTCATTTTCACGACAAATAAAAGAAAAGAAAAATTCAATAATTTCATGTATGAAAATGACAAAAGCTTTTTTTTTTCAAATTTTAATATACCCACCTCTATCCTCAAAAAGATCATCAAGCTAGCTGGAAAATTAATATTTTTCAAAGCACTGTTTATTCGTACGCAAATTAATCGACCCCAGCTGGTATAATTTAATCTGTTCGTTGGTCTCTAATGCGCTCGTTCATCAAGCTGCTTTTTACGATCAGTGCGTAACGGGCGACGAGCCTTTCGCGTCATGTGATCCCGTTAACAATCGTCGATCAAAGACGTCACGCGTACCGCGAGTAGTTGCCAGTACGATATACTGTAGTATAGTAAATATTTTGCGATTTTTTCCAAAGATAAAAAAATGAAGTTTATTTTGAAAAATCTTCACTGTCACTCCGTTCCCTGGATAAAGATCTAAAGTGCAATTATTTTCGCAATGGGCATCTCCATCAATGATTTTTACGCGATATATCGAACATGGTATAAATTCTGAATTAAAAAATTGCAGACACGCAAACAAAAGGATGACGTATAAAAAAAATGGTTTATGTATAGAAAGCTTCAAGGGCCTCATATGATTCTTATTGTATAACGTATGTGTAGTACACGTGTAGTGCCAAATAATTCGTAGGTAAATAGTCCATGAGAGCCCAATGACTTCTGGAGTAGCCTCGCAGCTGTGACAATAAGTTCAGGGATACATTAGGAGTAATATATTACATTCGGTGTAAATGCACCTTTATATTATTGTGTGTGTATGTATATGTACTTGATATTATAAATTATTATTGACAATTTGATCGAGGTTACGTATTATGTACAATATCATTCGGGCGGAATAGTAGCTGTACAATATTCGAGTTAGATAATGGATATTCATAAAAGTAAGTGGCGTTTGCACAACGTGAGTCAAAAAATTCATAAGCTCGAGCCATTAACAAAAATGGGATTTTTTTGGAAAAACTTAAATAAATTAATAATATACACATCATGCACAGTCTTTAATGACGGTTTCGTAGAATTCATATTTCTCTATGCAGGCCTGGGATTCGTTGCAGATGTGACGAACATAACCTATACGCCTTCTTCAACCGTAGTTTATTCAAATGCCAAATGAAACATTCACCTTAATGACAGCGGCAAGTTTCAAACTAAACGGAACAAAGTCGGTAGGACCTTGTGACGCTATTGACTCGCCACGTAGTAGGGGAGTAGAGGGATGAGACGACAATGACGTAAAGAAATATCACAGGCGTCAAAGTTTCATTTTATTGATAGGTATTACGTCCCACTGATAATAATAGTTCACATTCGTCGTCACGCGATTTCCCAAAATAATCATGCTATTTTCGCATAAATCTATGTAATAGCAAATAGGGGGACGTTCACTGGATGTATCCTAGAGAGTTTGATTCGTGGTGTCGCCAAGAGATGGCGCAGCGCAGAGTTCAAGACTCAACGTGCAGGACGAAAAGAAATGCTCGACTTATTTACTTTTATTCAAGCTTCGGATTTTTCTTGCCCTTCGATTTACCTAGCTTCAGATCTTACTACCTTTTTACTATCTTTAGGCGTATTTGATTGACGTATCTATCTATACTATTCTTAATCTTGACTGCTTTACTGGATGAAAGTGTAGCTTATTCGAGACCCACCGCAAAGCTCCAAAGCTGGGGGTTGCTGTCATTTCTTAGAAAATTATTATCCAAACTCATCACTCGCCAGAAACGGCCACTGCTTGTGTTCCTGTTGCTTACGACAGCAGAGCGAACAAGTAGGTGCTGTAATTTAACGCGGAAACCTCTTACAAACGAAGTCAAGTAGAGTACATTATTCGTGAGGTCCATTATGCATCACATGTCAAATCTTGACAAACGCATACAAAATTTCCCCCCTCTCATACTTCTATTTTCTGCCACCAGATGTCACGGTGACAAATGTCAGATCCCAATATTTCCACAAAAGACGTAGGTCTCTACCATATCCACAGCTGCCGCAAGCAACAGGAATACAAGTGGCGTTCGGGCAGCAGCCAGTTCTGGCAAATGAGGACTATATAATAATTATCGGGCAAATAACTTTGATAAAGCATTATAAGATGAAAACCTTGCATTTACTTATCTAGGAACTTCAAGCTATTCAAAGTCCAATTATCGAAGTTTAAAGTTGGCCGAGTTACGTTATTCAAGTAATTATAAGAAATGTGAAATACGAGTCTCACATTGACCAAATAATTAAAACGTAAAAGTCAAAAATTCATCAAGCGTGATAACCATTTCCTACAAAATTCATGCGATAGTTGAGCCGCTGAATGTTGAATAAATTAGCATGACGGGATTATTTCGCTTTAATAATAATAATCTAGAACATTGAAGAACAGCTGCCATTATCATCAATCAAATAATGAGATGATTATAATTTATATTTATTTTTAAAAAATTCTATTAGTCTCTTCTGACTTAGGGCCACCTCCCAATAATTGTATTACAAAGTTACGACCCTCTCTCAAATATTTTTCAAAGGACAAATCAAACACATTTAAGACGCACTCACGAACTAACGTCCATTATTATTATGCTATGTATTACCACATATGGAATATAAAAATATTTACTTTGAAAGGGAAACTCGCAATATCTAACTTTATTGCATTTTTGCAGAATTCCTTCATATTATTACAGTAGCGAAGGCACTGAAATTTCCTATAGCACAAGTTGTATAATCATTTCTTTCAATGACTCGCAAAACTCGAGAAAGTACCGCTAGCAGCTACAATAGTTCCGCATACGAAATAGGTAATACAAAGGGAATACTGTTGGCGTAGAATTGAACTCTCCTGATCTGATAATGAAAAGAAAAAGAAGCAAATTTATTCTACAGCCGAAAAGATACTACGTCGTTAAAAAATGTTGCGCAATAAAGTTTTACGTCACGATTTGATTCAAATTTGTTTTTCTTACTCCAACTGGCTATAGTATCAGCGGAACGCTTGTTATCATTAATTAAACTACATTCCAGCTTTGCTGTCATTACTATACCATATAATTTGTTTACGTAAGGTGTCCCTTGTAGGCGAGAAACATCAAAAGCCTTTAAGTGCATGTGTAAAATATCTACACTGAAATGATAAGGATTAAATTATTGCTATTATGACGTGTAACATAACCTAATAATTTGATAACAGTCGCGGTTACTCTTTGGACTTGGCAAAAACTAGACTTATAATTGCATGCATTGTAGGAAGTGAATATTTGAAAATTTCAAAAAACAAAAATTTAGAATAACATATGATACGAGTGTGACAGACGGATAATAATAATTTGTTACTTTAAGCTGTGAATCTAATTGTAAGACAAAAATTTTGAGCCACGCGTGAGTAGCATTAAAGATTAATAACATTGAGTAGGCATACATAAGCGTAGGAGCGCGTTAATCTTATGTAAAATTTTAAGAAAAGAATCAGCAAAAACAAAATTCCATAACTGTATTATTTGCGACGAAGCTTATGTAAATTAAAAAAGAAATGTGAGGAACACTGGCGCAACGTCACGACGACCGAAAATTGACGTGTCTCTATTCGGCGCCTACTTTCTCTCTCACTCTAACACAAGATACTCTCCTCCTATCGTATGTCATGTCCAGAACAAGTTTTAGCCTATCCCCTTGTGCCACTCCCCGACAAGGTCAACCAAACAGGATCGAGTCTAACCCTAAAAAGAGAAAAATCATCCCGTTCGTGATCTCATAGGTAGTAAAACCAACGGGAAATTTTCGAGCACGCTGGGTTCTCGAATCTACGAGATGACGGTTAAGAATCAGTGCAACGACATCTGCATTAGCTTCGCCGGAGCTTGACTGTACCAGATACCGCGAATATAAATCTGGCAATTACCTGCTGTTCCGTTTGGTTTTGCTCTGACGGGCGTAACCAAGGACTGGATGCTGCGTCTCTGCTTATCGATTGCACCGGTTGCCCACGAGGAGGTCTACCGCGCGTTGTTCATAAAATCTCAGAGTCTGCGAAGCATCCGGAAACGCGCGCGTCAGTTTACCCGCGTCGTGTGGCACAGCAGCATACTGAATGCTGGCTAATGTTTACCGGTTATTATTATTACATCCTTTACACGCGTCTTGAAACAGAGCACGCCGAATCACAACATGCGGCACGCGAATGTCACCGGGATCAACGAATTTCCTCGGACGCTCTACCCCCCATGACTCTCACCGTACGAGAGACCGGCGTCGACTGACGCGAAGCTAAGCAACGCGCCGCAACACGGCGCTCCGCACGCGGGCGACAGCCACGGTGACCTCGGTCCAATGCGAACGGCCTATGAAGTTGGTTTGCCAGTTGCCAGCAGTCGCCGGAGAGTTGGCAGTTGGTTGCTCTCGTCAGAATAGAATGAGAATTGGGTTGGCGTCATGACAACTGAGAGGACATTTTGTTATATCGAGATCGACGATTATTCTTTTATTGTATGTACAATGTACATACTATAAATCGTTGCATCAAATCCCTTTCTTTTTAGTTGATCAATATGAAATGTAGAATTCACAAATTTTTGACAAGCCATTGACATCTCCTAGGTAACCTAAAATGCTCTCATTTTTCTTAGATCGTTATCTAAGTGGTACTAAGAATCTTATCCATTCTTCCAGTGACACTGTGTCGAAATGAATAATATGTATACCGGCGGTGACGTCACAGGCGTCCCCGTCGATTCCCCAATATAGTCCAAGTAAGGAAAATTGGTTTTGGTAACGTTCCAGCGACACAACTTCGTATTGACCATATACGGATTTTATAGTAAAACCTATTTATTAGTCAAAGTTTGGATTTGAGGACTTCCCTATTCGAGTCTCAATGCTGACTGATAACGATTGGCAGCGTCTGTGGACTAAAGTGGAGATTGACCTTGGATTCTAACAAGGGTTGGGCAATTAGAGACTGGAATAATAGAGAGGTTTAACTGTATTCCTAAGTATCACCTTTGACCTCCTCTATGACTATGAGATATTTATTCTAGCACATATGTAAATGTTTCGATCGTACACACAGTCTAGATACCAGTTTTCTTTACTCTTTTACCTACTTTCAGAATAGAGGGGGACAAGAGTGTGCTAGGTCAGGGACTTCGCAATTATTCATACCATGAGAATCACCACCTTCACTGCCATCACCTCCACTTCCTCCACCGTCAGTAATCTTAGGATCGTCTCCGACCAGTATTATTCTCCACCCTAGACATTAGGGATCCTTCCCAAAGTTCTTCTGCAAACGTCTCCACTGCCATCTTGAGGCACTTAGAGGAGTAGCCTAAAGAAACAGACGAATTAGGTAAAAACAATAAAAGGTACCTTTTTCACCTCTCAAACGTACTCATACTGATTCGATCATTTTTTACTGACGAATCATTCAATTAATTACGGCTCCCCTCACTTTCACTATTGACATTAAGTGGAATTTAGGATCTGACATTTTTTTGTACAAAAATAATTCCGTAGATCCATCTACTCTTATGATTTTCTCTAAGCCACTTTCTTTCTTTTTATGTCGACCATTGTGTATTGTATGTATCAATCTTATGCACACTATCAAAAATGGCGGAGTGAAGGAAGAGGCGATCTGCTAGAAGTTTCGGTATACCAGACACCCAGCTGCCTGACAGAGTGGCAAAGTAAAAGGAGATCCTTACTGTCTCAGACAAGAGGAGCTATAACAATAAGGCGGATCCACAAGTACTTACTGTGTACTAGCACGTACTATACTTCGAGGGGCTGTGCATACTAATAACTAGTAAGTCTGTATTACGTGAGAATAGCCCATACGTATTGGACAGTTCGTATCTACGTGCATCTTGATATCAGGCAACAATACGTAATACTGATATATCATAGATCTACGTAAATTATGCGTAGCCACTATTATATTTAATTAAGAATTTTCAAAGGGGAAATAAATTATAAATTTTATCTTGGAACGATGAGATGACGTTATCGTCGACGCCAGATATATTTTAATTAGATGTTACAAAAAATTTCGTCTTATCATTCTACCGTTAATTAGAAATATGTATACAAAGATACTTCACTCATTTTTATCCTTGCTGTATGCTTATTCTTAAGAGTGTGAAAAACTACTAAAGTCGAAAGTTTAATTGAATTAAATACTATTGGATAGCTGCTCTCTTGCTCGTGAAAATAAATCCGCCATCTTGGACACGTAATCGTTTAATAAGATTTTGCTGGCTTTAAGTTTTAAGTGAAATTTCGAACTTTCTTTGATACACTGTATTTATGGAATAATGATAAAATCCATTCTTTTGTTTCACGATAATCGAAAACTTATAAATTATTATACTATACGTATAGTTACGTTGAAGTTTGAAAAAGTTTTTATTGTTCTGAAAATTAAATCAACCGATATACCTTATTCAGTGACCGAATTCGTTTCTGACGTCAAATTTGTCTTGTGATATTTCGTTAAACAGTCGCTAATCGTTAATTCGATTAAAAATTTACACTAATTGGTAACGTAACGAATTTTCGTAGCTGTTTAGGTTATAGTTTATCAGTGTATAAAAAAGTTTGTCACGAGTTTGAAAAAGTTTTTCAACGTTGACGAGTATTGTCAGGCAAAATTGATAATGGCAAAAAACTGTTACTGTCTCTCAAACTCGATTTTAGAAACATCCATTATCCTTGTGACAAATAAGATTCAGTTACTTTTTCCGATAAAGTATTCTTACGTTAATGCAAAGTTTCAAGGCGAATCTACAACGACAAGACTGCGAGGCGAAAGTGGCGACATTTCGAATTGGTAAAAATGGTGAACATAACCAAACAATATATATATATTTCTATGACAAATAGATCTTGATGAAATAAAGTATAATTGCGTAATCATTAGTCCATGTATTTGTGTATATATATACTAATCGATACATAAATTAATTAATTTATCGACACTGACCTTTTAATTATCGATTAATAAGTCCAAGCATTTAACCTTTACCCTGCGGCAAGCTTATAGTACATATATAGGTTTTAGTATTTCTTTTAAAATTGCCAACAATGTTATAAAGGTCAAAACTCTCTTAATGATTTTTGAGGCCACTATTCACAAATCTGAAGTCAAAAATTCAAAATTTGGAGAATTGCTGAAAACTATAATTACAATCGAATACGATCGTGAACTCAAATTTGATTGAATATCGAAAATGGTTAAAAATTTAATCAGGTATCGATCTCGAGCTTCTTAGAAATTTCTACTTCTAAATGTATTTACTTTCCCATTAGAAAATCTCATTTATCTCCAGTCTATGAATCTTTCTCTCAATTTCATTTTGAATTCTCGAAACGTTCTTATTTCTTACTTGACTTTGCAACCGTTTAATTATACTTCGCGTGACTCCTATTAACAATAATAATCTCTGAATTCCGAAAAAAAAGAACAGAACACTAACAATACCTACCTTTATAAAAGATGAGGAAAGGAAATAATAATAATAATAATAAAACGATTTTAAATTACACAAACGTACAATAAATAAATCTTTTGAAAAATGCGAATACATTGACAAAACCATTTTTCAGAAAGATGCCGCGTGCTCGGATCTCATGATAAAGTGATTATCACGAATTCAACTAGACTAAT
>JARPRH010000637.1:105205-117424 GCA_031763665.1 Calameuta haemorrhoidalis
GAAGATGAACATTGTGCTGCTGCCCTTATAGAAAAACAAAAATTGCAACTGGAGCATGTACCAAGTCATCTAATAAAATCTGAAGAGGCATGTATAACATAAGGGAAACTTATTTCACAGAGAATGTAAACCCTAAAAACCATTAATAATTCAGGTTTGGAATTCATTGATACCATTAATGGATCTATCCACGCTTCTGAATAACTTACAAAGAATTCATAACATGAAGATGCTCAAACCCAATTCTCTGACAGTTGCAAAGATCATCGACGAGATTACGAATGAGGAAAAAATTAAGAAAGATAAAATTCATCCAGTTGCAGTTCTAATCGCGCTACGGAACTACGAAAGTTCTGGAAGGTGAGCATAAGTAACTCAGAAAGTGTGAATAACAGATGTTTCTCAATACAGAGAAAAAAACATGTCTCATAAACAATCGTATTACTAAAAATTATATTCGTCCAAAGGCCTTTGTCCTATGAAAAGCGAAAAGTTCGCGAAGAGGCAAAGAAACCACTTCCACCACCACCGAAACCAAATCAAACAATTGTTGAAGCCTTAAACACAATGCTGAATCTCTCATGGGCGGTAAGAAATCTTATTCTCATATTCACACTCCACGTTTATCTAGGTATTTACAATATTTATATTTCACTGTGCTTCATATTCCATAGAATCTTAATGAATCGACCAAACGCTATATGATTACGATAAACGTAAATAAGTCCATGCTGGAGAACAAAACATGGCATAATGGGAACATCAATCCTGTGGAGGCAGGTTGCATAATCGCCCTGTCCCTCTTGCGTTCCTCTCCTTCTGTGGTTATAGCGACATACAATAACAACACTGTCCAAGAAGTAGATATTCCAAAAACTGCCACACTGCCCGAGGTCATGAAGCTGCTGGTAGAAGCGCAACATGGTAACGTGCGACTGAGCTCACCAATAACGTGGGCGATGTCGCAGAAGAAAGAAATCGACGTTTTTATCAATGTAGTAGAACAAATCGATCCGAAAGTCGAACCTCAAGAATCTTATAATAGTCGAGACGCCATTGAAGATTACAGAAATGAGATGTCTATCTCTAATGCAAAGTGAGTCTCTCTTATATCAAATAATTCTTTTTAAAAACTATACGTTCCTTCTACATTATATTTAAATTGTAACCATTTCCCTTTTCTCTTAGATTAATTAATTGCGCGATGTGCTCGTCAAAGGTACCGCGAAACAAGCACGAAGATAAGAATATCCTGACAACCTGTGGATTCGACATTGGCATTCCTATGGTCATCGCAGCCTTCGCCGAGTCCTTATTTTAATTGGATCATGAAATCGTGAGTGTTTTTCGCGCAATCATAATACGCAATCTTGAAGATTAAGTCACTATAAAATAGCCTTTACTGGAAAGTTGAGAGAAAAAGCACATTTGCAATTGTTTTAACAAAGTAAAAGAAAGGAGCAAATGACAAAACTGACAAAAAACTTTCCTTCAGCATGGAGGAAGAAAATCAATGTATAGACTAACCATTTTTTGAACCTATGCTTTATCTTCCCATGCCGGAAAATGAAATGTGCGTTTCGTAAAAAGAAAAGAAACCAAAAGACTTTTTGAGGAATTTCAATGCGCTCGAGCCGCAGTAGCGTGTAACAAATAATATAGTTAACAAATGAATCGTCAGAGAACATTTTTTTTACAAAGAATACCATACGGCCATATACATAGAATGATTTTGAATGAAAAAATAGGAAAAAAATGAAAAAAAAATACTAATTCATGACTCCTGATAATTCGCGTGTCGATGGTACTCTGCGTACTTTAATTTTAATTTAAGAGAGCCGTCTTTATGTTCAAATAGACGGTAAAGTCCATTGCGCAAGTATGAATTTTGATTGCGCAGTATAAAAAACTGTGATTGAAGTGTAGCAGTATTTGATATAGTTTTTCCTCCTGGCAACTGATAAATGCCTTCTAAAGATAACACACGCAGACGTGCGTCGACACCCGAGGATAGGATGACATATAATTATTGAATTACAAAACTGATTAATAATAGTCAAGATTATTATCGTCATTACTATTTACATATATTATATACACATAATATATCTATTAACTATTTACTGCATGTTCACTAGTATCTAGAGCAAGCTGCATAGGGCTTCTTAATTGCTTCTGGGGCAAGAAAAAAAAAAACAGAATAATTGAAGGTTTGATCCAAGACACAGTATAGTATAGCCGACATTCCTTCCATCGATGGGAATTCTGGTGACGGTTATAATTAGATTAATAGTATCCTCTATCCGAAGTAGCCTAAGGTGGTGCATTTTTTAACTAATTTTAAAAGCAAACTTTAACTTAATTGCTTGCTTATTTTCACGGGATGATGGTTATTAAAGCTTTTTGCGATAACTTTTATAATATATAGACTTAAACAAAAGAAAAGTAAAAAAAAGAATCGTGAGCATTAAAGCGATAACCGTTTCGAGGATCCGCGCGCCCCTGTACGACTCACATAAATATTGAAATAAAACGAACAAAAAAAAAAGCACGAGAACTAAGAGCCAGAGCGAAAGAGAAAGGAAGAGAGAGAGTCAGAAAACAAAGAGAGAAAAAACATAGAACGTTGAAAATTCTCACACTGTGATATGCATTTAGCCCCAAAGAGTTATAAGCTTACATTGTTTAGTATAATTTTACTGTTATATTTCATATTTGCCATATCCAAAGGGAAAACGACAAATACACTACTGACATAAATACTGTGATACAAAATGCATTGTTATTATTGAAGCTAGAGAAAAATTATAGTTAAAAAAGAGAAAAGCGAAAACGAATTGCAGGGGCGCGACCGCGGATCCGTAGGACTTGTTAATTAGTGTCGATATTCAATTAGCTAATGAACTTTTGTTGAGACGTATATCAGTATCCGATGGTATATATATATATTATATATATATAAAATATATAGACACTTATGTACCACGTACTTCGTTTTCTCTCGTTTCTACGCGATGCTCCTATTGTCATCGCTCTTTACTTTTTTCGTTAAAAGCGTACGATTATGCGACGAGTTCTATATAGACATTATTTAAAAATGGCGCTGTTCTACTTTTAAATGATTATTCACGGACCTAATATATACTGTAACTTGTCTCGTTGTGTCTTTTAGCCGTTAATTAGAATTTTAATTATAACAAACGATGACTGCGTTTCACGCGGATTTAGCTACAATAGAGATGCGTTTTACTGACCAATGTTATTATTCCGCTAAACATTTTTGTATTGCTCTAAAGTACTGAAAACTAAAGTACAGATTTTGTTTTTTAATATTATTTATCAGATGAGGCCTTTCGTGGGATCCGTGTCTCGATTATAATCTTATTGGACTAATGGTATTTATCTTTTGATAATTGTTAAACGAAAATCGCTAGTTATTTTTAACGAGGACGCGTCTTCATTTATTACTTATACTTAAACGATTATAATTTGTATTTTAATTTTTGTGCACGGATATAATTTTTTATTTAAGTTTTCAAACTCCATTCAAACGAATGCAAATGAAGTGTGGACGATCCGTTAAAATTTTCTAGATTAATTCGCCTACTCGAGGTATAGATAATTATCATTCTATTTGGTGTTCGTTTTTAAGAAAATCTTTTGGAACAATATAAATAAATATTATTTTTTAATAAGATCGAGAAGGAAGTAAACGAGATTTCAAGTAAAATTATTGTACTCGGTAGCATCTATATATATATATTTTTTGTTCTTTTTTTTGCAAAGCTAAACAACTATTACGCTACGTATATATTTGTAGCATAGATATGTAATGTATGTATAACAATGTAGTGTAATTGTGCAATCGGCGTGCATGGAGGCGAAAGAGCTACAGTGATTTTAATTCAATTGTGTCCAATCCTTTATTTATTAGTTCAAGTTCGACTTGCCCCCTCGTTACAAAGTCCTATTTAAATTCCCTCCACTCTCATAGTCACGAAGGAAAAAAAATTACTGAAACAATTTTTTGTTATTCATAAAAAGCCTTTCGACCAACAAGCACGTACGAGCGACTATGTTTATTCGTACGATAAGAGTAGTAAAAGTGTTAGAACCAAGAGTACGTAGGAAGAACTATTGCGAGAACTGTCCAAGAAAATAAAAATAACAGTACGACAAGGAATAAGAAAAAAAGAAACGAATGAACCGAAAATCAAAGAGACCGATATCGATATCGATACAAAAGCTGTAAGGCCATCTCGAATATGATTGGGTACTTTCCGCTTTCATTATTAAGTCCATCGAATTCCAGATGAGCCAGTCTGTTTCTAATTGAATAAAACGTACGAAGGGGGAAAAGGGGAAAAAAGTTACAACAATACATTGAATGTGTTCATACTAGTTGAAAAAAATACTGACCGTAAGGCAAAAAAATGGGTTGCGTTTAAGAATTTTTGGGAAACGATGGGGGTTGGGGGGGGGGGGGGTAAATAAAAAAAGGATGACGTTTAATATCAAGTCCAATGAAAAAGTGTCATGTAAAATTTCATGTTATATACTAAAAGAAAAATGTACGACTTTTGTATTATGTATATCATGGTACACGCTAATCAACCCCCCTCGTATTTCGCTAGTATCCTCTTGTCCATTGTGATTTTCGAAATTGGTATACACAAGATACATTGCATTAAAATGTCACGTGCATACTTTGCGAGGAATCAGAGGAAGACAAATTTTTTAGACGACTCGAGAAGCACAAGAGTTACATATTTGTATACATATTGATAACGTAAACCGTAAATATGTACTGGTACGAATAGTGTTCTATTCATATAGTTAATGATATACTATGGTAACGCGATGATGACACACAACAATACACATGTAGCACGATAATACTATGTTACTTAGGATAAATGAATTTTAAGTGAAAAAAACTTTAAGAGTTCGAACGTTCAATGTTGGCATATTCACCCCTGAAGGATTGTCAGAGCCCAGGGGATGGAAAGGTAAAAAATGGTTAATGGGGGAGAAACTAAAAAAATATTGTGGAATTATGAAAGAACGCTCAACTAACTTGTCGCTTATTTTTTTGCCTGGATTGGCAAAAGCCAAATGAAAAAGAGAGACATATAAAACATATGTATACATACAGAGAACCTATCGTACAAAAGTTTAGTCAAATACCTCGTACTTGTTGTCAGTTGTAATAGTATTTTAAGTCATTCTGATAAATAATGTGGGACGATTATGCTCTTTGGCTAAGGGGGTGAATATGCTGAGGGGATTTAACGTTTGGATTTTTGAAATCTCACCATGTGTCAAGTCTGTTTATGCTGACTCAAACGAACGCCTAACCTTTCGGCCTTACTTTTTTATACGAAAAGAAAATACTGTGAGAGATTTACAGAGTGAGAAAGAGAGAGCGAGAGAGAGAAAGAGAGAGAACTTTGTAAAAGATGGAAAATTTTCGACAGCTTCGAAAAATGTCTAATTTACACTGTCGTTGCATTTGTTGTATTTGCGAGCAAGGATGCATTTCCTGTTTTCTAATTGTAATAGTAATGTATGTAGCATTAAATATGGATCCTTGATCGAATTCCGATTTCAGGCATTATATCAGAATTATGGGCATAACTTGTAGTGATTCAGGCGAATATTTTCGCTGTACACTATAATAATGAGACTTAATAAGGAATGCTTGTTCGAGGGTTGTACTAACTATAACAAATCGTGATGAGTGTCTCTAAATTAAATTGAGAATAACAATATTGAATTTTCTTTATTTAAATTTCTGCACTGAGTCGATACAATTTTTAAAAATGCAATTAGACCTGACTTTTAATATTTATATTGTACTTTGTAATGCTTGCTAGTTATTTTTTTTTTCATGTACAGAGACGACATTCGATTAGCTTTGAAATTGTACGCCCCCCGTATGTGAATTACCGATGAACAATGTTTGGGATAGGAAATTTTTTTTAAATATTTCATCTGCGAGTGGTTGTCATGACGATCCTAACTTTACAGTCAAAACTCTCAGTAGTTTACCTTAGAATAGTTTCAATCCTCCAATAGGCAACAATTTTTCCTTTCGAAACCCCTGCAATAATTTAACTAGGGTTCCACCTCTCTACTGCTATTTCCTTTAGCTCATTGCCAGACTACGCCATATATGTTTGTGCATCTTTGAAATTTAATCACATGATAATTTCTGAAATTCACGTAACCAATAATTAAAGGCTAAGGTATGTTGACCAAATCCTAAATCCGTTAACTATTGAGGAGTTTGACTGACTTTCTGTACCTAATTTGTACCTTGCGCTACGAAAAATTCATTAACCACGTCGAAATTGCTTTTGAGATGAAATAATTATTTTGTTACCTCGAAGGACAATACGCGAAGAGTAATAAATACGCTGTAAACTAAATTATTGATAATCTACACATAAAATTATCTTCTCGCCATAATTAACTAGCATCTTGTAATTACTCTTTGTCCGTTAAACAAGGTATTTTGGTAAATTTAAAAGAAAATGAATAGCGACAAAAAAAGTGCGCGAACTTTGCTCTCTACAAAATAGATCCTTTTGAAAATTTTGTGACAAAGGGACAAACACGAAAGAAAATTTAACTGGAAACTCGATACCCAAATAAATCTATCTAAATCCAATGTTTATTTTTCATTTTAATATCCAACGTGGCAATTCCACGATCCTAGTTTATTACATGATTATGAATAAGGAAGAGGATTATAATGTATATATATACAGTAAGAAAATTCTTGAAAAATGTTTATTCTCGTGATACTGATACATACACCTCATTCACACAATCATTCTAGGACAATCGTATTGTACACAGTACGATACAATGCTCGAGAGTAAGAGAGCAGCAAACGGTATTCTGGCCTGTTTTCAAATATGAAGATAACTACCTACCGACCAAAATCTTATGCTGCCTCTATTATTACATTCACACGTCAATCGCTCGTTATCTCACGCACTCTCGATGAGCTTCGCGAGTATCAATTAGCGCATTCGATTATATTATTCATAATGAAACATATAAAACAATTATAATAAATTAACGACACCATAGAGTCTTATCCGGGAATTGAAAAAAAAAGCAAGTCCCATTCGCCGATCTCCCGTGGAACGAGAGGCGAGAATGGATCGCGCCGCCATTTTGTGTTCTTAAGTGGTTTGTTTTTAAGAGGAGCATCGGGAGATGTTGGGAATTTCCTCGTAGCAAATACAATGAAGAATAATAATACTCTCAACGACGATAGCCGTTCGCGAAGCTTCGATCGCGGGTGTTAACGTAATATTAACCTTAGAGCCGGTCCCGTCGTGTTCGTCACGAACCTAACCTACAACGTATCTTATGTCGTTGATCAGTCTCTTTCGTGTTTCACACGGCACCATCCCGGCGATAGTCCCAACTTTATCTTCTTCTTCGCGCGTATATTAATCCCGATAGTATTTGCCTAAGGGAAGCAATATTCAGTCTAAAGTACGACGTGCGAACATGTGCGTTTTGCGTCCGCGCAATTAAAGTTCGTCCTTAAGATCGTCATCGTCACCTCCCGTGGGTGGTACACCACCGCCGGCACCTTGATAAAGCTTCGAAATGATTGGCTGAACGATATCAGACAATTCCTTCTTCTGTTTCTTGTACTCCTCGGGATCAGTGTCCTGGTTGTCTTCTAGCCACTTGATCTTCTCATCGATGGCTTCCTCCATCTTAGCCTTATCGGAGTCACTGACCTTGGAGCCGAGTTTCTCCTTATCGGCCAGCTGATTCTTTAGAGAATAGGCGTACGATTCGAGCTCGTTACGAGCTTCCACACGTTCCTTGAGCTTCTTGTCGTCATCGGCGAATTTCTCGGCATCCTTGATCATTCTTTCAATGTCATCGGGTGTAAGCCTGTTTTGGTCGTTGGTAATGACGATCTTCTCTCGGTTTCCGGTACCTTTGTCCTCGGCAGATACTTGGAGGATACCGTTGGCATCGATTTCAAAGGTGACTTCAATTTGTGGGATACCACGAGGTGCTGGAGGAATGCCAGTCAAATCGAATTTTCCTAGGAGATGGTTGTCCTTGGTCATGGGACGTTCACCCTCGTAGACCTGGATGGTTACGGTGTGTTGATTGTCAGAGGCAGTTGAGAAAATCTGTGATTTCTTCGTGGGAATAACGGTGTTTCTGAAAAGATAAAGGTAGTAGATGAGTATACAATGAATTAAAATAAAATTAACTAAACACTTCAGGAAGTGATAGGTACCTTGGAATAAGTTTGGTCATTACACCACCGACGGTTTCGATACCCATGGTAAGAGGATTGACGTCCAACAGTACAATAGCATCGGTATCTTGCTCTCCAGAAAGTACTCCAGCTTGAACAGCAGCTCCATAAGCCACAGCTTCATCAGGATTAATACCTCGGGATGGTTCCTTTCCACCAAAGAACTCCTTAACCAATTGCTGGACTTTGGGAATCCTGGTAGAACCACCAACAAGTACGATTTCGTCAACATCCTTCTTGCTCATATCAGCATCCTCAAGGACCTTCTGCACAGGCTTCATGGTACTACGGAACAGGTCCATGTTCAACTCCTCGAATTTGGCACGAGTCAGGGTCTCGGAGAAGTCTTCACCCTCGAAGAAGGATTCAATCTCGATCCTGACCTGTAGCAAAATACAATTGGTAAGCATACAATGTTCACAAATATTTTGTTAGATTGTATTTCAACTTTAAAAAAATCTATTTTAAATTTCCTTAGTAATTACCTGGTGGCTAGCACTGAGTGCTCTCTTGGCCTTCTCGACTTCACGGCGGAGTTTCTGTACAGCTCTGTTGTCCTTGCGGATGTCTTTACCCTTCTTCTTTTTGTACAGTTTGATAAAGTGGTCCATTACACGTTGATCGAAATCTTCACCACCCAAATGAGTATCACCGTTGGTGGCAACGACTTCAAAGACTCCATTGTCAATGGTGAGCAAGCTGACATCAAAAGTACCACCACCCAGATCAAAGACCAGAATATTTTTCTCTCCATCCTTCTTGTCCAAACCATAGGCAATAGCAGCAGCAGTAGGTTCATTAATGATCCTCATGACATTCAATCCAGAAATGGTACCAGCATCTTTGGTGGCCTGTAACAAAAAATATTAGAAGTTATGTTAAATACATGTTATATTTAAAAAATCAGAATTCATATGATATTTATTTCAAAATAATCCATTACCTGTCTCTGGGCATCATTGAAATAGGCAGGTACAGTAACAACAGCATGGGTAACTTTCTTGCCCAAATACGCCTCTGCAGTTTCCTTCATTTTGCCAAGAACCATAGCAGAAATTTCTTCAGGTGCAAACACCTTTTCACCCTGATTGGTGGTTACTTTGATGTGGGGTTTATTGTTCTTCTCAATGACTTTGAACGGGAAGAACTTCACGTCATGTTGTACTGTAGGGTCAGACCAGTCACGACCAATCAGCCGCTTGGCATCAAAGACTGTGTTCTCAGGGTTTGTTGTCAGCTGATTCTTAGCTGCATCACCAATCAACCGTTCACCATCTGCAGTAAATGCCACATAGGATGGTGTGATTCTGTTTCCTTGGTCATTGGCAATTATTTCCACACGTCCATTCTTGTAAACTCCCACGCTAGAATAAAACACAAATTATTAGTTCTAATAATTCTCTAAATAACCTCCATTTCAATTCTAATTTGCACTATTATAAATATCCATAATTCATTGTGATCACCTACCAAGAGTATGTAGTACCCAAATCAATTCCAATAACAGTGCCAATGTCCTCCTTCTCCTTCTTCTCTTCTTTAGCAGTCGCTAAGGCTGCAACCAGCCCTAGTAGCATAAGGGCAACAGCTCCCTTCATCTTGAATCTTTCTTCTTATATCACCTAACAAAAAACATCAAACAATTAATTAATAAAAAATAAATTCTAAAATAGTCTTTAGTGTAATACAATATTAACCAATTCTTAATTTTCCATAAAAATCATAAAATATTAAAAAATCTTCCTCAAATATATCCAAGACATAAATTCTTCAATGCTTTATCTATTCTTTTGTCTGAAAATCGCATATGAACGTCGCCTTGAACTTGCAAATTGCTCCAGCTGTCCATCCGTGGAACGTTCTAGTACATATGAGAGAACTGATAACGTATCCCAAACGTTTAATAGATATGGAAAAACAGGAATGAAAAGATAAATAATAATTAGAAAACATGTTATCATCCCACGCGATAACTACAAGCAAACGGAAAATCGATCGGAAGAATTGACCACGTAGAGTACTCCGACATGGCCGGACAGAGAGTCTGCATAATCGAAAAGTTCTCGAAACGTATATAAGAAACACATATGTTCAAAATTAATAAATTTTCATTTTAACAAATTAATATGAATCCTACAGATTGGAACATCCAACTGAAGCTATACCCAATATATCGGAGCAGCCACATGAGACGCGGCGAAGTAGCCCACAATGAATCTAATAAATCCTAACTCAGGATATATATGAAGTATTTTTTAAATAATTTACATGCAAATTAAATATTTATGATCCCGAAAACTTACCAGAACAATTGAAATATTGTAATATCACGTCCGTGAACACTGAAGTGGCTCGGCACAACGATTCTCATAAACGTTTCAGAAGTAACTGACTGGAGACTGAATTCAGCGCCGGGATATTAACGGGAAAACCTCGTCGTGGCTAATGTTGATTGGTTGGATGTTGCTAGAATGAACGGAAAGGAGGAAAGTCATTGGCAATCGTATCTACAGTTGGCCTTTTTTGATTGGCCCACGTTGCGACTCTCATTATCTTCTAGAAGTTTCGGGTACATTTTTCATTGGATAAAAAAGAGCCACTGTAACACGTGGAAATTTTGCGTGGTTCCATTCGGGGCGTCCGCCCCAAATAAATATAATGACGTGGAGAGATAAAATATATCTATTTTTAATATTCTCGAAGCTCGCTAAATAAAATTATGCAGACTAATTCATTTTATAATATTATTTACTAAATTGTATAACAAGACTTATTAAAATTGTCATTAACTTGCATTATCCTCGACGTAAATACTTACCTCCACGTTTCATATTTTTCTAGATAAGAACTCTAATATAATACATTCCTGAACATGCACTCACTGAACGGAACTTCTGGAAAATGTAACGGGATTCTTACGATGACGAATAAACACATTTCTTTATAGTATGTAATACATTATTTATTCTTATTAGATGTTCCACATAGCGTATTGTATATAGAAACTGTTGTCCGTAAGTCCCGAGCGTTATAAATACGATGGTTAAATAAATACTTTTGAATAAGAAAGTCTCATGATATAAATATACTTATAAACTTCAAATGTAATCTCTTATTTGTTACCGATTACCGTTATAAAATTTTTTATCAATATATACAATTCCTATGTACAAATGATCTATGATGATAGTAAATTCATTTCAAGAAACGTATGTGTTATGCGTTATACTGTCGAAATTTTTCCTTCACACAAGTAAGGAATAAATGAACTTTATTAATAAATGAATCACCAATTTTTAAATAATATTTGTTGAGTGATTTAAAAATGTTCCAACGATCAATTAAACTATTATAGACTCATTGAACTTTTCTCAACATTTTAGGAAATTGAGTTCTAGCAAATGTCCATTCAATTAATATTTACATTTTGGTTTCAACATGTCTAAGATTAATGGTGCAAAATACGTTATTATACAATCAGCACCAGCTCGTCGCATGGATAGTAAAACTTCCTTCAAAACGCTCTCCAAATTTATGGCACCATTTTGAGCGCCATGGTACAGCATTGCATATTCACCAGATACTTGATAGACAAACATTGGGTATTCCGGATGAGCGTCTTTTGTGTGTCGCACTACGTCCAAATATGCAAGACCTGGTTTCACCATAAGCATATCAGCACCTTCTTCAACATCACGAGCCTTTAAAAGAGGAATTAAAGTTAATTAAAATTTAATTTAATTGATAAAATAGTTGTGTCAATTAAGAGATACTATAGAGGAATTGATTTTTACCGCTGCTCTAGCAGCCAATCCATTACTGCCTGGTGGTAATTGATAACACTGCCTATCTCCAAATTGAGGAGCAGACTTTGAGGCATCTCTGAATGGGCCATAAAATCCTGATGCAAA
>JARPRH010000637.1:118580-134349 GCA_031763665.1 Calameuta haemorrhoidalis
ATAAGATTATTTGCAGTAATCTCAACATTTGGTGACTGCCATTTTCGTAATAAAGGGTGAAAAATTCCACTGTGAAGTGTGTGCTTTGCCTTCACATGTGTCATCTTAATTCCCTTGTGCTTCAAGAAATTACAAACAATTCTATTATAAAATTCACACTAAATATAGCATGTAATACTTACATGCACGGCAGTAACAAGTATACTTCGATGAATTACTGAATTATTGCAATGTCACTATGATTATCGTTATTTTGAATAGTACCCTAAATTATGTAACTTCACGAATCACATTACCTTTCTCGCGCATTTTCACGTGTTTTTACGATCCGAAGAGCCGACTCTCAAAAATGTTCTATTTTTTTATATGATCCGGGAAGTATTGATGGATTTCTTGGTAGATAAAATCAATTTTGAAAAGTATATTTTGGCAGAACTCTCGTGGATGTATGGACAATGTCCAGACTATTAATTAAAGAGGGTTGGTCTCTCTATACTAAAGAAAATACTAGAAGCTAGGGGTTGGAAAATCACGAAAAGCTAGTTGCAGATTGGCAGGAAAGATTAGTGTGAGGATTAAAAATAGATGGAAAAAATATAAGATTATGAGAGACAGGTCACGGAACGTAACAGTATGCGTAAAGCGTGCAATTATATGATCCAACTTCGATCTGATAATAAGCTTACATAAAAAAGTAGCTACAAATATACATAATGGTTTTCAGGATAGACCTTAAGGGTATATGAAAGAGTAAGGCTGTCTTGAAGATATATTGAAACCTATTACTTCTATAATAATCACAAAGTTTCAAGGAACAATAATTGTATAGTTAAAAAAATGACTTTGTGGTTTGAGATATTTTGTTTGCTTTTCTATTTTTGACATAATTATTGGTACAATTCAGAACTCACTTCCATTACTGCAAGAATGGCTATGCTCTCTTTATATATGGACAGAGAAACAGAGAAACATTGATAATTGCAATAACTGTAGTGAATTTTTTAGCATACTCTACGTAAGAATATTATCAGTAAAGGTTACCATTGGATATATGGTTTTGGTTTCATTTTTACAGTTTTAATGAGTTTGCTTCAGTCCAAATACATTGTGTAGATCTCGACATATACTTGTTTAGGCAATTATCTTGAGCAAGTTATTGAGGCAATGTGTTTTGTCATTAAAAGTTTATAAAAATATGCTTAAGAAGTTTTCAAAGTGAAATGTAAAATGATACAGTATTTTCAATTATATTAGTACTGAATATGTTATTGGAAAAAAAAAACTTGTATACCATTTTCCTATTCTAAAGAGATAAAATTATATACACAGTTTTGCACTTCATATTATGTGCTTGTGTAACAAAAACTGTATGTACATATGTCATATATATATATGTGTGTATATATAATATCATAAAAATCAGACTTCTGTTTATTTTATGTTTCGTTCTTTTTTATCCAACAGGCATTCCTTGGACATCAACATTAATATTGGCTTCAGCGACTAGTTGTTCTGCAATAAAGGACACTGTTGATTGACGCCTATTTGTATCCAAAATTGCATCTGAAATGATGAATTCCTATGAACCTAAAATTTCATATGAGGTAGTATATTCATGTAACTTATACTAAAACATGAATAATATATGCTTGAAGGTATCAATAAAAAGTTAAATAAGTCATATACAGGATACCTGAACACTCTAAATTACATTTTATATCCTTCCGTTTATTATAGTATTGAGCCATATTCAATTCTATGAGGGTGGGTCCTAATATAAAGTATCCAATAGCTGCTCCCATAACGAGAGCAATATTGACATACACATTGTATGTCATAACAGCTAACATAAGAAAGTAACCAAGTGTTGTATGTATGGTAAAGTGAAATACTTCAAGGAGCCACAAAAAGTAACTGGAACTGAAAAGTAATTCATGCCCAATTAATAGAAAAGATACGCCCAACAAGTTATAATAAGTACATAAAGTTGCAAACCAATATAATCTTGTTGATCGTTTTAAATATCTCGATGCAATTTTACTCAAAAGTGACGATTTCTCATCCTGCATAGAAAGCTCATGTGGTAGAGAAGCAATAGTTTTTTTCCTCAAGAAGACCTGTAGAATTTTCATTGCCTCGTAAACTATTGCCAGTGCAGCAAGTCCTAGACATATGGATATAACACCCCATGTCGTTGTTACATTAAAACCTTTGAAAAGAAACTCATTCAAATATCCAAACCAATACCACATGTGCATCTAGAAGAAAATATTCAATTTCAAGCATATAAACAATCAATCACAATTACAAAATTGAGGTATTATACAGAGGTTATACATACCATTGTGAATTGTAAGAATGAGCTGTGGCTTTAAAACTTAGGGGGAATTTGTGACAAATAACTGATACTGATAAGCCTCATCATTTACACAAGTGTACTTCTACATTGATAATGTCCTATGATATACATTGCACCTAGCTTAACCCTGACTCTTCATCTCTTGATCTTCATATAATTCTGAGTTTTAAACGTTCTATATAAAACGTATGTATAAACGAAAAGATAATCTCTAACGTTTAATAAATATTTCATTACAGTTGTGTTCAGTATGTTACTACAGGTACCAATATCTTATATTACAAATGACAACAGCAAAGTGTCTCTATTAGCTAATATCAACTTTTTTATCGACCGTTTGAAAGTAATGAGGACATATGACTGTACAGTAAAAAGTCTTTACCAACGCAGTATAACAAATCAGAAGACTAAGCAACAAACAGAAAAGATAAGCAAAGTTCATATTACCTGAAACATTTATAAATTCTTGATAGGCATGCCATCGAATTAATAAATTGCGACCAATTCATAATGAAAAAATTTAAGATTTGTAATGGAGTATTGTTTAAGAATAAAACACGATAATTATGTACTATAAAAATTTGTCAAAAATACATCAAATTAAGTTTGACACCATATTGACGCCACGTAATTGCCATGGTAACGCTGATCACATGGATCCGGTTATGAAAACTATTTAGCTTTGAATGTTATTTAACAAAGACAATTATTTAGTAGTATTTGATGTGTATTTCTAAAACAAAATTTTTATAAACGCTTGCAACGTATTTTTATTAATAATATTAATTACCATCACTTAAAGAATCGAGGTAAAAAATGTCTACTTTTGGTCGCGAATGTACCCTACCATCTGAGCATTGATAATGTTGACGAACCGCCATCTTGAATGAAAGATAGAGCTCGCACGTGCTGCGAATGAATATTCAAGCAAGCATTAAAAGTGAGTCGTCAAGTATAATAATTTTTGACGAGTATAATGAACTGAGGATGATTAATCATTGTAAAAAGGTTAATCCCACGTGATCAGAAATATTGTCTAAAGGTGGCGTGTCTACAGTGCGACACCAGTGACATCTACCCCCTTTGGGCGAGCAAGCGTGGCTAATCAAGGCACCAAAAGGTAAGCCGCAAGGGCTGTTTATTTTTGGGTTTTTGGTGGGCCGCGTGGTCCTTCGGAGGTTTTTCTTAAGTAATGCATTTCTCGATCGACTCCAGTCGTCCGTCGTGCTTGAAAATCATTTGACGAAGCAACAATGACCACGAAAACGTAGGTGAAGCAGCGGGACTGACCGCTACGTCGGGCATCTTGCCTAGTAAAGCAAAAACTCCATTGTCGCCCCTCCATATCTCGTTTCGCACTCTAATCAATTATTGTATATTAGAAAAGTATCAAGAATATATGGTGGATACTTTATATTGTTTTATATATATATTGAAATATTCAGTAAGACAGCAAGCGCGCGCACGCATTCACCCCTGCTGTGTGGCTACATCTGTACATAAACCCCTCCTTATATACGTAGACTCACGCGTCACACGCGCGCGCTACACCACTCCCGTGCGGCAGCTATTTCACTGAAAAATAATAGCAGCTCTCTGATTCCTTCTCGTCGACAGAAAAATGAGCAGTTCCGAGGAGGTGTCCTGGATTTCGTGGTTCTGTGGCCTCAGAGGCAACGAATTCTTCTGCGAGGTAAGTTTTCCGCATGACTACAATTCTGGTTAGGTTGATTTCCTGCTTCTTTACTCAGTGCTTTTATTAAGTTTTGCTACTCCGTTTTCCTTCGGCTGTACGCATCTCAACAATTCTTCAATGATTTGTTTGTTTTGAGGAACATAAAATTTGGGAAGAGATGAGCTATGAATATTTTGTACCATTTGGAACTTGGGTGTTTTTTACTTTGTGTATTGTTTAATGTAGGAAAAGTGTTTTTGGCATTGATTTCTTTCTACAGGTTGACGAGGATTATATCCAGGACAAGTTTAACTTGACAGGATTAAATGAGCAGGTGCCACATTACCGTCAAGCGCTCGACATGATCCTTGATCTGGAGCCTGGTATGTCAATAATAATATTTGTATGTCACGTATCATGCCTGTTTTATTTCACGTTTAATGTTATTTTATGTTATAATAGATTGTTTCGTTTTAACAGTGTTTACTGGAAATTGATGTTACTATTGACAATTTTTGTTTTCCTCGGTTAGACGATGACTTGGATGATAATCCCAATCAGTCGGATCTGATTGAGCAGGCTGCTGAGATGCTATATGGCCTTATTCACGCTCGCTACATACTTACCAATCGGGGAATCGCTCAAATGATTGAAAAATATCAAGCAGGCGATTTTGGTCATTGTCCACGTGTCTATTGTGAGTCTCAGCCCATGCTGCCACTGGGATTGAGTGACATTCCTGGGGAGGCAATGGTTAAAAGTTATTGTCCAAAATGTATGGATGTCTACACACCCAAAAGTTCACGTCACCATCATACTGATGGCGCATATTTTGGTACTGGTTTTCCACATATGCTCTTCATGGTTCATCCCGAATATCGACCAAAACGTGCAGCAAATCAATTCGTACCTAGGTAAGTCACTTAATCAAATTGCTATCAAAATTCATTTCTTATTTATTAATTGTCACCATTTTCCACACTCCATCCTTGTATTTTCATGTTATTTCTCAATCCAGCAGCTCTAAAATGAAAGAAAAGACATACAATGTATTTTAATGCTATAAAATTGTGAATGTTGCAGGTTATATGGATTCAAAATTCATCCGTTAGCCTATCAGATTCAACAACAATCGGCGTCGACGTTCAAGGCGCCAATGCGGACCCTCAACTACAATAACGGAAAGCGCTAAGACCATTATTCGAAATTGCCTAGAGAAGTTCTTTTCATTACACTCGTAATACAAATCCTAATTTCGCCCCTAAGAAATAAAATATTATTTTTTATATATATCTCTCACTCTTACACTTTCTCTCTTTCTCTCTATCTATCCATCTGACTGTCTCTCTTTGACTCTTACTATTTCACTCACTCACTCACACACTACACACATATAAATATATACATAATATATCTCTCACTTCTTTGTGTGAACATGAAGATCACAGAGAGAGTCGATCGTTCGGACATTGGACGCATAACTTTTTCAGGGTCCGTCCGCAACGATTAGGACGTATAAACAGAGAGAAAATGAAAGCGGTATATTATTTTAATTAATCGTCATCGATGAGTGTCCCGAAAAGAGTCAGTTTCTACGCCGAACGACCTGTTCAGATTCTGGTTCGTACGTTTACTGAGCCCCGACCATTTAATTAAATAAAATAAACTACAGAGAGAATGGAGAAATTGTATACACCAGCTCGGGCAACATTACAGATAATACAGATTGACACATAATTACACACAACACCTAGGCTTAATTATTTAGGATATAAGGGGGAAGATGAAAACTATAAGTAGGATGTATTTGTCTGTACGAGTCCCATGCACCATCTTGATCGCTGCCAGGTAGTTCCTAATAATGAGCGAGAGATAGGAAAAGCTCTCTCGTATGAGAGCCGTTTAATTATTTGCGGCTGATAAGGAAGCGCAAGGTAGCTGGTCGTGTCCAGATTGATTTTATAAGTCAAGGGATGGTGTATAAAAAAAAATATGTTTGTTATGCGTAATTTAATTTAAATCGTCGAATAAAACATTAATGTCAAATGTGAGATAACGAGGACGGCACGTTGTTAATGTCAAAATCACGTTAATGAGCTAATGCATTGCGTAGCTTCAAATAAATCTGATGAATTTGAATATGCGACGGGAGGTACGCCTGTTAATTGAATTAGAGATTAAAATTTATATCCCACCGTTTATTGTTTAGCAAATTTTTTCTTATTGTCCTATTTACAGGCGCTTTATTCACGACTTTTCTTTTGGCAAAAACGCCAATTGTTTGGTGTCACTAGACGAGTTTCTTAGTATGCAATTAACGTTGTTGAGAGATTTGCATTAAATTATGCAATAGTTTTGTCTCTTTGTTTCTAGTATGTATAAAATTACAGAATTTACTGTCATAACCGGGCGATCTTCTGATTACGAATATCAAAGCTACTTTCCATTAGATTGTATGCCTTACTTTACTCGTAATTTAAATGAATGAATTCGAAAATAAGTATTGTAAATCGAGTTGATCTATGAGTAAAGTATGACTTATTTAAAGGTACTAAAGTTTTTGTTATTGTTCCACATATGTTAATTTCTCTTAAAAATGAATTTTGATCAATCGGAGTAATATGGATTATTGGAGTAAAAACAAAGAAATTATCGCTCAATTGAAACTGTCGATAAAATAGGCAGGACTCAATTTCCCTATATAACAGTTATATACCTCTGTTGGTAAATCATGGAAGTTACCAAATGCAAAATGTCCCTAGACACATAGAATTATCGGCCAATACGATTGCTGCTTGGGATTTAAATTTGGATACAACTGGCAGAGAACCGGTACAAAATCCAAATCAAATTGTTTACCACACAGTACAACGGTAAAAGATTTATTAAGAAAAATGTATACTCATTTGTAATAAGTGTGATCTTATGCAGTTGAATTATGCTGAAAGGGGTGTTCTGTAATATTTAATTTTTTTTTGAAGTACTTTAGATTTCTGAGGTGTAAGATACTGGGAATATTTGACAGGTGTACGATGATGCTCTTTGATCAACAAAGACGTACCAAAACGTGTTATCTTATTGCGAATGAAGTATACATGCTGTTGTGAATGTTTCAATAGTTGCCAGTGCTTTTATTTGGATTAGTAAATCGGCATATGTGCTATTTAATATATCGGTGAACTTCCATAAAAGGAGAAAACGTCGGATATGTAAGTCAGGAAGAGACGCTTTCACTAGTTATTCAAAATAAATTTACAATGGAAGAGCAATCCGTGAGCGATAGGAGTAGCCTGAATAGTAGTGGAGGATCTTACAAATTTATAAATGCTCGGCCAAAGACACAGCCTGTTCGAGTAAGTGTTTTGGAACATCTCTGGGAGGGTGATGACGAGGACAGTGAGCATAAATCACTGGGATCAGACAATGAGTCGGATAATGATGATATCCAGCCATTACCACGAGATGATTCTATTTGTGACACTGCTGGTGGACCATCGCAGGACGATGAGATAGTGGCAGGATGTTCTAAAAGTACATTGACCTGTACTGCATCTGTAGTACCATCATGTTTGGATATACCGTCTACTGAGACTCATATCAAGTTACATACTTCTGCTTCTAAAAATGAATTAGTACCTGCTTCTAGTGCTTTAAAGCAAGAAAGTACAAATAAAGAAGTGTGTAGCTTTTCACAAGATTGGAGGCATAAGCAACGTTTGTCAGATAATTTTTTTAAGGAGAAACCACTGGAGGATTACAGAAATTCCTTGCTTCATAATGACAGAATGTCTCAAGCAAATAAATTATATTCTAGACATTCTAATAGTTGGGAGGACCATAATAAAATAGATGCACAAAAAGTGACATCGCTGAATTCAAATAATAATCCAGTGCCAATAGTGAAACATGATATTTCAAAAAGAGAGATGAATTTAAATGAATATCCAAAGTCTACAATGGAAGATCAACCATCTCTACCTTCATCATTAAGGACTTCTATGAAAGATCATGCATTGCATGCTGTATATCATTCAGAGGATCGTCATGAATTTCCAAGACCATTTAGTGCTACTACAGAAAGCATCTCTGTGAGTCAAGGTGGTAGTGCTGCTTCTGTAAACATCGTATCCAATAAAATTGCTGTTCACAATACTCCAGCCTATCTGGGCAATGAAGCACACTTAAAAAAAAGAGACTCTATTAACAATATTCAATCTGAAGCAATAGCATCATCATCTAGTACAGCATTCCCTAATTCAGTGCAATCTCACTTAGTCACAGACACTCCAATGAAACATCCTCCTCTAACTGAGTCCAGATCTAGTTTTTGTCATCGCAACATCTTTCAAACTCCACAAACTAAGACGCAAAGTGATTTTACAAAAAATACTGTGCAAACACCAGCCACTATTCTTTCACATTGGTCCCAATATAACATGCTTCAAACCTCAACTGAAAGTAGACCTCTGAAATCAAAGGAATCTGTTCAGCCTCTGGGGCAGCATGGTCTCTTACCACATAATAAAAGAGTAGATACATCAAAGTAAGTAGCTTTACTGTTACAATTCATTTCTTTCATTTATATTACTATGTTATATTTACAGATACTTCAGCATGGAAGAAAAATCTGTTAGGAGGCCATTAGCAGAGACTATGTACTCCAATCAGCATTGTAGCAATGTTGAAAACTTAAATACATACATTGCAGATACTGTTCCTCCAATGCCATTACAGGATCCTAAATTTTCGAAGATCAAGGAACCTCCTCACATTTACCAAGCCAATTCCAAACTAAAAGAGACCACAGCTGGGGATTCTCAAGGGATATCAAAGATAGACCCTGCAGATACAAACTTTGTGCAATCTGTGATCAGCGGAAGTCAGGATCTTAAGGAAAACTTACAATCCAATCTTATAGAATCTGTGCGAAATAACAAGAAATCTATGCCTGTATCCGTCACAGAAACTAAATCTGTAGCAGCTGTCACCTCTGCTACCAACGCAAATATCGAGGGATTGCCACCTGAGAATAAACAGTCAGAACCAGGAAGAATAGTAGAAAAAATGTCAAATATACAATGTTCGATAATGTCAAATCCTGCACAAATGAAGACTTTTGGTAAAACAATGAAAGTAAAGGAGAAAGAATACCTAATCCTGGGTAAACTGGGCCAGGGTATGTGTGGGGAGGTCCTGCGAGTTCAGGATTTATCCTCTGGCGACTTACGAGCTATAAAATGTGTTAATCTAAATAAAATCGATAAGGAGACTGCAGAAGGTTGTTTGGAGGAAATTTCTATGTTGCACAAATTGCAGGCACCTTGTGTCATCAGAATGTTCGACTAGTAGGTGATTTTTTCTTTTGAATACCAAGTACGGCAATGGTTTTATCCTATATCGTATCATTTAATGTTATCTTCAGCGAAGTTAAATATCATATGGTTTACGTGGTGATGGAAATGGGCGACACCGATCTTAGTAGACTGTTGAAGTCAATGTCCGAGGAAAAGAGGTTGCCGCTTACAATGATCCTTTATTACTGGACCGAAATGCTTACCGCCGTGAAGCATATACACGATAACAGTTAATTATAACTTTATTAAATAACTTATTATATACACTATTTCTTAATACAAAATTTTCATGTAAGAATTTTTTGGCAGGTGTAATACACTCGGATTTAAAGCCAGCTAATTTTCTCTTAGTAAGGGGACGTCTTAAGCTGATTGATTTCGGTATCGCTTCTAGTATGAATGCCGACATGACTTCTGTGGTAAAGAATTCCACCATAGGCACATTGAACTATATAAGTCCTGAAGCTCTTATGGACATTGGAGGAAATGGAGATTCTCCAAATAAAAATGTAAAATATAAGGTAAAATCTGAAAAAAATTAATACAATAAACAATCTATGTGGTATATGATATAAATATTTTCATAAAATATCTTTAATTGACAGATAAATTATAAATCAGATGTCTGGTCCTTGGGCTGTATTCTCTACAGTTTAGTCTACGGACAGACACCATTCCAACACATTCGTTCTCAATGGGCGAAAGTGACTGCAATTACAAATCCAAAGTTGAAAATAGTATTTCCACCACCAACAGCATCTAATAATTCGGAGGCTCCACCACCAGTTTTGATCGACGTGATGCGTCGGTGTCTTCAGCATGATCCTAAAGCCAGGCCAACTGTCGCTCAACTCCTGCAGATCTCCTACGTGGTGACAAAGTCAAATATCTCGCCAACAATAGAAATCCCTTCGAATATCCTTGTAAAAATTAAACATGCCTTGTTGGAGGATGAGTGGCGGCTATTCACGGAGGTCAGTTTACAATGTATTATATAGCTATATTTTCAATTAATCAGAATCAATAAATTGTCTTTTGTCTACAGATACTAGAAAAGAGGCGACAACCGTGACGTGTATCATGCTATATGTGGATAGGAACTTTTTACATAAGAAACTTATCTCCACCAATTAAAAATGGTATGAGAGGGTTATTGTATGTACAAGAAATTATTCTTACGATTAAGTGTAAAGTGCAAGAGGAGTAATTGAAGGTACGATGAGTGTCCTTTATGGGATAAAGATCGAAACAAAGGAAGAAGGAAATAATGAAAAATATTCGTGTCTAATAGATTACGGTGATGAACAAATTAAATCCAGACTACGGGGTAGTCTTGACTTGTAACATTAACAATACGCATATTTAATGTTTCAGTTGATTAGTCTCGCATTAATTTACTTACCACTTTTGAGAAAGAAAGAAAAACATTTACGACTGGCAATAGAAACCATGGAATGATTGTCAAATGAAATAAGAGAAGTTTTATTATTAAATTAAAGTAAAATTTTATTATCTCACATCTTTCTCTTCCACTTAATAGTCTCTCACTATAACAGAACTCAATGTTACTTCTTTTTTCTCACGTTTAGTTTGATTGGTCACTGTACGAGACAATAACTTTTAAGCTTACATCCATGACTCTAATACCAAACTAACGAATCCCAGTACTCGATAGTTATATTAGTCACGCTCGTATAGTCATTTGAAAAACGTAACGTTAAATAATATAAAAGTATCGTCACGAATACATTCGTAAATGTGAATATTCTTTTTCTCAGAGTACAAATATTTAACTTGCCAATGCCTGTGGCAAGTGTGCATACATCCTAACTTCTTTCTCGCTCATTTTTTCATCCATTACTTTCATTCTTATTTGAACTTCTCTTCCATGTTTTTTTTACACTCGTCTTTTTACATTTCACAACCTGTCCTCAAGATCCTATTCATAACGCGTACCATGTTGCACTGATTCGCGATTTTTATACATCTGGTGTGCATCTTCTTCAAGAGCTGACCATCTCCCTAGCAGATTATAGATCAGTGAGAGCTAGTGAGTTGCCAGTATTGCAATAATCGTTCGCCCTTAGGCAGGGCCATAGAAGTGGGCCTTTCAAAGGTCAACATGATTTCCTTGACTCTGTTCTTTAATTCACGCTCGAAGATATGTCCGCCTGTACGCTCCAGGGCGGCAGCCATGTCGTATTCGACGGAGGGTAGTGGTTCACGTATGAAACGTGCTGCAGTAGCAACACTGGGTAACACATGCCATTGAAGAGCTCTGATTTCCCAGAGACTGCTCATCAGAGCGTTGCTTTGTAAGGGATCACGTTCTTCCATCAGAAATGGATCGGCAGCACTGCTCGTATCTTCTGCGTGGACCTCGCCGCCTTGAGGATGGTCTATCAGTCGCTTCAATCCTGGATGTCTTAGGAGGAGATTGCCAATGAATAAAAGAATTATGAGGATATCCTCTGCTGGTGCTACTAGGGTTAGACGGGCCAGCCGTTTGGCGAATGCTGCCACCAGAGCTTCTGGTATATGTCTGTTAAAGAATATTTAAGTAGTTAGGTTATGGTTTAATTTGTGAATTTGCAAATACGATGTGCATACGGTTTCTGAACTTACGTAGAGCTTAGAAACAGGTCGGATAGGTAAAACAAACGAGCCTTGTATTTCGTGTGGAATATCTCTGGCTCGAACATGGAATACAATTTGGTGAAGATATTTGGATATTCCAGATTGTGCTGGGTTACTAGTAGGAATACTCCTTGTAGTGCTAGGAGACCAATTGGTCCGTCGGCATCTAATGAATCCATAAGGAAGTCTGTTAGAAGCACTGGTTTCTCTAAGTGTGGCATTACTCTTTCTAATAGGACGACCAGGAGCTGTTTATGTAGCTGAGGTGTTAACTCCCAATGCATTACGCATGCCCAAGTTTTATTTAAGGCTCGTCTTGCTGACGTTTGGTCCCATGTAAATCCACCAGTAGCTAAGAGATTGAAACAATGATAATTATGATGAGGAATATTAGAATAGAGCGAAGGGTTAAAAATTCATTTACCTTGCTGGGGACCACAAAGTAGTTCTGAATTCTTTGCTGCTTCACCTAATAAACAAATATACTTATAATCCCAATTTAATATTGATGGTATTAAAGGAAGGTTACTGTACCTTCAGCATCTTTTGGCAGTGGCAGTTTGTCTATGAGCTCTAGTAGATTCTTGATGTAAATTTCATGTGGCTGCCTCTTAGGTGTAAGGGATGGAAGACACTTCCACGTAAAGTAAAGTGCATCTAAATAATTAGCAAGTTCTTGAAATCTACCAATTAGATGGACATTATCCTTTTCTGGTGAAAGCAAACTCATCAGGATATGTTTCAGTCTATGTAGAGGGAAGTAATATTCTAAATCTCCAGTTGGTTCCAATGGTGTCTTGCCTTCCTCAGCCATCAGTTTTATGGCAGTGGACAAAGCCTGCAATTGCACTCCTGGACGACAGTTTTCTATCGACGCTAGTATTTTTGCCCATACTTCCTCGAAACAATTTCTTAACCAGCTGATGTATCGAGATTCTGCACTTGGCTCTGTACCATTCAGCGTAATTGAAATGAAACAGAATAAACAAAAACCACATTAAAACACTTTCTTTTCTTCCTTGTGTGCACTGCATTCTTATATCGGCAACCCTTATTTATACCCAAAGAATAAGTCTCTGTGTCTCATAATATAGTATCACAAAGCCAACATCTACTGGGTCCTACAGTAGTCTTTTTATTAAGAACATGTTAATAAACGAATAAATTTCGTTTCACGAAATCATCATACTTACCACCTATAGTTAATGTTATCGTACGTTCCTGGTACATATCACCCCGTTTGAGGACCTCCAAGAAAATCGTCTCTAGGGTAAGTATGCATGATATGCCGGAGTCCTGCTGCTATTGAGAGGGAAAAAAAGAAGTGGACGCCGACATAACCTTGGGCTAACACTTAATGAAGCACATATCGGTAGTTTCATGAATTTTTACTTACGTCCCATTGTGCGATAATATCCACCAGGTTGTTGGCATGTTTCCTCGAAGTCAAGAACTCCTGGGCTTTTTGTCTAAGGTATTTTGTTGGAATTTTCTGGATCGAGGAAACTGCTGCACCCGCCATGGCTGCTCACGGGAATGGCACAAACGAAAGGACACCCGCGAAGCTACGTCACCTTACTCAGTACGTTAGCCGAGAAAATTGGTGCTTTTCCCGTTTATATTCTAATGGAAAATCAATAGGTCCTCTTCTACGTGGTCGTTGACTCCCAGTGCATTGTTTTCTGCTATCTGTTTACCGTTAAACTTTGCAATTACAACTGCAGTTTTGGACCTCGTTTCACGTCCGGCTTGTAGGCTTCATTGAACTAGGGTGTCAACAGAAGATTTGTATAGATTTTCGTCTACAGTGCTTTTATAAAGTAGTAGAACAGTGCTGCCGTGGATATCTTATTTTTAAATCTATTGACTAATTGAATGGATAATTAATTCTAATTGAGTATGCAATAAATTAACGAGGGTGTGTTACCTACATACATTATACACCAATGAAGTCTGTAATTTTTACTTATTCATTAGACTTTTTTTTACTAAAATGCACTTTTTGAGATATTTAAATCAATTACTTAAAAATAATATGTCTTCCGAACACCTTAATTTTTATTGTTAATACTTGAAAGATATTTAATACACTCTTTGATTGTAGGAAAGTAAGTTGACTTTTATGATTTAAGATTAGAACATTAAATTTCCGCACTATATATTTTTAGAGATAATTTGTTTCTTGATTTTAGTATAATAAGCATGGCTCATGATGACACTGACAAATTAACGAGGGAAGATTTTGATGCTGGTCCATCAAGCTACGATGAGATTGAACCAGGATTGTTCCTGGGTAATCTGACAGCTGCTACAGACTTTGAATGGCTGAAAGATGCTAAGATAACTCATATATTAACTATTGACTCATGTCCTTTGCCACGAAAAGTTCAAGTTTTGCCAGACATTGTTCTAAAATACATACAAATAACAGATATGCCAAGGGAGGATCTATTGACTTACCTAGAAGACTCCTACCAGTTTATACAACATGCTCTAGAGTCTAATGGTAGAATTCTGGTACACTGTTACTTTGGAGTATCCCGATCAGCCACTTTAGTGATTGCATACATTATGAAAAAGTATGGCATAGGATATACAGAAGCCTTTGAATTAGTCAAGAAAAAGAGACGCTTCGTCTGTCCAAATCCTGGCTTCGTAGCACAGCTCCGACTCTATGAAGACATGGGACACAGTATAGACAATAGAAATGTACACTTCAAGATGTATCGACTACAAATAGCAGCGGATAAAGTGCGAAAGGCAAAGATTTTACCACAAAGCTGCATGGACCTTGTGAAGCCAGATCCTGCCCTGACAACAGTGCATCCTGAGCCTACTGTATATAGATGTAAGAAGTGTCGCCGTATAGTAGCTTCAGCTAGTAATATCTTACCACATATGCCACGAGAGAAACAAGTTTGGAGGCATATAAGTTCCAAACGTTACAATAAATCTCCAAGACAAGATAAGCAGACAAACAAGCCTGCAGAAAATCTACAGAAGGAGGAATTACCACCAACAGAAGTCTGTACTAAGACTTACTTCCTGGAACCTCTTTCTTGGATGCCTGATATAACACATCATGTCGAAGGGAAATTGAACTGTCCAAAGTGCAGTACAAAACTTGGTTCCTTCAGCTGGGTAGCTGGTTGTCAGTGTCCCTGTGGAAGTAAAATTGCTCCTGCATTCTACCTGGTACCTTCGAAAGTCGATTGGAGCAATGCCGTGCAAAATGTCCAGGTGACAGTTTAAAAATCAGAGAAAAACATTCAAACGGAAATTATTCAGGAAGTAATTCATGATGGTTGTGACTTTTAATCTTGGTAAAACGTATTTACTTAAGATGCTTAATTCGATACCAAAATGAGAAGCACTTATGACCAACTTTAATTGACCATATTCTAATTATGTGCCAATGTAATAATTTTAAGTATTAACTTTGAATTCTATCTCTTTATTAATTCTACATGAATGTAATACATATATAATACAATTCTTTGTAGCTGTTATGTCTACGTCGTATACTTTTCCTTAAATTAAAGTAGTATAGCAGGTAAATGTCAATTTCTCCAAATTAAAGAAGCTCATCTTCATACTTCTAAAAATTATTCAATAGTAATAACATAACATAACACGTTACCCTGTTTTCAGTCCTTAATAATTATCATAAGTGCCGCCTGCCGCCATTCTTGATTCGCATCCGAGATAATAATATCCCAGTCTTGGATCCTCGTGTACGAATCA
>JARPRH010000637.1:144440-164312 GCA_031763665.1 Calameuta haemorrhoidalis
TTGGCTTTGTGGCTTTATTTTCGTAACGGAAGCCATCCTCAGAGGACACGCTGGAACTCCCATGAGATGCCGCACTGCTAGCTGTCGCTTTTGATTTTACGCCCTGCGACAAACAGCAAGCACGTGTGGCATTTTTAAACACGCATTTTCTAAACTCTTTTTACGATGTGAAAAGGACCAATAAAAAAGAGTTTTTCTTCGTGAGCATTGTTACCCGAATTGATTAATTTTTTTTCAATTTCGAAATCGTCGTAATGTGATGGGTCTAGAAATCTAATTCGTAGATGGGAGAATAATTTATGCCCTTATTTGTATGTCACGTATTATTTAATATATTCATAACAGTTATTATACGAAACTTTTAATCCCAATCAAGATCAAACGGTCTTTTACCGTCCTTCTATTACAGTTTATTATCCATGACCACCAGTTTCCATTAAATTCGAGTGATTCGTTTGTGATTGGTAGATAGGATAGTCAATTAAGGTGGCAGACCTGATAAAACTATGAATCAGGGCTGTGCCACCTGCCTAGTTCCCGTTGTTACCAACTGTACCATGGTGGTGCATGGTGTTTCGTGACGTTATTTTGAAAAAAAAAATCATGAATATGCAATTCAACGTTAACGGCTAGCGGCATAAAAATGTACTATTTTGCATAAAGTCTGTCGTTTCCACTCTGATCACACGAGACCCCCCCTGCTAGTGGTAAGTAACAAGGCCAATTTTCTACTTTTTTTTACAAAAAAAAAATATATGGCTCAGACGTTTGCCTTAGCTTTGCTTCGCTTTTCACAAGGGGTACCAAATCAGCACGTAAATAGGTCGCTAGAAAAAGTATGCTAATCCTTGTCTCGTGCCTTCTTCTTGCTTGAAAAAAATAGGACCCATGCAAGGGATGGAAAAAAATTCTAGGGTGTTTATTCAAGGAAAAAATTCGTACCGAGCTTAACGGCTTAGAAATAATACAACAATGACAATTACCCATAGAAGCTTGCGTGTAGAAGAGTCATCCGTGTATCCTAAGGGCCAATAAATATACCAGACAAGAGCTACGGGCCCGTCGTTATACGTAAACATGTTTATCTATATCCAGGTATCTGGCATTGTTAGTACTATTATTTATAACGGAATCTTCAGTGATGCGCGAACTTTAAATTTCGTCGGTTCCTTTGTACTTTTTATTTATTTTTTTAAATTCTGTGTTTATGACTACATAAAATCGTGATGGAATTATTTTCAAGATGGCTGATCGACACTGACGACCGGATGGAGCTATCGTGAGTAATAGAAGTATAAGATGCTAAAGTCAATGACGGAAGTAACAAATGGTAAAATAATCCAAGAGACGTGGGAACCCGCGAACAATTTTCTGAAACTGTCAGAGTTAGGGTGAAGAACGTTATTGGCAGATGCTGCGTAACTTCGTTCCGTATTGCGTAGGTACCTTATACCTTCTATAGTACCTAAATATATATATATATACGTGTGCGTGTACCCTTCAATTCCCATTCAGTGTCGCTCTGCTTTTCCGGTGGAAAAATTCCTTTCACTGATCCGATTTTGAACAATCCTTCGCGGCGTTCTAATTTACCTCTGCTTCAAAAAAAAAAGTTGCTAGTCCCACCAAAAAAAGAGACCGATCAGTCAATGTGGATTTTTGCAATTTTTTTATACTTTTTTTTGTCTCTTGCGGTACCCAATTCTCCCGTATACGTCACACTCTTCACTGTCACTGAAGTAAAAAAGACCCAGGGTTGGTCGAGGGGCCCTTAATGAACGGGGTCCTCAAAACCGATGGTCATTTGTATTCCAAAGAACTTTCCATCTCATCGGATCTGTTGCAAAGATCCATTATCATTATCAAAGACATTTTGATCTCGATTCATCCTTACACAAGGACTGGTTCTTAATGATCAGGCTTCGGATCGGTCCCAGACCGATTTGTGACATCTAGAGCATTTCAGCCGGTTCACTGAATTCAGGCACAAAACCATTAACCTCGAATGTGGGTAATTCATATTTCCCCATTTACATTGGAATTGATGAATGATTTTTTTCGATTTTTCAAAAAAAAAATTTAATCGCTCCTAACATTTTTTTTTTTGCTTTTTGTAATTGTCGGCAACTGTATGTTTATTTATGCGGGTCCTTATGGGCATTTGTTACTCGCATATAAGTCGTCAGGGGTATAGGGTAAAGAGAAAAGGAGGGAATAGAAATGAAGGAAAGAAGGTATCCTCTGATACACTGACAGCCAGCCAGTTTTATCTGTCTTTGTCTCTCTCACCCTCATCGATTTACTTCATGTATATACGTGGCTACGGTTTTCGATCAGAATCCTCACAGTCGACCCGTCTTTCGCTGTGTATGCAGCTGTCCCGCATCCAGCGGACCCAGAAAACGGTCAGGATAGCGCAGGGCCAGGATTCCTATTCGCAGGCGTCTTATGCTCTAATACTGAATCCTCTTGTCAGTATTTATATTAATTTCAAAAATCGGAAGAAAAATATTTGCCAAGCTGCAAAGAGTGAGAGAAATATACCCACGGGTCAAAATGAAAAATCGAGGGTCTTATTGACGATTTTTGAAAATTCACGTTTAATAATGGTTCGGTACAGGTATGGGGTTTTTATAAGGATTTGAAAAAAAATTGCTCCAATTTTTACTACTGAATAGGGGGTATAATGCATTTTGATTTTCAAAAATGTCGAGTAACGAGATAGACATTTATTTTCCTTGACTGGCATAAGGAATGAGGATCTTGTATTTTAAAATACAATTGCAATATTCAAGCCAATTATTCTGGATGAAATTTCAAAAATTTTACGAGTACCTACGATTTTTCTAGTATATGCAGTGACTAGGGATTTATACGGAAGAAAAAAAGTCTAAAGAGTCCCATGTATATTGATTTGAAAAAGACCATCTGTCATGTGGCACTTCAATGGGGAATGATGGATCCGTCAAGAAATCCCCCGCTTTCTTAAGTCCCAAGAACGGCCCAAATCTGTCCGAGTAATTGGACCTTCTCCCTACCGAACTCGTGAAGAGAGAAAATTTGGCGCGTGCGGGGGAGTCACTAGGGGCCCATTACTTTTTACCTGAAGACTCTAAGAAATAAGATCCTAAAAATCCCTAGACCATTAAACGGTAGCACTCTCGTATTCTCCAAGATATTCTGACAATGGTTGACAGAGAAAAAAAGAATGATTTCAGCCATAGTAAAGACGTTGGAGAAAAAAGAAAAAAATTTCTGGAGTACATAATTACAAAGGATTTAAGGCCCATAATTGCGTTTGCTTCAATGACATTTTATGCACCTATGTTCTGTAGCGTAATCCAGCTTATCTGATCCATATATTTTTCTTAAGTATATGTATAGTGGTTTCACCAGTATCAATTGGGGCCTGGTTGACAATCAAAGCATGGCGGCTGACCCCATAGATGTTTTTTTCTTTTCTACGCCCACTACCAGGACTGAGCTTGTAGGCTGGTTCACCTGGTCCTACTCGAGTACCCTGTACCAGGATCAGGTCGGGACACTAAGTTTTGGTGGGGTGTATAGGTACCTAGCATAGATTTAAGGTTAGGTTGAGGACTACTCGGTTCCAATGCGCCCTTACCTTGAGTCCCTACCTACATAAGGCCCCGTCTCCCACTCTACCCTGTCAGTAGCAAACTTGCCGTCGAAGGGAGACATGCTCCTCCGCGTACGAAAAGTCTTACCGTTTTCGCAAGCGTAGTTTGGATATTTTTGTTTTTACTTTTATTTATTTATTTATTTTTTTTTTTTTTGAAAAAGTGAGTGTTTTCTTTTTCAGTGACAGATGAAAGTGTACAGTTTACGGGTCCATATGTATCTTTGAAGGATTTGACCAAAGAATACAGCAGTGAGTACGATTTCAATTATTTTGATCGCACGAAATTGAGACATTTTTGAAATTTGAAGGATCCAGCAATACTTAGTTTTTAGAAAATTTTTTTTTTAAATAGCATTCATCGATTTTTTCCAATTTCCGTTGTTTTGTCTGAGATTTTAAGAAAATATTATGAAATCTAATTTCTCATTGATAGCTCATTTTTCAAAATAGGCTTTTATAACAATTAAAAAGTTTAAAGTGTAGTGTTAAAGATCTACTACAACGAGAATGGCCATTTTATACCTGTACGTTGCATCCATCACGCATGATTGAAAGGGGGGACGTTTTTTGAATTCGATCCGGCCGCGATATGCTAATTCAATGCGATCCAGAATTTGGCAACGATCCCACGGATCATTATAGGTTCCCTTTTCACATATGCAAATTAGTATATCATATCCCAAAGAATTAATAGATATTAATTTCGAATCAGAATTCGCTGAAAATTCGCATGTACTATTTTCAAAAATATATTACCAAACATAACAAGCTAGAAACCATAGCTTTGTAACCAGCACACAATAAGCAACTGATTTATTAAAAGAGAAAAGAAAAGAAAAGATAGTCAGGGTCAGTAAAGAAAAGACAAAAATGCCAAACAATGTTCTAAGTCCCAGGAACGAAATTTCCAAAAAGAGGTAACACGGTTTGTACAATAGCAACAGCATGATCACGTGGGGAAGCCGAAAAGGAGAAGAACCCTTAGAAAGTCCCAAGTAAACTGAAAGTCCCTCGAAAACAGGAGTCCAACTCGGGACCCTATGAATGGACCATCCAAAGTCGTAGATACGAATGTCCAAGGAAAAATAAAATCTACGAACTTACGGCGAGTTATTTGGGCACAGGAGTGCCAACGAAAAGAACGGTAATCTAATAGAGCCCGATTCGACATAAGGGTCGAAGGATAAAAAAGCGAAAGGGTGCACGGGAGTCCATCTGTCTGTATAAAGGGGGGTAGAAAAAAGGAACAGACAAGGATAAGAAAGTATCCGATAAGAATTCGTAGGAGAGAAAAGAATAATAATGGGGACTGCTACTATTATGAAATGTCGTAGGATCTGCTTGTGCACGGTAGAATAAATTATTTTGAGTATATGCAACATATATAAATATACACCTAACCGTGAAGTGGACTCATGGAAGATCCTTCGGTAATACCTGAAGCTGGTTGATTTGGCCATGAGTCCCAATTCCACGTCCAGTCGACTCGAAAAATCCAGGCTCCCTTTAAATGCCCCAGACGTTGCCCGGCGGGATTTCATTGTTCGGGTCTTATTTTCAGGCTCGTCCTGAGCACCTCTACGCACTCACGGTTACATGAAGTGCGTCCGTATCGTATATACACATTAGGGCGCGAATATGAGGGACAGAGAGAAAGAGAAAGAGAGAGAATGTCTGTGTAGTAGCTAGCATGGGAACCGGGAACACGAACACGAGCACAGCAGGGGGACAGGTGTGCTCCAAATAACGCGTGAGCTGTCTCCAGAACGTGAAGAGAAGTTGCTGTGGTGCCCCCCTTAGCCCCCCTTGCCAAAAAGCAAGCTCGGGAGACGGTCGCTGAATGCGCCTTTGATTGTAGTCGGTTGGGTCCTTTCTGGGCCCTTCCGAGCCCTGGTGCTTCTCCCGCTCCCTGATTCCTTACGTCACAGGGCACGTCAGGGCCCTGTCACGGGACCATTTGAGAAAAAAAAATAGCACCTTTAAAGGTGCCCGGGGTCAATCCAATATAAATCAGAACGTCTCGAGGTAAAAGCGAGTAGTAGAGGGGGACCATCCATGTGAATAGAATTTGGTCTCGGTATAGGACCCAGAAGGTTCCTAAGCTTGTAGGTACCTTGTGTGGGCCCATTGGCTAACACGCGCTCACCGAGCCAGCGACTCCTTGTATGTATCCCTATCGCGCATTCTCCTTTTCTTCTCTGTCTGTGGGACTTCTTGAAAAGGGATCAGGTATGGGCCCCTCAGCTGGCCCCTCTAACCCTCATAGGCCCTTCCATGGTATAGCCTCTTCTCGAAGGATTCGATGTTTCTACCTTGGTACCCCGGGCGCATCCTAGGGTATCCCTTGTCTCACCTCCGCGATCTATCTTTGGAGTGTTTTTCGGGGCCCGGCTTAGGTACGCGAGAACTGGATATGGGACTTACAATTAAGGGCCTCTCATACGGGGGTACCTTGTCTCTGAAAATAAGAATTTTCAAGCTAGATTGAACCGGCACCCTATACCTAACTAAAAAAACTGTCGTAAGCCTGGATAGGTATAAAGTATATTCAACCGCCGTTCTAGTTTATTTTGGGCCTTATGTCAGTCCCATGTGCTACCTGAATTCCTACTTACGACATACCTAATGTATCTACTCCTTTCGCCAAAGTATGCTAACCCTCTATTATAACTATCAGTCCTATTTATCTTAAGTTCCTTCAGTACCCCTTCTACAGTAAGCAAGAGAAAGTTCGCCATCTTTAAATCCCAGATTGGAACTGAAAATTCTTGGGCCTGACAGTGTCAAAAAATCAAAATTACTGTACACCCTCCAGAGTCACTATGTCATTAACGATGAATTTAAGTCAGTACAGGAAATTGTAGAATACGAAACGACAAGCAAAAGAGCAAGATGGAGGCAGTGAAACGAGAAACGAAGTTTGGGACTCAAATGAGTATCGGAAGGAGGGTGTGGGCCAGCCGGGGAGACGTTAGGAACGTTTATATGTAGATATAGAGATAGCACGCGAACGTCTTCTTACCAGCGATATTTCGACAGTGGGCACAGTGGGCCTTATAGCCACACTTAGTAGTGGCTTCTAGGTTAGGGCCAGATGGGACTGATGTACGTAGTTCCACCATATGGGCAGGTGCGCAGGATTACTGTCGGTAACCATATATATATATAAGCATATAATAAATACGTGGAAACCAATACAAGTGAAAAATGCGTACTTGCCTCAGCAGAATCGTCAGCGCCATGGGACATTGCACGCGCGCGCGCACGCAGACCATAGCAACAGCCTGTATGCAAATGAATGCATTTTTATACCTACTCACAATGCAGCTCACCCCCCTGACGAACCGTTAAAAGTTAAAACCTGCTGCCCGCGAATGCACCACCTCTCTCTTTCTCTGGTTTACAGGACCATACGTATACATATCTACATACATATATGTCAAGACAATCAATACACGTACAAAGTACATACATGCAATTTCTTACATTGGCAAAAGTGCAGACTCGAATTTCGCAAACTGCTCCTCAAACAAGAAGGGAGGCTAAAGAGAGCACCTGGTTCCTTTTCGTCAATTCGTCTATTTCTGAGTCTCTTCCTGGTTTGGGACTCATCGCGAAGTAAAAAATATGAGCTGGGTCCGAAATCACTTAATGAATATTTGATAATTTTGAATTTCACGTTTTTTTTTATTTGAGAGTTTTCAGTGAGTGGTTTGAGTTTTTTAATGTTTTTGGGCCCAACAATCCGGGGCCTTAATGTTTCTGATGTTGGCTGACGTTTAAAGTCCACTTAACTCGCCATTATGGCGAACGCCTACGTGGAGGAGTCTTCAATGGGGAGGAAGTGTCAAGTCGGGAAACCAACTCAGGTGCAGAAGGTTTCACCTGTTACCCTGTGTTTCCCGTATGACGCGACAGGTGCGCCTGAGTTGTTGGTCAAAACTGCAAGAGTCTTCCTGTTTGTTGGTTTCACGACGTCGTTAACTCGAGAAATAAAGAATTGTGTGCTGGAGTGGGCGAGGCTTTAGTGAGGAGAAAGGGGACGCGGGAAGAAGAGAGGAGGGAAGGTGGGAAGATAAAAATGAAATGAAAATAGATTGACCGCTTTGAAGGCATTGGTTCTAATTTAATTTACTCTCTTCCGGTTGAGCGTGAAATCGTGTGATTTTTAACGTAAATTAGTTTCAATGTAATTTCCTTCTGTTCTTATTGTCAGTTTTTGCTCTGGGCCTTGTAGGACTCATGTTTGAAATCTTCAAGTAATAATATGCGGGCTTGTATTACCTTTTAGAAATGCTCAAGTGGACCGTTTCGAGGTCCTTATCTACGGCCAGTCAGACCCCCCATGGTCCTCCTACGCATAATAATAAGGCCCCGCGGAGACCTTTTCGGGACTTGTCGAACACACCACCGACACCCAATGCGAGGCCTCGAGTACCATTGCAAAATGGGCCCTCGACAACGGGGAGAGTCACCACCCCTACACGTCGCAGGAGATGTCGGAGTCAAGGGAGTGATCTACGAGCATACTTTCAGGTTAGTATTTTGGGACTCATTGGAAACAAAAATGGATGTCTAAATTTGTTTGATTGAACATTTTTTTTTTCGTAGGCAACGAAACCAAATCTCAGACCGAGTAAAAGGCAGTCTGTTACGGATTCACAAAAATCTCCACGCATGGAGACTTTTTATCAAAGTACGCCAAGAGTGGATTCCGACATAGGGCCTCTCACGTTATTTCCCAGTAACGTGATTCCCAAATGCGCTACTACGGCCCTGACTTTACCCACGGATCCTACTTTGTTGAGGGTGCACGCGAGCAATTTTCAAAGCAACGCCGAGTTACCGCAAAATATTGTGAACGAGGCTCGAGCCAATTTGCAGTCGCACGTGTCAGACTTTTTTCATCAAATCTCCGTAGCCGGAAGTCCCGAAGACGTGATGGAGGCTGATTCTGTGCCACTGTCTAAGGCACGTATCTATTCACAAAACGTGGATGGTACCAGGACGAAATTTGCTTCCGAATTCACTAGGACACCTTGTGTACCAAAACTCGCCAAGATCACGAAACTTCACACCCGCTGCAAGACACCTTATCATACGAAGACTGTTCAGGGTCGAAGTCCTTTCAAGTTCAAGGACATTCACAGTACACCGCTTAGTGCCACACTATCGCATCTCAAGTTGGACCACGATCTGCCTAAATACGAGAACATGGATAACACTGTTACTGAAGTTCTTAACAGGTGCGTAATTTCAAAATAATTTTGAAATCATAAAAAATGTCCATAGCAATTTTGAAAATTATATTTACAGGGAACAGGAGACGAATTTAGGTGTAAAAACTGTCGCGGAAATTCTTATGTGCGATGCCGAGGAAAGAAAGAGAATTTCCCAGGAGGTTAAAGTGTCTCAAGAAATCCAACTTCCGGCTCAGGATCAGGAGAACGTGCACCAGGTAGAGCACCTCTATGAGACTATAGTGGAGTCCAATGAAAATCAGGAAGAACCTGCACCTCATAATGACAGTTCGGTATCTTCGGCAAGTCAACTGCTAGAGGATCCTTCCCCGATGTCCTGGGCTTTTCGATCACCCTCTGCTGATCTGGAAGGTCAGTTCACCCTGAGAAGACAACGTGGGATACGTCGCAAGAGACAGCACAAAGACACGACGGATACGACGGACGCAGCATCCGGTGGTAAAAAAATTAAGAGAAGATCCAGCAGTGCTAGTCCTAAAAGAAGTGAATCCTTCAAAGGACAGGTTTTCGAGGCAATCAATTATCAGGTTAAAAAACTTAGCCTTGAAACCGACCTGGACTCACCCTTTGACCCCACGAACTCAACAGCCCCTAAAATAAGTCCTGATACGAATAAGGATAACGGGCCAAAATCATGCTGGGATCTCGACAGTCCAAAGTCATCTTACACAGATGATTTTCAAAATTCAAAATCTTTTGCTAGCACCGTAGTGGGTACTCCAGAAGCACCCTTGGTTGCTACCGTCAGAAGATGCCTCAAGTACAGCCCTGAGAGTGAAACTAATCAAACCAGTAATCGTGGATCAATTGAACTCGAAATATCACACATCGGAGAACATATTCACGTTCGAGGTGAGTTACAAAAATATTTATCTCAGTATGAATTTTGTATCTACAAATTTTTCTTAAAATTCTACAATACTAAGCTCGGGTCTTTTAACCAGTATATACTTCCCTGCACCCCAGCACGAGACATGCGCCAGTTATGCTTTAGGGGGTGCTCTTGGCACCCAGTAAATCGTGTGCCAGTAACCCACAGACCCTTCTGGCATTTCGATTTCGGTTAGTAGGCCTAACAACATTGATTTAAAGTGCATTTCTATATCTCTGGAATAAACAAGCTGAGTTGGCATTACATTTGTACCCGTAGCATTTTCTATGTTCAAATCAGTGGCCAACCTAACAATACTCAGTGTCGTGAGCCCCATTATAAACTCACAAGATAAAAGATGAATAAAAATAATTCTTAATTACCCCAGTACATTAAAATTACACACATAGTCACATAGGCACGATCAACATGTAAAATTTCTCTGAATCTATAACAATAGGACCCAATTAATAATTTCCAAAGCAGTGAATAAGTCCCGTAATGATCAAACAGTCAGGGGCATAGCGCGAAAAAATTCACTGTTATAGTCTCACAATAAAATTATATACTGAGTGTAATTCATCTTCAAATTGCTCGTTACAATATTAAAATCTCCAATCCTGCACGTAGTCGACCTTGGGGGATTCTGTTCCTGGGAGTGGTGTTTACCCGGTGCTTATGCTTGATATCTTTGGTCCCAGGAGTATCATTAGTCTTTTGTTTCTCTTTGTCTTGCGCAGTGATACGGTGCAAGGATCTGCGAAGGGCTTACGAGGGTCCAATTCACGCATACGTGAAGGCCAGCCTAAAGAATACTTGCGGCGAAGGCGTCGTCAAGAGGACGGCAGTGCACAGGGCGACGCCAAACCCCCTATTTCACGAGACCTTGATACTTCCCTGCCCGTCGAATAACAACCACTCTACTAGCAGAGCTACGTCCCTGGATATTGCCGTTTGGCACAGGGATCGACGCGCCAGGTAAGATGAATAATTAGACCCTCGAGGTAAAATAATCTTTTTTCTTATCTTCACTCAATTTATCTATTTCTCACTGATAGTATCTATCCTTATCTTTACTCGGGTTCTTTACGTATCACGAGAACCTCATTGCATGGAACCCGATCGATTCCCGCCTCACCGAAACCGTCAGGCGATACAATTGTTTTTGGAACACCCGTTATGCGGGATAACTATGTACACTGTAAACATTAAACAGTATATAATACTCGTTTGTAATATTTGAAAATATGCAATTTTACCTTAATTTGAATATTCAGTAAAGAAGTCAAAATATTCTCTGTCATCTAAATTACCCCTGTGTAACTTTTCATTTGTTTAATTTTAACAGTCGACCTATTCGGTCTGTGTTCTAAGCATCTGAAAAAAATACTCTAAGCTAATTTTTTTAAATTGTACTCTAGCTTAATTTGTTTCTCAAAAAAATTAGCAATATTCTGGGAATTTTTAGGGGTTTCTCCGGTAGAAGGGGAATCGATCGTGGATGCGCATGCGCATTAATGACGCCACGTGCAACCAGCCCAGATTACGTACGTGGGTCTCTTGCGGTTGGAAGATCCCTGATTGTCAGTGTTTCCGTGCATCTACATATATCTACCACGTGCATATAAAATACTCTTCACAATGTAGACATTGACTCGCGTGTTCTGTAGCATAAATTAATTGCGCCATATATTTGTTATATCTATACGTATATATATTTTTTTATATTTGTTTTAGACGCAGCGAGCTGTTAGGCTGTATGACTCTACCTTTGCCCCTGTCTCAGGATAAGGTACTTGGTCTAATTAATATAACGCAAAAAAAAAAGAAACTCGTGATCTTTCAGTTCAGACGTCTCTTTGTATTAGTAAGTCTATTTGGGATATATAAAAAGGATTACGGTATCAAGATGTGGGAGCGATTTTAGAGTCACGTGTGTTTGATAGTTTAATATTTTGCGGGTCTTCAGCTTAAGGTCAGGTGTAAGCCAATTATAAGGCCACAGAGTTAACACTTTCATTGAAACTTCAGTGCAGTTGCAGCCGCAGCCGCGAAGCGCATTAAATGCATCTTCGAGTATTTGACAATTGAGTGTATCGTAACTTAAATAAATATCATAGGTATAATGATAGTCGTAGCAATATATTGCGTCGCCTTCTTCGTGGCTGGGATACTTCTGAAGATTTTTACGTTTTTTTAAAAATCATCAGGTCACTCACATTGAGGAAGCTATAGGGTAGCTATTAGTTGAATGTGTAAAATTTTAAAATTGACTTTACAAGTGATAAATTTTGTTAATTTCCTTTGTCAGGAAGCAACATGGCACCCTCTGGAAGCTGGATCGGCCAGGAACACCAGTACTCCTTACGCAGGAGTACCACAAGAGTGCGGTATCTCGCCACCCTTGTCAAAGGACGGGGAAGCAGATAACAACAATACAAGTGGGGAAGATTTAACTTACCTAAGGCATCTCGAATTAGAACCTGTGGATCCTCTTACGGGTTTACCCTTGCATCCTGGTTTTACTGCTAGGGGCGGTAGAACACCCTGTACGATAACCAGAAGGTTGATAAGGCAGAGTGCAGTGAATCAGGTAGGTAGAAAAGTACTGCAGTGAGTCATGTCCAGGTTCACGGATGTAAATGAAATTATTTTTTGTACAGCAAGTGCCATGGGGTTTCTCTTTGTCCTGGGGAAGACCTCCACGTGTAGAACGAGTCGACCCAGGCAGTCCTGCAGACAGAGCTGGTCTCCGATCTGGAGATCACGTTGTCTTCATCGAAACGACTAACGTTGTGACGCGTCCACGAGAGGAAATCCTGAGCCTGATCCAGGCTGCGACCAATCAACTTGTAATGGAAGTCTATAGGAAAGGTGGTGTCCAGGGGTCGACGCACAGGCCCAGTTGCGTTAACGTGACCCTGCAGGCACCAGGTGGAACCAATAGCCAACACGCTATAGCCTTCAGTGCCGAGGTCGGTAAAGGCGTCTTGGTATAGGAGGAGGCTGTTATCAGGATTCTTATCGTTAGCGAACCACTTGGAATTTAACTTCGTGAGATACAAATGAAAGGGAAAAATGGATGATGCCAATAATAGTCCCCATTAGCAGCTTACTGTCGTTATCCCAGTAAGAACATTCGCCTGGGACACACACATTTATACGCCTATCCTGAGGACCTGAAGGATATTAAGTTGCCTGCATTACTTTTACTTTTTAAGGACACATTTTACGTGTTGATATCAGAGCTTAAACTTTACCAAGTGCTATCACGTTACGTACCTTGTACATTATTTTCGCTCGACGGAGAGGATCAGGAAGTGCATGGCGAGACGTTAATTTATGGAAGTGCGGTTATGTTTTGTACGTTCTTTTTTGTCCTTTGTTGCCAACAAGTTTTTGTTTTAAAGCTGATCTCACGTTGTTTCATTTATCTCCATCCCCACATCCTACCTTGATTCTACCTGAAAACATTTATGAGAATTCCAAATGTCAAATGGGCGTTTCCGGGTGTTCTGGTCTTTCCCAATCTGGTGCCGCACGCCAGTTGTATCTCACGTGGATCTCACTTGTTTGATTTATTTCATTTCGCACATTCTATCTTGAACAATTCGTGAGAATTCCAAATATCGAATGGGCGTCTCTGGGTGATCAGGTCTTCCCCAACCTGGCGCCGGACGCATCACCTGAAGAAGAGTTATCAGTAAGAGAGACCAGATACTGGAGCACTCTGAAGAGTGGTCACTCACGTTTCCTGGCACCACTGGCTGAACGTAGGGACGTCCTCTCTGCAGCTGACCATCTTATACTCTTTCAAAACATGGATGAACTGGTGAAGATCTCGGAGGAGATCAGGGACGAGGGTGGCGGCGTAAAGTGTTATCTATCCAGGGTGCCAAAGATAACTGCGGCCTATAGAAGGTACCTGAGTGGCTTACAAAGAGCTTGTTGCCTTTTGGTAGCACTAAGGAGGAATTCAGCCTTTGCCAAGCTTGTCTGTGAACCAGCTGTACCTCAAAAACGTAGACCTGATCTTACCGGAGTTTTACTACTGCCACTGGAACACTATAGGTACAATCGTAATAGGAACTGTTATTGGATTTTGGATTCTCATAGGGATGATGTCTTCCAGGGAGATGACGAGGCTGGTGGGTCTTGCCTCGCCAAGAAATTGCCCAGAGGCCAGAGACCTGGCTCAGGGTTACAGAGAAGCTACAGCTAATGCCGGTGTTATGGAACCACCTCGTGATACAGGAAGACCTCTTCTGAGCTTACAGGAAGTCGAGTCGAGATTAGTATTTGCTCGTTGTAAACCCTTCACCCTGGCAATGCCTGGTAGACAATGGTTCGTTCCTGCGATTGATTCAGCTTCATGTTCATTGCTATATTTCGTAATTTCAATACACATATTTTTTTCAGGCTCTTTGGTGGAGCACTGGCTAAGGTCGAGGGTCGCGCACGTCTGCAACCGTCCTGGGCACTGCTCTTAACTGATCTCCTGGTGTTCGCCAGGGTATCCAGAGACCGTGTCCTTTTCGTAACCGAAGAACCACTACGCTTGTCTAATGTAGCTGAAGCCTGTTTTACAGTTAGAAAAAGGCCGACGGAGTTTAGACTACAGGTAGCTGTAGCTCCTAATGGATTTGGTGAAAATGGGAACCTGGAGGTGGCTCATAGTGGAGGATGTAGTCCTCACAGTCGGCCTCGTCGACGAGTACTAATCCTGCGCGCTCCTAGTCCTGAACTCAAAGCAGTCTGGCATAATCTTCTTCAGCGACAGATGTAAGAATCACTTACTGGTGAAATTTCTTCTTTTTTGTCTATGATACTAATCTATTTCATTTTAGAATCTATGTGAATACAGGATATGGTGGAACCCCAAATCTAGGTAGTCCCATAGATAGTCCCATCGCTGACAGTAATTTCACCACAGCTAGAGATTCCATGGCAAGTCGTCAGGTTGGTCTTAATCGAATGAACTGTCACATTTTTCTAGACTAACACTGTGCGCATTCTAGGCTCCACGAAGTCCTCAACAACTCGAAGAAGAGGAAAAGCAACATTCCGGAGAGAGTTTAGATACTATGTTGAAGACTTCCACCCATGAAGACAATCATTTGGCACAGTGGGTGCAAAACTCGCACCAGATCCCACCTCCGGATCACGAAGGTCCGCTTGAAGAATGGACTCCTGAAGAACTAGCTGCGAGGGCGCCGAAGGAAAACGGTTCTAGGGAGGAGCAGGATGTCGTACAGGTCGAAGAAACCACTGCTATCAGTTCAGACATTGAGCAACAAAGTACTGCGTCCAGTGCAAGTCTCAGTACAGTCAGGTCGAGCAGTATCACAGCAAAAAAGAATGGCAGCCAGTTTGCTTCCAAAGAAAATTCCACCGGCTCCATCAATATTTGCAAAAGATGTCACAGGTAATAACCATTATTCATATAAATAATTAATCTAAATGAACTTCAGGATACCTGGGCAATACTCTAATAAGTTTAAATCATCAGGTCAGGCTGTCCAACACCTCCTCTACCGAGAGATCCCTTTTCACCTCTACCACCAAAAATATCAGTATTACCACCAACACCAGATTTATGCACAAGATATAGATTGCACAATGGGCCTCATGATAGTCCAGGTCACAACAGTCCCAACTGTACTCCTGCAGATGGGAACACGGAAGATGGTAGCGAGGATGACTTAGATTGCGACGGCGAACCACCTTACAGGTATATGCTTCACTTAGAGCTATTTTTAGGGAGGTGGGGAAATCTTTTGTATATCATTTTTTAAATCAGAGCATTGAGAAGGTTTGGCACGATGAGCAGCCTGGACCAGGATGACGAGCTGGATGAGCAGGGCGACGAAGAGAATCACGAGCTTGAGTCACCACCGTCCGGTTTACGTGCCTGGACGGTTAGGGCTAGCAATTACGTGGTCAGTAAAATGGTGTTGCTCGAACAACTCGGAGAAGGTGTTGGTGGTTATCTTCTACATCCCCCAGTACCACCGGAGAGAACAGAATATTCCTTAGACCCAAACGATGAAGAAGGTACAACATCAGGAGCGACATCCGGTGATGACTTATGGGGTACACCTACTTCAGGTGGTCCAGACGATGAGAGTTTTGCTGCGAGTCCGGTAAGTTAACATTAAAAAGAAACTGGCTCAACCCTTTCACATAAAGGTTTTCAAGGCATATAGACTCACTCGCACTGGAGCAGATCCTTTATCCTCATTAATATAAATAGATTCCCGTTGCATAACTCGTTCGACTTACGTAGTACAATGGAGTCTATATCTTTGAAAGATGCATAAGTAAATAGCTGTAAGCTTCGCACGCCTTTGCATGACCACGCTTGCCCTCTGTTTGCAAAGAATCATTAGCCCGAGCTGTGCCTGACTTCCCTAGCCGCCTGGACCTCCGTCAAACGGAAGTGGTAACGGTGCTCCAACCGGTGAAGATAATTACGGACTCAGCCTGAACACAGAAGACGAACCAGATCTGGAATCTGATGGTGAAGATTGCAGTCTACCGGAACTGAGCATGGATCAGTTATTAGGCGGAAGTGGTATAGGTTCTATGAGGTGCTTCATGAATCGGCGAAGATTGGAACCACTCCCCGAGGAGGAGGACTCTCCTGGAGGTGGGAAGCATCAGGTCGGATGGTGGTGACAGCGGTTTCAAACTGCGTCTACAAGCAGTGCCGCCAATCCCGTTACTGAAGGGAACGAGAGGGACCGTATCTTCGCTAAGCTTAGCCAGGAAGATGAAGAGTTCAAGAGGAAGATTCTGGACCTGCACAGAAAATTGTCAAATGTTGATGAGGATGGCAAGGGCGTCGCGACGCCACCCCTTGATGAGAATTATGTTAATAAGGACGCAGAGTCTACCAAGAGCAAGAGTTCCAGAAGTAGATCTTCTGATACTGTTCCAGAGGATGACACCAGGCATCCAGAAATGATTTCCAAGGATGAATCTAAAGAGGTGACCGGCGGGCAGAGTGAGGAATCTCTGAATGATGAACTTGAGTGTAAAAAACACGTGGGGATTTTGAAAAGACAGTCGGAGAAGCTCGGTGATGTCGTTGATGGAAATCCCAGTGGATCTAACCGAACTGGATCATTTGAGAAGAATTTTTTGAAACGTCTAAGGATACGTAGGAGTTTGAAATTATTGAGCTTCCTCAGTGGTAAAGCATCTGAAAGGTCGCAGGAAGAACGTACTACCAGGCTCCACAAGATGTATACGCCTATGGAGAAGTGCTCCAAGTCGCAAAACACAATCTCCATACATCACACACCCAGAGAACGGAGATTCAGGAGACTCCGTAGTCCTGCACCACGTGAATACATTAACGCGATTCCTAAGGATCGTTGTCGATCATCAGTCTCTCCACTACTAGGACTTCCAGGATGTTCACGATATTAAAGTTTTCTGAATTTTACTCAAGGATCTATCGTTAAAATTGTTTTCTTTAGATTGTAGAAATACCAATAGTGCAAAGATACAATGCGTCCTTACACCTAACCTCTCTATGCGGAATGCTCATGCATTTCCTTCTCTTCAATATATATATATTCTAAATTATGAAAATTCCTATTTACAAATATATTTTAATTTCCATGATTTATACTGTTAATCACATCAAAATTTGATTCTTTTCGTTGAAAAAACAATTTCAAATTCATAACTTTCACTATAAAGTTCCTCGAATATAATGCTTCGTATTCCGCATAAGATACGGATAGTTAATACAGGCGCACGGTACTTTTAAGTAAGAACTAGAAATGTCCTAGTCTTTTAAAGGGTCTCGAGATTAATTGCTACATCGTTAATTATCGGGAATGATTATGCGAATGAAGTTCCAGCGAGTAACGATTGTTACGTCCCGTGCCATAGTGTGCTTTTACTAAATAAATGAAAGAAGAGGAAAATCGAAGTAAGCGACCTCTTCTGGGGGTGCGAAACGGCCTAGAGAAATGTTAACTTAATACTAGAATTTTGTTTGTCCGCAATGCGGAAAGAGATACAAAGCGAGAAAATATTCCGTATAACGGGCGTAGGAGTCAATTTAAGTTATCTTTGAAAAACACAGTACTTTACTAGGTCCGCACGACTGACCCAACGCGGCACATACCTTCCATCTACGATACATCCCGCTCGAGAATTTATGACAATTGAAGATTCCAAGTGAAATCTTACCATTACTGTTAGTAGTTTGTAAAATGGCCGTATGGCTTAAAACGAAATGCAAATAAATTATATTATTTGTTCATCTACAGAGTTTCATTTATCTTTGACATGTAGATTCCTTGATAAGATACATTTACAGATGTGATATATACAAGTTACACAGATATAGCTAATGCAGTTCTAGCATCCTTTGCGTTAAATTACAATTTGGCTTAAGTTGGAAATTCCATAAGAAATAATAGAGAGCATCGTATAATTCTAATGTTTTTTTTTATATTTGTTCACTTTTTAATGTGTCTTCTAAAAATACTACAAGAATTATAATCCACTTAACCACTTAAGTCTTAAATGTTTGGTTAAGGTTTCCTTATCTAATCTCTTGGGATCTTGCTCAAATTTTTCTGTAGATTCATAGCGCGCAGGATCTACCTTAGGGGTAACATACACTTTACCATTTTCGTGTAGATATGTACCATTGAGATCGTCATCTGGTACGCCATTTGGAAATTCAATTGGTGTGATCTTCACAAGATGTTTAATACTCCAAAGGTTTCTATTTACTTCAGGAATATTCTTCACAATAACAATGTCGCTTGACTACAATAATTTTATAATTAATTTAGATGATATTGACAGTAAAAAATATTATTTACAGTACCTTTTCAGTTAATCCCAATCGTGCCAGATTATCCCTGTGCCAATAGGGTGTTCCTTTTATTGGCTTTATACGTTGTACCATTAGCAGTTTAGAAGGAGTTATTGGGGGATCTACATGATCTGGATCACTAAAAAAAATAAATAACTTAATTAATATCAAATAAAAAATTATGAACATTGATATTATAATAACATTATATACTTTAAATACCATACATTCAACAAAATATAAGAATATCCCAAATATCGTAAAGTATATGAACTACAAATATTCTACATAACCTTACATACCGTGGGTAGTAAGTAATGTATCCATATCTAACACCACCACTCATTTTTTTCGTAGCATAATTTCGAGTTTGATTGAGTAATATTTTCGTACAACTGGCCATGGTTATTCTACAAATAGCAGAATTTAAACAAGATAAACTATGTGTACAGGTTAGTCGAAGTAAATTCATGCCCGCTCTGCTCTAACAGTTCAATCATTGCGGAAACATGGTGCAACATGTATTTTGAAAAATTAGATTCATAAATTTCTATGATATATAATCAACTTATCAATTCAAAAGTATTACCAATATATCTAAGGACACTATCTCACCGATTACATACCCGACATTGAAAAACTAACCACACTATAGATCGGAGTAGCGCCATGCACGAGTTACTGTTTGAGCATCTGCGTATTGCGGGTTGCGTAATTTCAGGCGTCGGAATATTGAATAATAATCTGAATACAGGGCTTTCCACATCATTCAATCAATGACAAGTTATCATTGTCAGATGTTAATAACAATAAATCAAATATTCAAATGGACTTTTGAATATACAGCTAAAGTGTCTATCTCTCGTGTCTGTAGTATAATTTGTTCGCTTTGCTAAAAACGTTCCAATATGTTAAACACTCATGTGGTTAAATACGATTTCTCGTTATATCTCCAATGATATTGTTATTGTTAATGCTCCAAGAGTCACATATATATAAATGTATACTTAATATATTGTTTTACAGTCCCCTTTAATTGGTTGGCCGTCGCGAAGCACATTACCTCATCACTGCCTTGCTCTATTTTACTTTACCAACTTTTAAATCCATCCTTATAACATCCGGAGAAACTAATTAACGTAGCTTGTTTATTGAATAATGAGAAAAAAATAAACTTTGTATGAATTATATCACATATCGATTCCATCAATTTAATTGACTTCTACATGCTTAATTATAATTAGATGGTTAG
>JARPRH010000637.1:172942-183165 GCA_031763665.1 Calameuta haemorrhoidalis
CCCACTGACGAGTCCCACCCGTCTCTTGAGGTGAACAGGGTTGTTCTCCTCTGGGTCCGTCCCCTCCAACCCTCCGATCCCTCCACCCCCGTCTTCGTCATCCCCCAGACCTCCAGGAAGGCCTTCTTCCCGTAGTTGCGTCCTGGCTTCCCACCCTCTGTTCCTGACGACTGTTGCCCCCGTATCTCCTCTTTCTGCCAACCACGCGCCTCCGTTTCCCTGTTGAAGAACCTGCGGCTGACTTCCATTTCCCGTCTGCGGATCATGTCCTGCGGCAGCTGCAATCACACGTAGCCAACTTAGTTTTCACCAGATTCATGTTACGAGTTCACTTTTCAAACAATATGTGCGAGTTTTCACTGTCGGTTCACTTCTATCAAGCGCAATGAGGAATTTAAAATATCCATTTTATTCTTGGAATGATTCCAACTTGCGTGTTTACCGGCACTAATAAGATATTTTCTCAAAATACAATACTCATAAGTCGTGAGGCACTCCATTACTTTCTCAGATACTTTCTGAACACATACTTTCCATTGTTAAAATTAGTTTCTCTAGTACAAGGATTATATTTCAATTATTGACTATTGAATTCTTGATAATGACTTTGTGCATTCATCATTCTTACAATCTAATCACTACTGTCAAACAATGCACTTTGGAACTATCAGAATTTATAGTTAAAACATTTTCTGGATTAGATCCCGGGAATCAATGGAATCCAATTACCGCTGAGCATCTATATAGACCCTGAATATTATTAGATCAACTGCAGGTACCACTAAACATAAAATAACGCACCAAGGATATAAAAATATTGAAGAAATGATTTTGTGCCCCGCGGTAAGGATAAAAAGTCACGACCCACCCTCATCCGACAAGTAGGTATCCACGAATACCCACGCTCTTCTATAAAAAGAAGCTCATAAAAGAGCTACTGCCCTTTCCTTCTTTTTTCCCCAATCTTTGAAAATGGTAAACCTTTCCACTAGTCTACCTCACCCAGAAATCCAATCTCCTGTTTTTAACTTCAGTGGGACGTAGAGCGAAGTCATATGGACACCCAATCTATATCCGCCGGGTGCAAAAAAGCAAAGGAAAAACTAAATAAGAATCCCAAACAGTCCCTAGTAACTTCATATTTAGGATATAGCAATATACAGTCAGTTAATGATAATAGAGTCGAAGTGAACCCAATTATAATATTCATGACTACATGTCCTAAATTAAACCCGATAAGTCTTATAAGTTTCTACCCCGTGCTTCCTAGTATAAATTCAAACAAACTAATAACACACAGCCGATTGTATATATATGCATCGGGTATACAATAATATATAACCAGTGTTGTATAATTACTCGATCGCTGTGGACACGCGGTAAATAAGTCGGCCAGCTTGTGTCGCATCCCTATGGAGACACTGGTCGTGAGATACTAAAAGATGTCCTGCCGATACTCAAGCTCCCGCGCAGAATAAGGCTGTCCCGTTGGTATACGTATTATAATATGAAGTCGTTGGTACCGGAATAGCCAATGGGCCGTGAGCCAAAAAATGTCTCGTGACCACCGAATTCCCCTTAAACCCAGCGCCTTCAGTAAAATGACGTTACCATTAAAACCGGTAAATTTCTTCATTTCCGGTAACAGTACGGCCGTTTATGGCTCGCGATGTTCCTTAAGGAAAATTTGGGGTTGAAGGGCAAAAAGTCGTCGTTACGGGTCGTACGAATGTCTCAAGGTGACCTTCAGTCAGCCATTTTATCGATCTCATCGTGAAAGCTAGTGCTCACGTGGCCTCAAGTATTTCCGCCATATATACATCCTGGTTTAGACGTTTTATGGTACTGATGATCTTTGTAAGAGGTAGGTAGTTCTGATATTTCCTTTTTTAAGATTCTGCAACCCTTGGTACCTCTTTTCGTCGCGTCTAACAGGGTGGCTCTGACGCATCACATTGTCAGGTGACCAAAGATAATTTCGTAAGGCTTAAAATGCGACTGCAGCGCTCTCGAGCGGATGCCGGCTGTATTATCTTTTCTATGTACTTGGATAGTCTCTCCATTTTTCTCTCTATGCTGTTTAAGCGCAACCCTTTGGGAGAGTCTAGGGATGCATTGGATCGATTGGGATTCACTAGGGAGAACCGGATGTCCCTAGGATGTAATGAATCGAATGATGCACCATTACGTCTGCGATTCGACGGGCGATGATTTGTATTTGTATTGTTGCCAGAAGTTTTTTTTTCGTAAACATTTTCGCCGCTGATGCAAGGATGTCTGGATGCTTAGTGTCATGAACGACTTATCGAAACAGGTGTTTTTTCCTCTCTTATTTAACAATTAATTTTTTAATGCAAATTTAACCTATCCACTCTTATCGATCTGTTGTATACGTAACTTTCCCATAATGCATGAGTTTATCATATTATATTTCGATGGGACATGTATGTATGTACATTGTGAACTGTAATTCTCAGAAGCGATGCCACAAGATTGATCTTATATCGATGACGAAAGAATTAAAATACGCAAGGCGTCGGGGAATTGTATTACAATTTAATATCTAGCGTCGCAGTAGCCTAATTGCGTTCAATCTCACTCGTGCGGAACGCACACTTTTATTAACCTCTAAAAATCCGAAAGGCTTAACCGAGAAGAAATGCGTGTCTAATTTTTCTGACACATGTATGTATATACCGGATATTTGCCTGTAGCAAGCTCATAAATACGACACCGTTTTTGTCGATCTCCTTGTATTACAAGAATAGACAGAGAACAAGGGTTACCATAATGATCGCCAAATACGAAGATTTCCTGAAAGTATTTGAGTGCACGACGCTAAGCGCTTCCTTTTTTCTCTTTCTTTTCTCTACTTAAAGCAACGCAAATAGCCTGCTGTCTATTTATAAAATTATTGTACGACACGTTCAATTTTAAAAAATCCATCGTCAATATACGTACAGCATAAAGAATGAGAAATGCGATATCAAGAATTTAATACGAAACGAGCGTGTCTACGTCATGTGATTGTAATTGATATGTATTACATGAGAATAAAGATTAGTTAGTGGCAGATAAATCAAATTGAGCACAGTTGGCGCCAACTTTATAAAGCATGTATTTGAATCGGTATCGTTTACGAAATTTTAGCTATAATATTCTCTCTATTAACGAAAAAGATATTTTTGGCCAATGAATATAATTATTTTACTGTTATTATACAATTTCATTCTAAATTCGTTATCGTGTACATAGAATCAGTTGGAAAGTATTTTCAGAATACACTGTGACGCGTTTAAACCGTTTCCCTCGTGTTCTTTCGTAGGATGACGCAATCCTCGTAACTTCAAACGCGCCTCTTCCGTTACATAAGCACGGGTACTTTAGTTACACGTAAAATTATTGAAAATTACATATCTTTTATGGACACTGATGACGACCTTTTTATTGGAAGCAAATATCGCGTTGAGGCTATATATATGTGTGTTTTTATTTCCATACGGGGAATCCCCGACTTATAAAATTTGAGTACACGTTATAATTCCTTTAACGACTTATTTTCATTGTTACTCGACTCGATGCTTAATTGAACAATATTTCTCGAAGTGTCCCACGCAAGCTAGATTATGACACCTCATTAATAGAATCGAGGACAATTTAATTTCATCAATTTAAAAGAAATTTTTCACAATTAAGGAATTCACGTTTCTATTAAATCGCGCGGGCTTTACTTGTATCGTAATTAGGGTTATTCTTTCTCTCTCTGTGAGTATGTATAATTAGACCGAGAGTCTAGACGACGCCACGGAACACGCACGTCTTGGCACACACGTGCTTCTCTCTGTTGCACGAGTGACACACAACAGGTTTGTCGTCAAATTCTCAAATCTTTCATCATGTATGAACCGACGAAAAAAAGCAGATGTAGAAATAATTCTAAAATAAAAAAAAACATACCGTTAAGGACATTTGCCAAAAACAACCGTGAGATTCCATGCGAATGTTTAGTGCCAACAAAAATTCAAAATTCTGTTGAGTGCCAAGCTCGAGAAAATAATGTATAATTATATCAATTTCTTTTTTTTACTTACCTCGTTTGAAGGGCGCGACAGGCATGACTCTAGGAAGGACCGATAAAAAGGGCGGATTGTGAAACCGCCTCTCATGACACTTTGACGACTTTTCAATGCTACCACTGCCTTCCTATCTATCTACTGTCGCTTCGATTCTCACTTCGGAAGGTCAATCTTCCAATAATTATTTTTGACCTTCGATATCTTTCCAAGCGACGGCGAAGCCTTCTTCGCCGTATGGATCAGGTATTCTTCACAGTTGGTATTTCCTAGTCGGAAAAGATGCGTATATATTTAATACAGGAATGAACGATATACACATACCGAGGATTGGCGGTGAACTGGGCGTACGGTGAGCAACTAGGAGCGAACGTGTCGGCGTCGGCGTCGGCGCCCGGCGTCGCTCGATATCTTTCCTGCCATTGGACCCTTTCCTCGACGCAGTGTCTGTCCCCTGTTAAATCGGCTTCCCTTATCGAATCCTAGACATATTGTAGATCTATTTCCATTTACTTGGATCAATCCGATTATGAAAAATCAATATCAATTTTTTTTTTCATTTAAGCACAAAAATCCTGCTAGATCACGAAACAGATTCATTAGTCTGTAATGACGAAAGATGTTGCTTACCTACACGAATGTATTTTTTTATTAACAAAAAAAGAGTTTAAAAAATTTTTTTGTTAATAAATATATATATGCATGTTCTCAAGGTGTTCACCGATCGAACGTGGCCCCTGGCACGTATGCTGGTATTAGCTTAGAATCTTAGCATTGCTTAAGTCACATATTTTTCCAAAGATGTATTAAGATTCGTGCAGCAGACAAAGAAGCAAGAAAAAGTAATTATTAATGTTCTGGCAATCGAATTTTTTCATTTGAATACACAGTGACGTTTTTTAATTTTCAATATTTTAACGTCAAACCTTTAATACGTGTCGTAGGTTGTATTTGGCTGTTAGATTGAAAATAATGACCTAAGATCATGTAGCGAATGTACAGAATCGTTGATCTGAATTCCAATCGATTTTACGCACGTGTCTGTCTCCATTCAAGTCACAATGTGACCAGACGAGCTCCAGTCCGAGAGCGACGAGTTCAATTGCTTTTGATTGTAACCACATTCACTGTTAACTTTGCCAACTTTCTGCTACCATCGGCAAAACGGCAATTGATTGTATAAAAATTGAGAGTTATAATTTGCTAACTAATCATCGGGTTACCCCTTATAAAATTAATCGATAGAAACCAATGACAACGTATAAAGGTGATGAGTCGATATGAAATTATGATGAAATTAATAAAATTATAATTATTATTTTGCTAATGAAAATTCTCAAAATTCTTGACCTTCATTTAAGGGTTTGTTTGTTTGTACTAATTGTACGTTTTGGCAACTGTTTTTGACTAAATTGTCTACTCTTGACGTATTTCTCTGTTCTGCCATCCAAATTGACTTCACTCCAACTCGATTGATGAGATTTTCTCTGGTAAAAAAAAAGTCTTAGAAATATGGTGACGCGCATGCGCACGTTTGTCTGACAGCTAATCGCATTTCTAGTTTCTGACCACTCGGCGAATTCCTTATAGTACAGAGCCGGGTGGATTGCGGCATGAGGAATTAATACGCAACGACATGATCATAATGTTTCACGATTCTGAGCGACGTTATCGCATTGTATTTCACAATGGACGACTATTCGTTTAGCCAATTGCGATAGCGAGAAACAGTTGAGCGAGCACGTCGCATTAATTTTTTTTTATTAACAGACTAGGCGGCTCTGTTGTGTTACATACTATTAACGAGATATATATTATTTTATTAGCATTGATTTAAAATCCTTGTAAAATAGCCAATTTACTGACTACACTTGTATAAATATTCTCGGTGGAAAAATTGACCTACTAAATGTAATTCTTGATTAGTAAAAAAGAAAATTCTTTTTCATTGATTTAAATTCAACTGTATTCTTTTTCTTCGGTAGTTACGGTGACAGTACTGCCAACTTAATTCATGGTAGAACGTACTCATTGGTCCCTATATACGGTTCGTATATACAAATTGGCAATTGACAGCCCTGCATTTGTACATACAGTGTATACTTATATATAGCGTTTATAATTTACGTCACTCGCTTTGTTTAATCGTATCTAATGCCGGGAGTTTTATCTTATTTATAACAATTATGACTATTTTTATTTGTTATCGAAGCAGTGTCCGACTATCGCGTTTCGTTCTACTTTCTATGATGAAGGCACTCTTGAAGACTCATGAATTTTTGATCGTTCGATATGCTAAATTGCAAAGCATATTTACTTTTTTTTAATAAAAACGCATGTGTTTCCTCTTAAGCGAGTCATTATTCGCAGTAATGTATGCTTCATTGCGAATTACAAATCTAAATATTTGCAAAAAGCTTATTTTCAAGCGCATGTCAATACAATTTATGATGTGCTCACTTAATGGACAATTAAGTAGTTTCATGAATAATTTCTTTTTTTAATTTATGAAAGAGAAAGACTCATGAGTAGTGCCACCTGTAGGATTTTAAAATAAACGGAAAGTCTTGAGATTGGAAGGAGATGTAAATTAATTCGATTTATTTCTCCATGCATAGATAGTATTATAATATTATATATATAAATATAATACACTGATAGATCATTTGTTTATATCTGTAAATGCTAGGCCAACTGATTATGCGCGGGAATACACCTGAATCGTCAATAATAATTACAATAGTGTTGAATATACAATCATTCAAAACAATCAATTGTATGACAATTGACCTCCGGCAGGTAGTAACAATCGAAAAGTATAAAAGTTTTTCAAGGAATGCTTTTTTTTTAATGTGCACTGATGAAGTAACGGTAAACGAGGGTGGCGAGCACACCTAGTGCAACTGGAATCAGCCAGGATCTCCAAGAACCACTGCAATTGCCAATCATCATGAGACCACGCAGCAGCTATCATTTATATATCAAATTTTAATGCCCATGCCACCTATGGATTGGAACTGACTAACAGTTAAAATCAATAATGGATGACTTTGGTACCAAAGAAACACCAACTCGCATCAAATATTGATTATAGATATTGGTCTTAATCCAAAAATATGATGCAGGAATTGAAGGAATGTAATTTTAAAATGGAAAAAGCAAAAAATTAAAGGGAAGATCAAATAACAATAAGAATGGATTATGAATAACCATGATAGAATACAAGTTGTTACCCAGATTAATGCAGCAAGATTGCTATGTTAGTATGTTAAATATAGTAGAAAGATAACCTACTTCTAATCAATACTCATGCAAAATCATTAGCTGATAGGTATGTAAAAAAATATTATACCTTGAGTTATCCCCACTAGAACCATTGTTTGACCATTCCTTGTTTTTCTTCTCATCCTGCGTTCTATCAGCCTGAAATTCGTAAAAGATATAAACTGATATCATGCAGGAAAATTGTACATTACTTATTCTATGTTATGTCACCCAACCTATGAGTCATATCTGACAAGTACTAATCAGCAGTATGGCAATCATAGAAGATAAAAAGAATTTCATGATTTATTAGTTTCTAAAACCATTCATTTTACACAAGATAGATAAGAATAATCATTGGTTTGCAAGAAACATATTCAGGCAAACTATAGTAATTGATACAGAATGATAAAATTTGTCCGATCAGTTAAGTAGCCTTATCCAAATATTATAAAAAATATTGTGACTGAAGTACTTCTTTAAAACTAGATTGCCTCAATAAAGTAGTTACCTCCACAAGTTCTCCAATCTTGTAAGGTTTCATCATATTCCTAGCATCTGTGGAATGTCCTACATCTTCAAATGCTTCGGTACCATCCTTCCCAGCCTGCTCCAGAAGTACTTCCTCGCCACCAGGATGCTAAAAAAAATTAGAAGACTTACAATCCTGCATAATTTCCAACTACCTAACACAAATTCAAAAATAATCAAAGGTCAATATCTAAGATACACAAAATCATTACCTCATGAGGTTAATTAGTATTAGAAGGAAGATTTTTCCTACACGCGGTGAAAAAATCAAAATTCCCTCTCAAAAAAAAACAAAGTACTAGGAGGTTTATTACAGAAACTGCAGGTAGCTAGGTAGTGCTCTATTATAATTCACATAGTGAAATCAAATATAAAATATGGTTTTTACCTCATTAAGAAATGCAGTCACGTCGTAAACTTTATTATGGATAATGATCCAAGTTTCTGTACTGCTGTTACGTTCTGCAACCTCTGCCCGAGTAAAAAGCTTGGTACCAGCAGTATCAGCAGCAGAAGATGAATCCTTGGTCGCCATTTTTTTCGATGGATACTGACAATATAAAATTGTAATCGATTACCAGTGACTTCCAAAGTACTTAAGTGTCCAACAATCGAGGTTCGACGACAATACCTCCTAGTTAGAGCGATTATCACGTACTAATGTGGTAAACGAATGTCGACTGTTTCCCACTGTTGTGCAAACTGAATTGTGTTCCACAATGACTTTTATGCAAAATCAGATAAATTTTTATCTATCTTGCCATTATAGAACAGTACAGCAATGAAAAATAACAGGATGGTACTAGAGTACAACTCGAAACGTTTTGGAACACAGTCCTACTAGTTGATTACGTGGATCACACGGACAGCGCATGTGCCAGCGTATGAATGAAAAAATTCTGAGGCAGATAATTTTTTTACCGAGGTATAATTCTATTCGCGGGCACTCATATGTTATTGCACAAGTTCACTAGTTTTTTAAAATGATTATTCAACTTTCCATGTGGAATTTATAATGCTCGATTATGACTTAACAGAATTTAATTTTTTCATTGCTAGGAACTTTTGTATATGTATACATATACATATTATGTTTGACAGCGGGAAACTCACATTGCCTCGCACGTCTAAGAATATGGCTGAGTAACAATGATTAAAACGCATACCTTGAATACCTTATAAAGATATTTCGGACTTGAAAACAGTTACTGTGATTTAGAGAAAAGGACAAGGTGGAAATTAAAATTACATTTTGTTTTGTAAAGTTTCGGAATAACCGTTATGGATGTATAGAATGTGTAATTTATGAGTGGATGAGGTTATAAGTTTTATACTGTTCTGAGATTATTAAAGAAATTAGAATTTAATGGCGATATTTTTATTCAAGAATACATATATTATTTGAAACGAAGTAAAAATGAAGATAATAATTTTGCTTCTGAATTTGTGTATTCTGTTAATCCATGGTGTGGAATGTGTGTTGCCACTCATACCGATCGGTGTTGGTTTTACCGGTGCTGGAATTGCAGGATATTCATACTTAAAATGTCGTATGTTTGAATGCTGCGATGAAAAGTCTGTACCAGCTGATTTAACATGTAGGTGAACACCATTCTTTTTCCATTGTAATCGTTATTTTTGTTTCAAGATCAGTAGAGTTATTGTTACAATATGCTCCCTTATAGTTCTCAATAAATTGCTTACGGAGCAGCTTTATGGACAACAAATTGCTCATGAGACTGTACTGAATGCCTTACGTGGACATTTTCACAATCCTGAACCTCCAAAACCACTTGCCCTAAGCTTCCATGGATTGTCTGGCAGTGGTAAAAACTATGTGGTTTCTATGATTGCAAAAGCACTTTATCAGAAGGGTGAAGGGAGTGAATATTATCATTTCTTCAATGGACGTATTGATTTTCCATTGGAACGTAAGGTTCAGGAATACAGGGTAATTGAAAATATTAAATTCTTTTATATACAAGACAAATCGTAGTGCTAAATTGGGACTAATAAGTATGCTTAATTGATACAGGAGCAGTTACTTCAACATATCACAGAAGCTTTAAAGAAATGTGATAAATCACTATTTGTCTTTGACGAAGTGGATAAAATGCCTGAAGGGTTATTAAATGTACTAGTACCTTTCTTAGACTATCAGACCTCAAGAAAAGGTGTAAATAGGAACAAGGCAATATACGTGTTCCTATCAAATACTGGTAGCGTACAAATAGTGAAACGGCTATTGGAGCTCTGGGAAGCTGGTAAGAGGCGCGACAGCATGACATTACAGGACTTTGAAAACTTGATAGCCATTGGTGCCTTCAATGAAAGAGGTGGTTTTCATAAGAGTGA
>JARPRH010000637.1:201837-231827 GCA_031763665.1 Calameuta haemorrhoidalis
CCCTACGATTTTACCCCTATACTCAACCCCTAATAGTATCGTGTCTTTACTCTTTGTTTTCTTTACCCTCGTTCTCCCTCTCCACCCTTTGAATCTCATTTCGCGCGGAAGAGTTTCTTTCTGCCTTCCTGCCAGTAATTTCGAGAGTTGCGCAAGGGGTGGATCTTAGGCCCGTCTTTGTTTGCGCTTTATATCAAGGAACTTCCTAACCTAACCTAAACACACCCTGTTCTACCCGTAGATGATCCATGCGAATAATTTCACGTCTTCAAAGTGTCTCTGTATTAATCCTACTAAAACTCACTACACGATCTTGTAGAGTGTCAGGTAATTTAATTAAATTGATTTGAATTTTTAATTTTTTTTTTAATTAAATGCTAATTACAATTAAAACGTCAATTACAAAACAATTTTTTTTCTAACTAATATATTCTCGGGTGCGACCCATTAATTATTGCGTTCTCGTCATTTTTTTATCAAAGCATTCGCAAGGTACTGGGGATATTGAGCGCTAAGGGTTGGACCTACTAAGTAAACCCTTTGTTTATCAGGGAATTAAGGCTGTCGTCACCCAGCGAAACCACGAAATAACCCTCAGCTGGGATGGCCAGTAGTATCTCTGTGTCTACACTTGGATTTGTTGAGTCCCGGGTAATGGCGTCGGGGATGCGGTTCGTTCGTAGAACCGCAACGGGGCTTGTTTGCCATAGAATTTTCGTAAGGGTTGACGTACAACGAAAATACAAGAAATACACTATTATAGCTCGAAAGAAATGTCGTTTTACCGGATGGATCGATTTCACATAACATTTTCCAACTACCTGGGAAACTTTTTTTTAGGTCAAGTCCTAGAAGGGAGTTGGCTGGCCTGGGACTAATGTCCCAATCAGGTTCCAATTATAGGATGAACGTGGAGGATTTACGTGAAGGTGGAAACGCCATTGAAGATGGTGCTGAAGGCCTTGAGAAAAAAGTTGGGGGATGAAGGGAGAATTTCAGTAGAATATTGCCGGACGCAGGGTAGCCCAACCCTTATCTTGGACTGTGCTATGAGACAAGCTTTCACCCTAACCTAAGCTGGAGAAAAATAATGGACAAACGGTTGCTTTGCAAGGGAGGAAATTAAATGTCCAAATTGTTCGTACCAATGAATAATAATAATCATCATTCGGAAATTTCGCGTACGCGAGACGCATGTGCGTAAAGTTACATTTAGACGGTAAAAATAAGGTAATAGGCCGCGTGATATTTATGCATCTGGGAAGTGGCTAGTGAATATCATATATTTATAAAATTTTTTTAATATCAAAATTTCATAGTGCTTTACACCCGTTGGGTCAGTTAATTTCTATCCTTTTTTTTGGATCTCGCTAACTCACCCTTTTTTTCCAGCAAACAATCCCTATGCCTACGAGTTACCTCTTACATTACGAGGAACGTGAAAAACTCCTGTACACACATGGGACTATGATTGTCCCATGAGAACTACCCTTACAACACTTTCGCCTGTCTCGATATATAGTTTAATTATTAAATATTATACCTCGAGCACGTTTCCCATACCGTAAATCGTATCAACCCTAACTCCACTCTCGACGGGACACACCCAACACCCATACGTCTCTATACACTTGCAACCTCCGTTGGCACCCCTTCACCGCACTCACAGCAGCCACCCTTCGGCAAGTGTCGCGACCCTGTTAAGAACCTGAAAATAAAATGGAACACGGGGGTGGTGCGGGTTACTTATATTAACAGGCGCTCAGCGTCCTGACACCTCATTCTGGCTGTGACAGAACAGCCACCACCCTCTGCCTACCAGGACTTTACTATCCGTTCCACCGAAGGTCCTGCGTGACATTCGGAGTGACAGCTAGGGGGTTGCTGGGCAAGGGTGAGATCGCATAAGTGGCGAGATAACCCAAAATACCCGGTGGTCCTTTTTCACGTGTACGAAATTCCTAGTACATCTCTCATATACCATACAATGGATCTAATATCGCACGTACGTCTCGAGCGTTCACCACCAGGTGGTGCTACGTTCTGCCTATACTATATACATATATACATCCTCTCCGCGCCTTTCTCTAAACCTCCACGATAAGAGCATCCCAACGGCACACGGTGTATTAATCCCGATAAGTGGGATCGATCCGTTGGAAGCTGGACCACGCCAGTAAATGGAGTTTCGCCAGTGTCGGCTAATAGTTCGGGTAATTCGATAGGGGAAGTTCGATGGTCGGAAACAACGTTTTCGCAGTGTGTCCTGAGAGATGCACTCCGCGAACAGTGCCGTAACCCAATGCAATTAACCCCTGTGCAGGATTTAAATAAAATTTATATATACATATATCTACAGGCGTCTAGTCAACTATCCGTACGCAGTAGGTACTTAATTATAAGGGATGGGGTTGAACTGTTTATAGAGGTACATGAGGACCTCAGGGGCTCACCCCCTCTAAGCAACCCTGATTTTCACTCTTACGTGCAGAAATTCACACTGTCGCACTCGACACGATTTACAACCCCTGATACCTAAGTAGCTACACCCTTACAGCAACCCTTTACCTTATACATGTACAAGGTAATAGCTCGAGGCTAGCATGAGTAACGCTAACTAAAGCTACAGCTGGGGTCTTCGAGGTACATCTGAAGTAATGGTTAGAGGGGGCGAGGATGATGAGGGGGGGGGGGGGGAGATATCAAGGGCGTGAAAGTGCGGTAATTATATGCTCCATATAAATCTCTCTGGCTCTTTGGGTTTATCTGGTATTGCCGTCAGGGGGTGGCTCGACAGATTTCATCCCCTAGAACCGCGTATACCCTGTACCCTCTTTCTATAACTCCGATTGTACAGTACACTCAATGGCAAATTTCGTTAGACAATAGGAAGGCTTGATTCCTGCTCATGAATTTATATTGCATTAGCCGCTTCCTTTGAGTCTCATGAGTCATGATAATAATGTACGTTAACCATTGGCCCATGATTGGAACGCGTTTCTATGGTTATCGCCACGGGGATACCGTTGAGACCTTGGAAACAATGCCGTGTACTAATGAGCAGTAATAACGATAATAATTAATAATTAACGAGAAGGCTGATTTATCAATGGGGGGTTAAACGAGAATATGCCTTCAGGATCCGATTGTTCGATCCTACTGTATATATATGCACACAGTGTAGTATATTTATATAGATTCAGATATACATGTATAAAGATTCAAATTTCCCGCTAATTCGTATAACTACGGTGCATCAAGCGTATTCGATCCTCACAGAGTATCCGGTGCTCTGCGGGCATGCCAAAAGTAATTTCAAGAGGATTCGACTAAGGAATACAGGAAATGCGGAGCTACGCCGGATCCGGATGTGGATCTCCGGCACATCCTCTTTCCTCAACCTTAGGAGTTGCGAGATTTAGTCTCTCTGGTATTTACAAAAGGAATCTGGAGTAGGCAAACTCGAATCACTACGTTCCCCTTGCGCGAAGTACTTGTGGGAGCATTTGCGAGCTACGTTCTGTATATACTTACATATACGTACAATATACATGTATAGGAAAGAAGGCTGGGTGTAAGATAGGGGATGCATTAGCTGTCTAGAAAGAGGGCTGCGAACTATAAACAGAGAGGGATGAAAGGGCGTATATACACCGTGGGTCTCATTGATGTAGACTAAGACAATCGGCAACGAACGGTACAAACCACTTACTGCTTTTAAGTGGTAGTTCCGCTTTCGTTGAGATACCACGGGACTTGGGGCCACGTACACTCGAAGGTTCAGGAGTGCCGGGAAACTCGAGTAGAAAATAAATAGGGTGAGGATAAAAAGTGAGAGATAAGGAAAAAGAAGGCTTATAGATCCTTTTGAGAAACTGGTTTGCGCAGCTTCTAAGGAGTTACCGAGGATCCCTTGAAACGGGACAAGAGCGACGATATTAGCTATTTCGAGTACAAATTTGTGGAAAGATGTCGCGACCTTATATATTTCATATTAGAGATTGGCTTAATTTTTGTTTGAATTTTTTTTTTGGAAAAGAAAATTTTTCTACTCATCTGTCTTACAGGAATACCGCGTACTGTATCCCGGTATGTGTATAACCTGCAGATTGATCTTGTGTATCTGACTGAGAATTTTTGTTACCCTGGGAAAAAAAATGTCACCTATACGTTTCATTCGACGCTTGCAAATGTCCTGGCGTTAATCTCTCTGGGTTGGAGTTGCCGAAAAAACCCGGATAGATACGCTCCTGGGTACCCGCCGGAAGGAAAGGGGTCTGCGGCATCGCCGCTACTGGATGGGGATGGGGTTAAGGATTTAGTAGTGCAGTATCCTAGCCAGCAGTGATTCGCTAGTAAACCCACCGACGCTATTCCAACGCTGGAGATACATTGCTTGCGTAAATGGCACTAGCGCACTGGACTGCGTCGCATTGCGTCACTCAGAACGTCGTTTCGACGTGATATATTTCTTTTTCTAATTTTTTGACAGTCTTATGTACCCAAGAATTTTTTGTTAGTCTTTACATGGTATATATATATATATATATTATAAATTAACTTGTATTATAAATTCAAGTTTACAAAGTATTACAAGGAAAAGTTCTTGCTTTTCCTTCTTTACTTTCGACTCTGAAAGAATGGATTACGGACGGTATCAGTATTTCTGTCATGTCGTTAAAGTAACGAAAACTTTTTATTTCACGTAATTTTCTTCTCGCGGTCCAACCGCGTGGACTCAAAAGTTACGAAAAAAAAATAATGAAAAAAAAATGCTACGTAGTCTCCCAGTAATTTTCTAGCGATCAAGAAAATTGAGACGCGTAACATAAAACCCTCGTAAACTTTTCACGTTAACATAACAGCCATCTAATATGTAAACGGATCAGATATAGCGAAAGAAATATATATATATATATATATATGCACGTATCTCAATATTGGTACAGTAACTTTCTGAGGCATAATCATTTAGGTATAGTTATACGCTGTCTATAAAATCTAACATAACCTTACCTCCGAGAGAGTACAAACAGATAGTGATCGAATCGTTTCCTATAATATACAAAGTTCTGATATCATATATCTATTACACCGTACTGTAATGTCTGTCTGATATCGAATATGGATACCCATGGATAGTGTACGTACCATACACCACGTTAAATTGATGTATCTAACGAGTAAGAATTGTCCGTAGTACAGCAAGTGACCACCGGTACAAGAATGGCGCTGTTCAGTTGGGTAACAATTGTCAAGAGTTTCGACTGGCTGGTCGCGGTCATACGTGCGCGCCATAAAGGGCCCTCAAGATCGAGAGGATCCTCAAAGTATCTAGTCCTCTTAGAAAACACCCATCCTTCGCAGCAGCCTCCATATATAGGATAACCCCTACTCTTCCCTAGGACCATTAAAGTTAAGATCCGCGTGGGAGAAGCGAACGGAAATTGAAATATCTGCATGAAGGAATGTTTCAAATTCAAAATTCCCGCCATAACCTAAAATCCGTTTAGCAACCTTCTCCGACCTATAGCAGCCTATTGAGACGTATATACTCCTGTGTGTGTATATTCGTGTTTCCTCCCTTAGCATGTACCGAGATGGGATCATCTCTTGTCAGTGAGTCGGTGGCTCTCTCCCTATCTCAACCCTTTTTTCTGTTAATAAATATAAGAATGTGTAGGGCACGTAAGACTTGTTCGAAAGGGGGGAGTGGCTGAGACTGAAGTAAGGGTTGGAGTAGCAACAAAGGGAGATGAAGGGTGAAAAGGGAATACCAAGGGGAAAATAGAGAAAGTCAAGGAAATTGAGGGTGGCGTCTTCTTCAAGAGGGCTCCTGTCAAGACCTTTCCATCGGTTTCCTTTTATTTTTCTCTTTCAGCTTCGGGTCGGAGGTTATTTTCTTGATTTTCTAGGCCACGTTATTCCTCCTTCCCACTTTATCTCTCTTCCGTCTAGGTCATACAAGCATCGAGGGCGCCTATGGCATGTTGAAAAGGAACGAGGGACGATACGGGTTGCGGGGACGGATAGAGAAAGAAACCGGAAGCTGATGGACCAGGTTAGGGTTATATAACGTTAAATAGTGGACACGTTAGGTGCAGGGTACGTGTGGTACAGCGAACGTAAATAAATGAAAAATAAATATTGAGCGTCAGTTGGTTTAGTTTGTTCGTTGAACCCCCTCGAAAACGTGGCAGGAGTAGCCGCATCCTCTCTCCAACCTCGTACCACCCCCTCTAACAGCCTTTCAACCCCTTTCACATAAACCCATAGGTAGGCACCCTATACAAGCCCATGCCACCCCTATCGGTGCCCGTGGGCTGTAAATAACAGTGAGCTGTCAGAGCCCGAATTCAAACCTATATCAGAGAGTCGCCGCCATTTCAAATAGAGCTGATAGCATGCCCACGTTCCCGCTTTGGGCCTTGCCTGCGTCACACAGTCTAGCTTTACTGTATATATTTGTCCTGTGCAGGTTAGGTCAGATTTGGTTAGGTTTGTGTCATCTAGAAAGCACCGAGAAAACGAGAGAAATTGCTACTGGAAATTCTGTATACCAGACGCTACCTGGTGTTTTTTGCGAAAGGGATGTACACTAGAGACTCGACTGTACACGCGGGGAGAATAAGTGAGAGAGAGAGAGAGAGAGAGAGAATGAGAGTTATTATATAATAAAGTAATACAGCAAGTGAGGTAGGTATTCCTGACCGTGAAAATCCTGAGAGCATCTTCCAGAGAGATCGTCCACCAGGGAGAACTTGGCCTCGAGGAAGGTTCGAAAGGGAATGGCGGCTCTTTTCTAGAAGACCAGCTCGGTCTCAGCGCCCTGGGGAATGAATGAAGAAAATAAAGGTAGAAAATAAAAGGGTCAAGTGGAAAAAATAACTGTCCTAGGGAACATAGGATGTACCGGATTCCACGTTATTCTCTTCATCCCCGATTACTTTTATTTTATTTCATATATTTTTCCTTCTTCCTTCCATCCGCGATCCTGCTGCCATCTTCATTCAAGTTCCGAAGCTACCGGTACGAGCACAGATCGGCCTTTTCCGTTTCTCCCGTTACAGCTTATTTTTGCCTCAATTTTTTTTTCTTCCTTCCTCCAGTCCCAAACTACATCCAGCAATTTTTTCCTCTCTCATAAACCAAGATACAACCAGGATCTATCGTATACTTTGGTTCCCGACTTTCTGCCATCCTCCCTCCAGATATCTCTCGATGATTTTATTTACTGGCCCTTTTTCTCTCTCTCTCGCTCCTCTCCCACTGGACCCTTCCTTTACCCCTATACCAGTGACAGGGGTCAGACCTTTCTAGCTGAGCCACTAGAGTCCAATGGCTGCTCCATATTTCTCTGTTACTCCTTGTCTGACTTGTTACCTTCCTTATCTACTACCTTTCTCGTCTGCGCAACGCCTACTGTATCTACTACTATATTGTATTAGTTATTTCGTACCTCACTGTGCCAATCTCACCGAGAAAAGCCTCAAACTCACATGGCTGCCTCCCATGGTGACTCTATAGGTTGCGGTCCTTTGGTTAGTTTCCTTACTCTGGCAACAATCTCACTTTAAACAGGGTGCCGTGTCCTTTAACTCCGATCACAGCTCAGCAGCATGACCCCAACAAGTGGTAAGAGGGTCGTCGTGCGGTCGGACTACATGCGCTCGTACGTAAACACAATAGCGCCTCTCTTTCTCTCTCTCTCTCATACATATACATATACCCCCTTTAGCTTTGTCTCGCTCTCTCTCTCTCTAACCAATAGACCAAAGTCCATAGCCCAAGTTAAACCATCCACCCATCCTAGTCGCTTTGGCGCTTTCAGCCTTCCCAATCTTTGTGACCTCCGACCTCACGCTGTCATTGAATACCTGCCCTTTGTGACTTTGTAGTCAAACGCGTTTCAGCCGCACGCGTTTTACTCAATAAGAGCCTCAGAGACCCGAAAAAAAAAATTTTGCACGCCTTTTGAACTGCATGCCAAAAAGTGGCTTTATGGTGAAAGTGTGAAGAATTTTTTTTTTTTAATCCACCAATGCTGGACCACGTAGCCACTTTATCCTTAAACTTTGCTAAGCTTGAATTTTATCGTAGCAATGCTATAGGTATATGGTATATGTAAAACGTTTCGCTAATTGGCGGCTTTAGCGGATTCAAAGAGCGAACGATGCGTTTTGAATGTACCGCCTGTATATTCCGGTATATATCAATGCGCTTCCTGTATGGCTGCTATCAACGCTGGCTTTTGGTTTCCGTTACCACGTGATGATTATACGCGTGGGTTTTCAAGGAGCGACCGTACATGGCTTATCTGGATGAAATATGCAACAGTTAGGATATCTGATACCATTGGACCTTTTTTTTCTGATTTTGTGGATATTTATACGCGGACAAGAAAAACAGAGATTACGGTAGTCCCGAAATACGAGTTTTAGCAGCCCTCCTTGTTGGCTTGGCCGCGTATGTCTTTTGGCAGCCATTTTGAATACTCGTGATATTCGAACAGCTTGAGATAACGTATTCCCGGCAAGAATCCGAACAAAAAATATTATAGGTTTCATCCCGATATCTCGGATCATTTAAAAGTTACGACTGTTCGAAAATACAGCCGAATAGGATAGCCAATTCAGGATAGGGTACCCGCCGTCGGCCAATTTCGGTTTACCGCTACGTCCATCCTTGTCTTGTTCACGCGAGACCCCATAACTCCATCTCTCTCGCACTCGCGGCAGATATAGGATATTCGTAAAATCGAAGGTAATCGCCTTTCTCTATTAAATAACGTTTCGATTCGAATCGTAACGCGACATTCGCTCTTTAACGTTTTAATACCAGTTGCCTGTTGACGTTAAAAATTTTTTTTTACGTTTTCCAGTACAGTGCTGCCAGGCTCTGAAAAAAAATTAAACTCGCGCGTCGTAACTCAAACATTATTTTCCCTTTATTTTTTCCTCCCGAGTAATCCTTATTTGCCAAAATCGAAGAACCGTGCCGAATTTAAATTTTGCATAATCCTAATTGGACCGGATGATAAACTATAATAAATATTTAATTTCTCAGCAAATTATACCGAAAGTCATAGCTTAACCCGTTTAACAGATTCCATCCCATTGGTCGACCCAATTTCTTTTTTCCCTCTTTAGGATTTCCTATCCCGGGGTGCTGGCCGTTCGGATCGGCTCGCACCAAGCTCGTACCCCGTTTTAATCGGATTATGTCGGTTAATTATCTTTGAGGTGCCATTAACCGGAAAGCTATAGGAAGTCGGCCGTGTTGCACCTAGGTACGTATAACCAGCTCTCTGAATTCAGAACATCCCTTTGAGTCGTACGAAGTCACAAGGGGATACCTATATGTACATTTAGAAATATCTACGACCCATTTGTGGCTGTGTATATATATATATATATATACACCAAGACTATAAATAACAAATTTCTGAATATTCACCTAAAAGAGCAAGGGGGTTGAAATAAGTAAAAAAAAGGAAGTTAACCCCCAAATTTCCAGCCCTTCCACCCCTGCGCGCTACTACCCCTCGTGGTCCGATTATACAGCCATGAAAAAAATTTAACAAAACTGTAGGGGTTTTTTCATTAGTTTCACGTATCAATGTCTGCCTCGCTTCCACCCCTTTTGCCATTTCGCTTTTAAGCTCAACTTTTTTTTTCAACGGTTTCCGGCCAGGTTTTTTCTCCCTCCACCTTGCCAAGGGAAACGTTACCCCTCGTTTGCCGGCAATCTCACGTGCTCATTAGCCGTGACGAGGTTTTTTTTAACTACGTCATTTCACCCTCTCGGACTGCCACTGCGCCTTCGTCGACCCCCAAAAGCAACCCCTTACTTCATTCCTGCTGCCAGTGCCCACCCCTCTCAATCCGCCATTGCCACGTTTGGGAAAATCCTCGTTTCTCTTCGACTCATCGGATTCCTCTTCAGCCCTCGGAACGTTCCCGCACGAGGATCTTCGATGCGTTTGGGTAACCTATAACTATATACGTAGCCCACTTAATCCCCTTTCAAGGACACTCGAACCTCAGCTGTCTGGGCGATAGGCGATAGCAGGTCGACGGCTACGTTACCGATGAACACTGCCACATGCGTTCTCGAGTTTTCAATTTATTTCATCCGCGATACGTGCCCGAGATCACTCCAACGGATGGGCTATTAAATACGAATTTCTTTCGCGGATTTTCTGCCATTTTTCTTCGTACTTTCAACCCCACCCCTCACTCAACACCCTTTGACTCAGTCCTGCTAGGCGCCGTTGGCTGCCTTTGATTTATTTCCAGTAATAAGTACGAGCTGTTTGGATATCGAGCGTCTATTTATATGTATACTTATATATGTGTATATATATCCTCAAGATTTTTAACAGCTTGAAGTTGGCAAATGAACAAACCCTCTCCTCCACTCCCTCCCAGCCCCCTTTAGTAAATAAAATCCATTCAAGGAACGTAGTTGCTGCCTGGTTTGATTGGTTTTGGAAAAACGCTGCTGTAAATTGGTTGCTCGATAAAAAAAAATTGTAACTTTTTAAAATTTATGTACAATGCGATACTGTATTTTTTTGTACCACCGATTTCTTTTGTTGTGAAGGAAGCGCGTGTCAGTTTGTTAATTAAAAAAAAATTGCACGTACGAGTCACTGAGAAAACGAGGCCTTAAGAGACTTGATGTGTACGGTTTCAATGAATAATTAGTCCAATTGGTAGAAGTGCTTATAATTGGTTGTATTAATTAGTCAGAGATGCGAATAACGATCCTGTACCAAGTGGCTGAGTTGTTGCACTATAATTCCGTGTATAACGAGGAAAATTGTAGTTGGGCATCTACTGCAGATGGTAATAAGTTAATTGGCTGTCGATGGAGTTAAGTGCTGGTAAATTGATGAACATTTTTTTGTTCATCCCCCATCCCGTGTAATTTGTATAAATCATTATTGTAGCCGAGGAGGAAATCAGGGGAAGGCATATAATGACAACTCGAATAGTTAATAAGGGTAGATATTACGAGAGAGAATTTAACAGAATTTCCGTGTGATAACGATAAAATCGATGACTACCTCGTCATTTTAATTTCGATGAACAACGCGCTAACATGTGTCCGTACGAATTGCTGTTTTAATTGCCAGGAAAAGTTTTGACAATGTGTTATTAACAAACTACCCCTTCCGGCATTCAGTCGTTCGTGCTTAAGCTATGCGCCAATAGAGTTCAGCATGGTCTACGGTTGGAAACGAAGTCGCTTGGTCAATGAAGCCACTACCCCTATAACGTTGGCTAATAATATAAGGGAGCTAGTAGGGGATGAAGGGCTCTATACAACCCTAATTAGCGGCACACCTCGCCACGCAAGAGGAGTCTCGTGAAATTTGTGAAATTCCACGCGTCGTTCTAATGAAAACGTGCAGTGCATTCTTAGGGGTTGGAGGGGTTGAAAGCCGCAGAACTACCCCTGCGCACATGCAGGGTATGAAAGAGATGCATTTCGAAAGAATCTCCATGGAGGAATTTAAATGGCACTGAAAGTTACATTTCGATTGGTGAAAAAATTTACGGCGATATCGTAGGGGTGGATTAGGGTGAAAATTGTTCTAGGCTCGTTAGGGTGTTTAGAGTAATCACTGAATCACTGGTTGATGGGACTGAAAGAGAGTCAAGTCGTAGATGCTGGTGGGTTGGTAACAGTGGAAGGGATGACTGGCTAAGGGTGAAAGGTAAAATGGGGAGGGTGTAAGTTAAAGTGGCGCCAGTAGGTTCTGGGGGGGCGGGAGGGGGGTTGGAATCTCAAGCATGCTAAGTGCCTCCTTGATTTACTCAATCACTTTAGCTCGTTCCAACTTCCAGTCTGTACTAGGTAGTGAACCACCCTCGATTTTCTTGAACCACCCCTATTTTATTTCATCCAGAGACTCGTCTGGCTCTTAACGAATTTGAGCATACGAGATTCAGTATTTACCTACCCCTAAATCTCAGTCTCGCCAAGGTCCACGACCCGTCGATTATCGTGCCTTTTAATTCATCCCTTAAGAATTCACTATAATCATAATACTTCCTCCTAGACATCAGACACTCCCTAGTGGCAGTACCTCAAGTGGTATCATCCCCTTGTACTGTCAGACACGTACTGCAGTAGAGAATGTCAGACTAGAATTCAGGACAAAGGATCTTATTAAGGGCAGCCATCATTCTAGCCACCCCCAGGATCATCCCTAGACATTACGAGCATATAAAGAAAAATCCCTATACGAGTAAGGACTATCATTTTTCTAATACGCCAGACACCCCCAAGCCACCGCTATGTATAGATATACCGGAACATCCCTTGGCTCCACAAACCTGAAACTCAAAACCACCCCCAATGACGTGGCACTAGATTAATACGGAACTGTAAAAAGATCCCGCTATCGAGAGTACTATGAAACAAAAAATCCATAACCTCAAACCCATCCCCTCTCCAAGATTTTCTTTTTCAAACACAGACGCGAGCGAACGTCCCGGAGCTTAAATCAATAAGAACAATGATTTTTAAATCCACTCGTACCAACCCCATCAAGTTTAACTTCGCCATAAGGACTTTTAAGGGTGGCTATGGCAAACCGTACCCCCTACCTTGCTGTGGGTATCTATAGAAGCGGTTACGAGAATAAGCACGACCACCCCTCCTGGAACAGATGGGTACTTTGGAATATTGCAGCTAATTTACGACGTCGGTCTCAGGGGGTACCAACGACGAGAACGCGGATGAGGACGTAACCAAGAGGCAGAATTAAGGGTCGGATGGATATATAACCGAAAGGAGGAGCCCTCAGCCAAAATCCTTGGGCAATATCGACGGCACTCGATGTCTCAGCGTTTAATGTCGTAACCGTGACATCCGGTTGGCCAATCTGTAAATATAGGTTTTATGCTCACGTCACGCGCTACCAACTGTCTATACTCAACAGTTTTACGAGCCCGGACTTAAGCTCAGCTACGTAGGTACAGGGTACGAATTAGTAAACGTTACGTTCCTAACCCTCTTACGACTCCAGCACAGTACACGAACCTATCGAGATTATTATCCGAGCTATGGCAAAGCTGTAAACAGTACATAACTAAGCCATTAGTATCGATCGAATAAAATCAAATTGGATAGATGACGCTGCTTGGTTTTATGATTAAAAAATACAATTTACTTTTTAATTCGATTTGTTTGTTGATGTTGAGTCTAGTTTTTAATTTTTTAAACAATTTTTTACCAGTTTCTCTATTTTTCTTCTTTGTCTTTCTCTTTATTGTCTTTTTCTCTCTCTCTCCATATGCACAGCACATCCTGTCTATACGACACGACACGTCGATACAATTTGATCAAAGAAAATCCTCCTGCTATGAGAAAGCATAGGACGCCAATTTGTCACGTTAAAATCTATCATCCCTCACCACCCACTCACCCCTTACCCAATCGATATCAACTCTCCCTATCCTGTACTTCTGTTATACTCATTTCGCTTGTATATGTATATTTACCGTGGCTCCTCTGCTTACGGGACAAGGTAATAATATTTTGATATCAGCCACGACGCTATCAGCTCTTTGATCTTGCTTAAACCAGTAATTAAGAATTTTCGGGCTGCTTTGACGTCACTTTACTACTAAAGCAGAACTCGTAATAGGTGAGATTTTCGAAAGAGTTTTCGTTAATTATAATGCAATAAAGTTCACCCCGAATGAAATTAATTCCCATTAGAAAAACGTACGAGCTAGTCATGTCGATAATGTAGTGACCTGTAGCCGGTATTAGGCGGTAAAAATTTCTTCTTATCAATTCTTCCATATGTAATTTAACCTTTGTACAGGGACACCCTGTAACTGTGTATCATTCTACAAAGAATAAAAATACATAATTGCAAGATCGACCGGGTTGAGTTTAGAACTACGGGGATGTTGCGCAAGAACTACCTTAGGGCGGTTTACATTATAAAGGGTTGTCGCGTCGCACAAGGAACGCGTCGTTTTCGCCATACCTCAAGACTATCTATTCGGGAAGGATCGGCGGCTAATGAGTTGGCGTATCAGTCGCGGCGGAAAATGCCGGCAACGATGCGACTTGAGCCGTGCAATTTGTTAATGGCGATAATTTCGCAAAGCGGATTAAATTTACGTTCCCTGTGGTATCAATCGGGTTGAAGCCAATACAAAATGGAATGAATATCGCTGTCAAGACCAACAAAGAATTACGTACTTATATCATGATCACATTGTGCACGTATTGTTCCAACTTTTCTTTTCCTTATATAATACACATTTTTCTTATTATATATGGTTTAGTGTATCTTGAGCACGTGCGCGCCGATATTTCACGGGATGATTTCGCGCGAAAAAGGGTTAAACAGTGGAGTACGAGTAAGGGTGGTAAATAGGGTGGAAAAGGGGGCGGTATATGAAAGTAGAACGATACCTACAAAATGTAGAATAAATAAAATAGTATTTGGTGAAAAAGGAAAGGGAGATATATATACATATACAGCGAGAGAAAGAGAGAGAAAGAGGGGGGGCATAGCAAAAAAGAGAGAAAGAGAGAGAACAACACAATAAATCCCGAAATCCCGGCGTACCGGCAATTTGCCGAATGGAAAGAGGAAAAAAGAGAGACAGATAGCCATATACCATGTAAATATATATATATATATATAGAGAGAGAGAAACTCGAGACTCGATTATTTATGAGGCAGCCTGTATAACGTAAATTATAAATAACACCGTACAACCAAAATCTATGACCTTTGACCATTCTTCTTGAAAATCGAGATACTCGATACACCGTGAAATTTTTCTACGTGAAGATCTTCCCTCGTAATCAAATTCAAATTGTTTTACCTTTCGTGCATCCAATCCTAACCTAACCTAACACATGCATTAATGGCGAATAATTCAGCGGCCTTTCCTACTCGCGTGCTGTCTCCGATACTTAATCCAATAGAACGCTGTTCCCGTGTAATCACGCGAGCACGTCAGTCTAACCGTGTTCGTGGAAATATACATATACATATGTAACACATGCATCGATATAAGTACATGAATAATACGAGGTAAAAGGTTGTTTGTAACGTATTTAACGAGAAGTCGAACGTATCGAATAAATAATATAGTTACAAAGCATGGAGACATCGGGACGAGCAGCATGTACGTCGCTATTTCTATTTCTATGAACTGTGTTAGAATTCATGGAGTACGTTGACACTTAACAGGGACAAGGTAGCTTTGCAAATAGCTATAAAGATATATTGTATACATATATGTATCCGTTCGGGGTTGACTCATCGACCAATAAAGGAAAAGGGTCATTTCTAAGGATGAATATGTGAAGTTAATATAGACTTTCATGAAAAGTGGACACAATATATCATTTATTTGTGGGTAGGTGTAAAAAAAGGTTTTAGGTCACGAGGATGATGGGATCGACATTTAGATTGCGTATAAGAATGTCAAGGGTCAACCCGGATATAATCTTATCGCTAATTCCTGATGCACCGTCTGCGTTTCTTAATGTCGATCAATTTGCGTTCGTTTTCGGTGGGAGTGAAAATAAATTTTTTTTTTTGAAACCCCAATGGAAAGGATTTGGAGAGATGAAAAAAAAGACGGATAACGTTATCACTTTGGGGGATGATTTTATATAAGTTGTCTGGAACAGTCAGTGAGGCAAGTGGCGGTATACTTGAGAAACGACAGAGACGAATCCCATGTGAAGATGACGTAGGCGCACGTGCGGGACAGGGACGATATTTTTAAAGGCCTATTAGGGCCCAAATGGTTTCGTCAGATAAGCAAAAGGTAAAGCTCCTTAGCGCCCAATGAATTCCGAGCGCACACAGGAAATCCTCACGGCCTCAGCCACACGGGTCGCGGTGGCACATGGGGAAAGATGGCGCCACTGGTATCGCGGAGAATGGGTAGGTTTTAATCCAGGCTCAAGATAGGCACCTAGGTAGCCTGTGCCCCTGGCTCTTCCTTGTATACCTACGGCCCTGCAGGACGCCCTTGATAATCCCTTGTCTCTCCCACACAATCAGCACTCCATTTTTCTCCGTTAATTCCTGACTTCCGAGCCGATTCTCAACGCAGCTACCGGTCACCATCTGTAGAATTGCAAGAGACAGCCCTGAGCTCTTAGCTTACGTGGCGAAACAGACCCGTCAACAATTTCGTAATCTTGTTTTAGGTTATGTATGTAGACATATATATATGGTTTTTATCAGTGCGTTGGATGCCCATCAACTGTACCTTTATCAATGTGCAGTTGTCAGCGACTTTTATTCGTGGATCTGTTTGCATACTCCACAGGTCAATTGACACGTGCCTGAAATTGAGGGACTAACCTCACTTTGTCAGTTCCTTCGTTTCACGGTACGGCGCACGATTAGCTAGCCACGTGATGAATGAACCTTTAAACTTAGTCGACGTTGAAACGACAGTCTAATGCGCTGCTCGGAGATCCCAAACTGGCCGAGTGAGGATCACCCTTGATATTAACTAAGCGGAGCGACCCTTTGAGACACACAGTGATCTAAGAAAGGTGTGTGCAAAGTTCGACGGTGTGTACTAATGCTTGGTATCAATGGTGTATGTGTGTATATATATATATATGTATATCTTATAAACACCAGGGAACTTCCCTTGAATGTTGTCAGGGTTTACGGTTTAATTCCATGTCTGGTCTACCGTCGTTTTAGACATAAGATTGTTCCATGTGGATTTGCTTTATGGACAGATTTATAAATAATAGGTACATTTCATGGCTAACGATTTGAAATCAAAGTCATCCTTATAACCAATATTATTCTTAGTGATACAAGTATTCTTAATGATACGTCACTCCAGCAACCCCTAAATTCTTAGTCGGTCTCTGTTGTTCTTTCTCGCTTGAATTTAAGGTCGCAACTTCCGGCGAAGTTCAGTCTCCCGGGGAATTTTTTGAAGGGTGGTAAACTTTGGCGACAAGGGTGGGTTGGCAAGGAGAGGGCGAATAGCTGGCTGTCCGTTTCCAACGGTAAGATTAAGGATGCGTTGCAAGAAGCGGCAAAGTGGATCCTCTCGATTCGTTTACATCGTAAGGGCGGTTCCGGGATGCGCGAGAATAACTCAAGGGTTGCTGGGACGGTAGCAGGAGGTTCAGAGGGCAGAGGAAGCAAAGGCCAGTGAGGATTGGAAATGAGGGATGGTGGATCAGACTGTACAGTGAGCGTGATTAGGGGTGGTAAGGGAATGCGAGAAACTAAGGGTTGCAAAAGGCCAACCACCTCCGGCCCGGTTGGTATCGGGTAGCAGCTAGATAGCTCACGGGCTAAAATTTCATAATTATTTCGCAGGCAATTAGAGGTAATTAGTTAAAATTAGTTCAGATCCACGGTTAAATAGTGACGGGGCCACTTCTCACCCGTTATTATACCAGATTCACGCTATTACCAGATACCCTGCATAACCGGTTCTCGGTAAAGCAGTCGACGGCTGTCATACAGACTCTATACGAAGATCCAATGAAGAGCCGCCTTGTTATTACACACTGACTATATCAATGTACAATATCAGTATGTAATTTGCCTAAGAGAGATTTAGCCTTAAATTTATATCGCATGACACAATTTTTCACCAATTTCAAATTAATTATTCACGCTACGCACATGCACACTGACACGTGCACAATATTCATAAAGCATCCAGGGTACTTCAGTTTTTCATTAGCCTCAGGAACATCCTATAGGTATACCACAGATTACGGTGGTACAGTATATGCACCCTCTCGTCCCGAGGCTAATATATATTTAAAAAGAAGCCAATATCGAGGTAACAGTTGGAAAATTCTCTGGGGCAGGATTTGAGGGGAGGTAAAGATGAAAAAAAGGCGAATAATAATAATAATAGGACGACTCACCCAGGACTGAAAATCCAGAGTTTGTAGGAATGTACCATAGGATGGGCAGCATGCCAGGGTAGGTACAGTACCAAACCCCTCATCGATCGATGCCAACCCTCCACCCCTTGGACTCCATCCTCTCCATTTCCCCCTCTCTCTCTTTCTCCCCCTCTACGTCACTTCCTTCGGCGCCCAACGAGAACCCCTCCTTCCCCTTCTCTGTCGCTCTCTCTCTTATTCTTTTCCCCGTTCTCTCCGTCTCTCTCGTGTGTGTCTCCCGGTAGCCTTATATGGCGTAGCGTGCTAGGCGGGCAATGTGCCAACACACACTGATGTAATTAACACCCAGCCTGACTCTGACTCTCCTGGTGGCGGCTACACAGCCTCCTCATCCTCTGCCTGGACCCAAAGAGAATAGGTTGAACAGGGCGTATGTGTCGGGAACCGAGGGAAACCGGGGAACCCCCGGAGAAGTGGAAAGGTAGCGCCACTAGTTCATTCTACGAAGATAGAGACCAGGCCAGAATTCCACGGTTTTGGCAGCGTCGCTTTTTGGAATCCTATACAGAGATTCCGCTGCTACTGAACTCATTGGAATGGATGCTGGGATACTTCCTGTTGTTGTATAGTCTCTGCAATAATTGTGGGGAATTTATACCCGTACGCTGGTAAATTAGTAGCCGATTATGACAGGTGGTTGATCGACATTAACATTGAGGGTGTACCGAAAGAAAAAATCGACATGTTCTATAATTCTGTAAGAATAGGATAATTAAGAGGCGGTTAGATAATGGGGGCAAATAGGGGTGAGATAAAGAATTTTAAAAAAAGTTACAGAAAAATAAGACATCACGCTGATTCATAAGGGTCGGGGAATATAATCGGGTAAAACAAAAATTCTCTCATGGCAATCCATCTTTTCTCTTCGTGGGGTGGCGGAGGGGGAGGCGAGCAGGGGAGAGACAAGGGTGCCGTCTCTCCACACTGTACTACTAATACTCGCTCTTAGAATTAATTATCTTCCCTTAACGATCCTCAGTTCTCCTGGCAGACCCCCTCCCCCCTTCTACCCTCTCCGTCCCTCTACCCCTTGTCGAGATTCGTTCTCTTGATTGCAACCCAGACTCTGTGAAAGTGGGTAGAGGTTCCTGGAGCTCGAGGAAGTGGGTTGGATTGTCGTTCTTGTCAGTAGCACGATACGAGAATGGATCTACCCTTACCTGTGCCAGTACAATTTTTTATCATAATTCCTAGAAAACTGTTTCCATTTTCCCTTCAGGGTGCAAATACTTTCCAATCTTTTTATCTCGCGAGAAAGGGTAGCGAAGAATAAAGTAGAAGCGGAAACGTTTAAATTGCAAAAGCCCCATGGTATATACGTGCTTCGCTATGTATATACAGTACGTGCTGGTTTTCTCATTAGAAAGCAAAAATATATCTATGACGTAGCAGGGTATACGTGGCATTCGATATAAGATCCCGCAGGAGTCAAAAGGTCCAGTAGACGGGGTGTTGCCATGGTTGAAATATGTGAACGACACCCCAGTCGATGTCAAATAGCCCTGGCATAGGTTGGGAAATGGTATAGGAAGTGAAGGTAGGTGGATAGGAAGGTAGGAAGTTAGTGTAGAAGATAGTAGACCAAGGGGGCCAGTAACCACTAAACTAGCTGCCTAATAGTTGGCCTACTCCTCCGCCTCCTGGACAATAGTCGATGGCAGCAGCTAGGGTGGTTGAACGGGTATGGTGAGACATCAGGGTAGTACGAGTCCTCCTGGAGCAATAGCATTCCCTCTATGGACAGCAGGAACCTCGACCAACCAAAAACCGTAGCTACGGGCTATGGAGAAGTTGTAGTTCGCAACCCTGACTCCTGGAGAACATCTATAGACCTTTTGGGTTGGTTAGAATCCAGGCGTCCGGAGACACTCGAAACTTCTGCTGGTATCCTGAAATTATAAGGGTTGTTAGAGTGGTATCTGTAGTCTGGTTAATGGCAACCAGATAAACAACTAGGATATTAATAATGACACAGTCTATAGATATGTTGAGGTTGATAACTAGGGTGGATTTAATTAAGGGATGAATGAGGAAATCCCGGTCTTCTGTCGTTGCTGGTATTTTTCTAGGTTTCTCAGACGTCATTAATTCTGTGGATTATATGGAATTTTTATCATTTTACAGGGTACTGCCCTAGGGGATACAAAAAGAAGAGGGGTTGAAAACCATTGCGGAGGGATGTATTGTGGACAAAGTGTCAGGGGTCTACCACCCTGTCGACTATGTAGCGCCATTAGCTCGCTTTTCAAACTTGTACTTCTCCGCCCTTTCTTCATCCCTTTTCTTCTCCCTTGCTCTTTCATCGTCCTGAGACTCCCATCGCCTTTTGAGGACACCCTTTACTTGCCAAAGCTGAGGGTACCAATACGTACATCATTACTAGGAGAATCAGGGAGTAGCAGCCACAATGGCCACTATTTATTACAATTTATTAGTTCAGCCCTTCTCGATATCAATTTCCATGTGCACACCCTTATTATTAATTTGCCGTTAGAGTAAAGATGAAGACAAAGGGTGTAAACTGTGAAGCTTATTATTAATTCGGGAAAAGAGAACGGGGATTAATAATATTAAAATCACCATCCAGTTTTAATAGAAATCGTAAGATTAGCTGGTACCATATACCCATCCTCGATTGGGTTACGTGTAAAATAAAGGGTTGTATGTCATACTGTATATATACATATACACATCAACTGGGAATGGTCCAGTGAAATAAATTCGCCCAAAAGGCTATGAAATTTCACGACTAATTAGATACTCCCGTCCATCAACGGAGAACAATACGGTTAATTGAGGAGTTTCTGGAGGGGTGCGAAATTCGAGAGAAGGGCTGTTGCTTTGACTAAACGTCCTTCACGAGTTTCGCAGACGCGCAAATGTCACGTTGCGATTTTTCCTTTATTATCAGTACTTTATGGGAACCACCCTCCATCTGTAGCTCTTATTTTATTACGTCTTTTATTAATGGCTTTTCGTGTCTTGAGTGCCACTGGAGAAATTAAAATTTAACGTAGCAAAAAAACCGGAGAAAGATTAAAAAGGGAATTTCAATATTGTATAAGATAAAGAATATATATATGTATTTACATATATTTATATTACATATATTATATACAAAATGTAGGACATACCTTATATCCGTATAGCTGCATAAAGTGGCGTCACCATACGAAAAAAAGGAGTCAACCCAGTTGAAGAAGGCCACAGTTATCCCGCTGCGAGTAACTTTCCCACGGGATAAGACGAATGATGAAAAAGGAATAAGGGAAAAACCCAGTAAGAATCAGACGTTTTATCGTCCCGTCAAAACGTCACAGCTTGTGAATGGTGAATAGGATATCGTTTGGTTAGCCATATATAATTTTTATATTTACCAGTCCTTTGTTATAGGATTATTAAAAATTCAATTTATAATTCGAATTACACAATGCCTTCAATTAGAATTGTAAATACAGTAATGAGCTTAAAGGAATCATAAAACAGTCATTAACAATGGCAACGCACTATAGGTAGGAAGTGCTTGTGTATTACTAATATTTGATATTCCTATGTATTATTATTATTATAATTGTATACGCAACAAATTCATGAAATATATTAACACCGATCTATACCTACCGTACCTATATTTATAGGTTACAATGGACGAGGTTAGAGACAAAATTTCGGGCAGCTATGTATTTTGTATAATTCGAAATTATTGATATGCGTATCTGGCGAATCATATGAAGAGTCGTCACTGTAGAATTACGATATAAATAGCATTGAACAAAATGCATACAGAAATGGAATGTGATACGGGCTCTGACAGACTGCCGAAGGAAATGACCACTACGCGGCGCCACTGTAGGCACAAAATTTGTCGTTTATTAGGCGAGAACGGTTAAAGAATTGTACAAAAATTGCTGAGTTTTATGGATACATGTCTTTGGATTTCTTACCTAGTTCGTTTTGAGATTTTACGTATTTTTCGCTTTTATTCCATTTTAAGAATTGGTATTTCTTCATGACTGAGATACTCATACTAACTCGTAGAATACCTTGGGTTTAAATCCTTTATACTTCGTTATATGAAATTAGATGGAGACATCGTATTTGAGCTTCTTATATGCTACGTCACAATGAATCGAAATTTGTTATCTGAAAAGGTAGATTGATGAGCTTTTATAGATTATCGTTACAGATTACTATAAATAAAAGTCTTTTAGATAGAAATAAAATATTTAAGCTTATTAATTATCTTACTACTTAACATATACAGAAGAATATGTCGTTCAGGTAGGTGAGATTATTTTTTATAACCTCAATTGTGTCGATGGTTATATCAGACAACTTATTGATAATTATAATTCTGTGAAATTGATTTTCTTCAAGAATGCTACATAGTACTTGTCTGTGTAGAAAAATAAATCTATGGTAAATTATAGTAATGAGTCTTTGCTGAGAATTTTTATTGGTAATCAATTCTGGACAAAGTGTATTTTTTGTCATTCTCTTAACTCTTTAAGTTTCTACGGTTTTCTTGAATTTTTCGATTGCATTCCCTCTCAGTGGGAATCCCGAGCATTCCATTTAATGAAAAGAGTATCCAAGAAAGACGAGAGAAAGTAGGTAGAGATGGGTTAAACGAAACAACAAATAAAGAAGCCAAGGACGAAAAGGATTACAGCAATTATCTGCTGGTGAAAAGAAAATACGAGTTAAGTCTTGATTCAATCTGAAAGAACCTCTTCAGTGGGTAAAGGACCTGGAGAATCCGAATGGATACAAAAGAAGCAGGAGTGACACTGATATTCCAGATACAATCAACAGACTGTGTGGTTATTAGATGTGTTAATAAGACAGCCAAAGTATTCAGGTCTTCATAACAAAAATAACAAGTTAGATTAAAATAGAGGTCTGGACTGTGTAGAAAGTTTTTCTCCAGGTCGAGAAAGGCTGATGGTTTTGAATCTAGTAGAATTCAAGAGAAATGTTAAGGGATAAAATAAAAAGGAGGGAAAGAAACCGAATGATGAAGAGAAATAAGTCGTATGAGGAAAAAGAAGAGAGAGATAGGTAGATAGTCAGTGAGAAAACTGAAGAAGGAAAGTACATTGGCAGTCGAGCGTAAGTTGAGGAAATGAAAGTATTACCAGCAGGAAGCAATTATGAAAACGTAGTAGGTACTCGCAGGATATATTCCGAAAAAAGGGTGAAAGTAGTCATGCGCATGCGCAGTGCGATCACGTGACGCCAATATGGCCGACCTAAACAAGGCGGACGCCATGAGAAAAAGCTAACGGATGGACATGGCTGTGTAGCGTTCGAAAAACGCTATACGAAAGAAAATTTATAGTATACAGTTTGTGACGAGTGTGTAGTGAGTGAAAATAATATAAAGTGATATAAAGCATAAAACGTAAGATGTGCAAGCTGGATGTACCTGAAAGTGTCAAAGAAGCAGAAGTACGGGTACGAAGTGAAGTTAACTTTCTGCAAGGAAACGACAGCCAAAGGCATTACCTGCTATAGAAAGTTGTTGGAGTTATCGTAGCGATGATTTTCTTGGCACTGCCTTCCGAGAACTGTAAGGTACTTACCTAGAGCGTAGCTAGAGTAATTCTCGTAATGGACTCTTGGAATATGGTGGGAATTACAAGTTAGCTGAGAGTGTAGAAATGATGATGCCGGTGTAGGACGACGTACAGGATGCCGGAACACGTGGGATGACTGGAATATAATAGCGGGAGTTTCACCTAGGAATAAGAGGGCCAGTGTGTCCTGTGGGAACGCGGTTGAAGCGAAGGGATGAATCACATACACTAGGAGGCCAAATTCACGGACGGTATTCATGTGCGTCTCAAGGGCCGTGACGACGAAAACTTGCGATCCTGTCGTGAGCAGCTGAGATATTTGTAAATAAAGTTCATAATATTTTTGGCGAACACACTCAAATCTCCAGGTCCTTTACGTTGTTTTAGATTAATCAATCAATATTCATTGTATGTATAGCTGAGCCCGTAAATAGATTTAACTCACAATCAGTATCTCATTAGCTGACCTTTTGAATTTTAACCTCATGACTAATTTACAGCTGTGATGCATTCTATTTTGAAATTTTGTGGATGCTATAAGATTTTCTTGACTCATATGAGATTTGTAAGAAAGAGTGATACGAAGAAAATGAATAGTTAGGCAATGTATAAAAAAAAATAGTTGAATTGAAAACATCAAGAGTAATTTGTGCTTTCATGATGTGGCTCTTAGAGTGACGTTGAATTTGCACGCTTGTGGTGGCAGCACTGAGTTACTGAGTACAGTAAGTGAAAGAGGTTGCTAAAAAGAAAGACTAGCAAATGCAGGGTTGAAGTAGCCATGCTGTACCAACTGTGCCATGCCAGAAATTACGAGGAATTTACTTTTACACCGTCTTTCATTAAGGAATTAATTATTTCTCTGAACTGAGGAACAAAGTGCACCATATACAGGACTGCCGAAGTGCTGATTAAAAATAAAAGTAGTTGTCACTATTTTTTTCTTTTTACCATCTTTGACAACCCACTCTATGGCGACAATCTTTTACATACTGACAAAATTTTTCAGGGATTCCTAAATTTGAGCTGCATCAGTCGAGTGGCAACTGCATGGACCTAATTAATCAATTGTAATTTTGTATATACACTTTATTTTTTAAAGCCCTTAGTTACCCTTGGTACTTCGCTGATTTCTATTCCACACCCAGTTTCAAGCTCTTTACCGGGTAGAAACTCTCTCCGGTTGGAGAAAAGCGGAAGCAGCCAACTTTCATATCGTTTCCAACGCTTCGGCTTAACGAGCCGTTCCGGTACTTAGCACAGTAAGGTGGAACTCAGGAACTTCCTACCGCAAATGTATTCCATAGAAGTATAGATGGACTAGGTAGCCTACCCTAACCCTAACCATCCAGTACCTTTTCAACTTCCTGAGGCTACCTTGTGAAATTGGTGATCCGTAAACCACTCCACTTCTAGTCATATACGCACACATACATAGACGTGTACCTGGTGGGAACTGCTGAGTTCTCAGATTTTTTTTTGCTTTTCCTTTTTACCTTTTCAACCTTTTTACTTACGTCTCACGACAAGCCACGAACAACCTGGTGGGATTCGAGCCATTGTTTTCGCAGAGAGGTTCTCGCTTCGCTGGAGTTTGCAATTTATTAACCATACGCTCGCTTTCGTACTAACCCATAGGTATAGGATTTTTTCAGATAAAACATATCGCCAAAGGTATTCGACAGCCGTTATCCCTTCGTTGAAGTACAATTTGGTGAATAACGAAATACATGGTTTGCCTTTCGCCCAAGTGATATTTGTTCGTTTACCATTTATCTTTTTTTTTTACCTCGCCCTATATTTTTCACCGATCTGAAAAGCTCTCATGTGTCGTTACGCTCGAGGGTTCGTTATTAGAATTTGGAAAAACAATTTTTATCCAACCAAGCTGTAGCGCGAATATGCACACATGAGTTTGTCGATGGAATACCATATATGGGCGTATATAACAAAAAAGTATTTCGTACATCGAAGAGGAATTAACGTAATAACGAAGCTTTGCCATTGGCCGAATGAAAAAGTGGAAACCAGGTGGAACAGTATATATGTGTATCTATATATCATTCGGCTTGAAGTAGGTTAATTCGCCAAATAAAAATGAGTGCCAACATAGGAATTACCATTAAAGAGAAAAATGTTAAATTCGCGCGAATAAGTATTAAGGTATCCAGTAATACATACGAAAGCGAAAGAAAAAAAAAAAAGAATCAACTAGGGAAGTGAAACCAAAAAGATATCGAAAAAAAGGGCCTGCGGCAAAAGGATGTAAGTGGCAGAGGCAAATTGAAATTCCATACTATCGTCGAGGGGGCGAAGGAAAAAATAAAGTTTGAAATTGCTCTCGACGTGGAAGGAATTGGTTGTTTCAGTCGGTGATGGGGGTAACAAGGTACACACATTATATAATGAAATTCTGAGCATCGATATCGGAGGTCTGTATATAGACATAATAAATAAACAGTCGCTGTTTGTAGAAAACGAAAAAATTTCTTGTCTTTATTATTATTGTTATTATTATTATTACATTCGTTGTGTGTGTGTGAGTAGGTGTCTGTTCTTCTCGCAGTGTACTTGTGTTTTACGCCTTACACGTGGTAAATTGCGTTAAATCGTCACCGCCACTCCCACTCCTCCGTTTCAAGCAGTCCATTTACGTTTATTCATCATTTCTTTTTTTTTCTTCTGTAGTCACTTTTATCTTAAACTTTCCCAATTTTTCGATTCCATTCTCACTTAAACTCTTACTCTTGCGCATGCGCCTAAGAATTTTTGATTCCAAAGCGTCGGCCATTTTTATTACGACTCTCATTTAAATACGATATGTACCAACAGATAATTAGTTCTTTTATTTGTGTATATATATATATGCGTGTATGCGCGTGTGTGTGTGCGTGTGTTTTTGTGTGTGTAATATTTATATAATATAATACTTTTTTTTTTGAGTTTGTTCGTTTTTCGTTTACGCGACGCGCGCGCACTCGTACGCTTCTGCGCATGCGCACAAGTGCCCGCGCTTTACGTAAAATCGTATATATTTACGCGTATGCAGTAACGCGTGTTTCTCTCTCTTTCTTTCTTAATTAATCATCATCTAGATAATTTTTGCTTTACTGTAGTTTGATATTAATTATCTAGATAAATCGGGATATGAAAGCGCCGATCGAAGCCGTCCACTTACGTCATTACTTTTGTTTTATTTTTAAACACGCTCTCTGTCTCTCTCTCTCTTTCCTGCATTCTTTTTTCCCAGCAGCGTTCATTTTTTATTTTAATAATAAGTCACTCTTTCACTCTTGTACTCATGCAGACACACACTTTGGTTCGATCGGTTCTTTCTGATTATGCACTTTCAGTATACTTTTCGAGAGGAATAAAAAAAATCTCGAGATAAATATCCAAAAATTGTATCGCTGCAATCGCGCCCATTCGCGACCAGTTCCGCGGCGCTTGTGTAACGTCGCTCATATGAAAATGGACGACAATAAAGAAAAAAATAATTTGAATTAATAAAAAAAAGTATTATTCACGAATCGCATCAACGAGTATCACTCGTTTAGATTAATTTTCCAAAATTCAGCATAGTTTTTGGGAATTAACAAACATATTTAATAATCGCGTAAGTGCATAAGTCTATTCGCGCACGGGTCGCAGATTGTAAACACGATCGTTTTGATCCCCAACCCAGCTGCATTCGGTTGACATATTCACTAAAGCTTTAAAGGGACGTGAACAATTGTCAAATGAACGTGATCGTTTACAATTAAAGAATTTTACGAGCAACTGCCATATAATAAATAGCAAAACCAAAGGCAGCTGCGTTTCAATGAGCAAGCCCTTAAGTTCTAGATATAACATTAGCGTATATATAATATCATATATATAATCAATGACGGCGATTGGACTTTATTCGTGTCTTTCGGTGGATCAGTAATAATAATAATAAGAATCCTTTATCAGTTAACTGTATTTCTGTACTGTATCTCGCAGCGTATGGCGATTTACATTTTATTCAGATTTTTTACTTTTTTTTTTCTTTCTTTCCCCTCTATAACGGTACACCGTAATGGCCTCTCGTTACGTGGCGCGTCAGAACGACAAGATGTTCAAGTAGTTGCGGAAAAATCCGCCTCGCGGCGCCACCTGTCGCTCGTTATCAGACACAAGGGACAAGCTCCGTAATGTCATACGTACCGCGTTAACGACTGCAAACGTAATTTGCTTGTAATGGCGGATGCGAAAGATGACGTCAACGAGGAGATGAAATCAGTCTGTGAATATACGTGCGAACGAAGTATTGCTGGAATGCGGTAGGAAAGAAGATGAAAATGTGGCAAGAGGTCAACGGAGGCGACGAAGGAGGAATAAAAGCGTTCAGGTATTTCTTTGACAACTTGTGACCAGGCTTAATTAATCCTAGGAAGTTCCTCGAATGCCGGAAGCTCCCGCTCGTTTGTCTTCCCGAAGGGTCGTTATCATCTGAGGAAGCCCGGGTTACATCGAGATGGCATCGGGAAACAATGAACGATCGGCTGGAATCGTCGGAGTAACAACGAACGGACCACTCAAAATGGCTGGCGGGAGCCTCATCCTCTTCGATTACGGTTGTTGCTCATCAATTTTTTTTCTTCTTCTTCCATCTCTCAACCTTCCTACCCCCATTATCTTTTCTTTTATCAGTTTTTTTTTCTTACTCTTTTCCTTCTACTTCCTTTATACTCCATTGCCCTCTCTTGTTCTTTTGTATCTGGCCTGTCACGTGACTTCACTCTTAAACCCTCTCCCACCCCCCTCTCTCTTTCCTAATCTTTTAACACCCCCTTCGAAATCGTTTCAGGGAAGGACACTCCACACGATGAAGGAATCCTTTTTGCTTCTACGTGAAACTTCGGCCGATGTGGATCTCGAGGAAAAAGTTTGATAACCCAGGACCGATAATGAAGTAGGAGGACAAGACACGAGAAGATCGAGGAAACACTGGTAGAAGTTAAGTCAAGTACAGGGTCGACAACTTCTGAGACGACATGACGAGCAAGAATAAAAAAAGAGTGGAGTGTGGAGGTTGGGCCAGGAGCCAGGGGGAGGTGGAGGGTCAAAGAGCTCCAGGCAAAAATTTGCCCCCCGTGAGATTTCTTTATTCATGTATCTCCTTGTTTCCGTTTTGTTTCTCTTCTCTTTTCTTACTCTTTTTTTTCTTTCTTTCTTTATTACCGGTTGCTTTAATGCTTCACTGTTTCTTTGTAGTACCATGCAACGACGCTCTTTCTCGGACCCCGCTGTCATACGGAGCATGTACCAGATCTTGGATAGGTTCAAGAAATTATATCCAGGACAATATGGCAGCTTAGGAAACTTCTATTTGATAGTGAGACGGATATGACTGCACGTTATTTATATGGATACAGTAGTTCACGAAATTGTGGTCCAGCTCGTAATTCTTTCTGTGTATGTAAAATACGCGGAGGACGTTCAAAGCTGTATGGTACTTATATGTATACTCATGGTAGGTCAGGTGCGGCCATTTTTTTTCTTTCTTTCAACTCCAGTATCAGTTACGTAAGACATGACAATCTACCGCTGCACTCGAGCGGATGTAAAGCTTTAATTATTTTTTAAATTAGTTCCATTAGCAGCCGCTCCTGGCGCTATAGTCGCTGACCTGGGATCGGCTTTCTCTCCGTGTAAATTCAGGAGTTTCACGCAGACGAGACAAAGAGAAAACAGTCGGCGTTGTGCTTGGAGGGATATATTGTGTAATACAGAAGACGTAATTAGAGAGGGATTTCTATGACAATCCCCACAGCAGTCCTGGCAAACTCAGCTCCTAGCCCCTGCATTCGATTCGCACCAGTTCTTTATGCTCGACTCCGCGTCTAACGCGTAACCAGTAACAGCGTATTGAGTATTGTCTCTATTTCTGTTTAGAGCCCTTACGACCGTCGCTATACTCCGTTTCGGATAACACTACAGAGAAAATCTGAAGCTTGAGGATACGCGAAGATTTGCAAGAGACATGAGAACTAACGGATATGCCCGCTAGCTAAGACCTATCAGCGTCATTCTCTGGTGGACATTAAGTTGAACTGGAGTCCCGTGACGTCATCTCAAAAATGAATGTCCCGATAAGGTACGATATATTAATAAAAATCAATTTCGGTATTAATTAAAGGTATTAATTTCCACAGTCATGGCGGCTCACAAACTCGTCATGGAACTGCTTCAGGGATTCTCCTTTGTTTCGTTATTGCTTAATCGTTCCTGCGACATTGCGAATTTGCAAAATCGCTCGCGACACCCTGTCACCCGTCTATTTTTATTTCCGTCCCTTGGCTGTTTTTTTTTCTTGCTCTTCCATCCTTCGCTACCCCTTAGAGGCTGCTTTAGAAGAAGACCGGTCCCTGGTATTGACCCCATGGCCTGGCTCTCTTATCAGCGCGGTACTTATTGCAC
>JARPRH010000637.1:245287-257483 GCA_031763665.1 Calameuta haemorrhoidalis
CCCTTAAGATCTCGGCTCTTTTCGGCGACCCTCGACTATAGGAGACCCTTGAACCTTCCCTAACCTTCAATCCTCACAACTCCCTACAGAAATACGGGAAATATAAGGACTCCACTTACGGATTGGTACACGCGATTTATATAGTTAACGAGAGCGATGAAAATTTCGACTGTACGTATAAATATATTTTTTTCCATCTGTTCCGTAACCAGCGTCGCGGGGGGAGGTAGCTGTAAAGCCAGAGGACGAAAAGTGCATAAACGAAAATTGACGCCTAAGGGCGAAGAGGACAAGGACCAAGCTAAAAAAAGATAAGTCAAGGATAATCCAAGAGAGCGCCAACGTTCGAAGGTGAAACATAAAATACGAAGCAGAGAGGCTCGCACAGGGGTGTTTTTTTTTAATGGGCTAAGGGTGCCGAGGGTAAAAATATCGTCCACGTAGAGCAGCGAACGAAGGAAACGAGTAATCGATAAATTTATTCGTGCCACAGGGTACCATATGTATTTCAATTGAAAATTTTTATTAAAAGTTTCGGACAAACTACCCTTCCGTCCGCATAAGGATAACTACTGACGGATTGGATCGAACATGTAAACATCCCTTATATACGTACCATGTTACGCCATACGAAATTGCTACTATAAAAATTGCTATCCTACGGCAATGCAAAATTGCACCGGTTACATTCCATATATATACACCCTTACCCCCCTCTTTCACTCTTACCAACCCCCAGCAAAATCTCGTGTATATTTAAGGGAAGCGGATGTGGGTAGGTAGCAGTTCGACTTTGACTGTCTCCATACATAATTCAGTGGGTCCATGGGTGAGGGATGGCGCAGAGAGAGAGGGAAGGGAGTGGGGATTCGCAAAGTCTAAGGGAAGAAGAAAGGTACCCTGGACTCCAGGAGGTAACCAACCCCGAACTGTATCCACTCACGTAGAGTCCTGTATTGATTTCGAGTGTTTCCAAAACTCCGGTTTCCTCCGTTCGGTGCCACGTTTCCCTTTTTTTTCCAACCCCTTGAAATCAACTTATTCGACCCACCTCCCCCCTTCAGATACCGTCCCCCCCAGGATCCAAAATCGTCCCCACCCTCGGCATACAAGTCTCAGTGCATCTATTGCACTTCGCTTTATCACCCCCCCCCGCCCCCCCCCCCCCATTATACAAGGCAATGCTTACACTGCTTTCTATCAACCACCCTTAACCATCCCCTTCTTCTGTGTCATTAGGTTCACCTCGAACCAGAGGAAATGGGTTCATTTGTACTCGCGAGGCTCAATTTGTTTGGCTCGACTGATGAATAACGTATTTAGTAAACCACGGCTTTGGGACACTGTTTAATAGTTCTCCCTTTTCCAGCCCGAGCGCGCCACTGTACACAATGGCCGTAGTCTTTCCAGCATAGGACAAGCGTTGTGGTCCAGGGGGGGTCGGTACACTTTCTATAGATTGAATCGCACGCAGACCGCGAATGTCTATAGTGGCATGCGAAGAGGTCTCAGGCAAACATAACCTCTGCTCCTTGCTACTTCACGTTACTACATAACCAATATATGTGAAATGTTTGCGTAAACAATTGGATTTGAACCTGTCGTTTCCAAAGTAAGACATTTCCTTTCCATTTGCTCGAGGTAAACTAATACGGCAGTTTTTCGATGTTTTATCGATAGCAAACATCGGATTTTTATCCGATATAGCACACGCGCCCCAGCGGACCTATTACGAAGGATTATTATAATTTACTGCCATTATTTGGTCCACGCGTCACGTATAAGCAATCGGTCTTACGAATTTCGATGGTACTTCTCTTATACGTTATAATATCGTTTTATAAGGGTATGAGGCACTTGCGGAACCACCGCTGGAAGTGAGTCACAGGCTTTAGCCTGGCATGTCGTTGAAATTCTAGTTGAGAAAATGGCCCGGCAGGAGCTATATCCGTCCCTGAATTCAGTATAGACATCTGTTCGACTCGACTCGAACCCGATATACAGGAGGTTGTACATTTAAATTTCAGATTAGACACACCCATTCCTATCTGTCTACCACGTATGTATATGTATATATACATATGGGTAGACCCTACTACCTTCGTACGTGGTTCTACCGACGAACTTTCTTAACCGTTTGCTTATAAAATATGACCGAGTTAACTTTCCGGAACCGTCGCTCTTGTGTATGGTATCTTGCCGATACCCAACTTCCAGAGTATAACGTCACGTGGGATGACGTGATATATGCTGATATCGAAATTATTGTGAAAAAGTGTCAAACTGTCGATACTTTTCTTTTTATTTTCCTTTTTGTTGTATTCTTGCAATTTTTCATGATCCTCTTGGTACCCGAGGGCCGTGGTTGCTTTGTTCTTTTGGTACCACTGGTAGCGGAGGGGTGCGGGCAATCGTGAGCTGGGGATTAAGAGGGATTTAAAGTATGTACAACGGAAGCCCTTTTCGCGCGTATCTAATCCGAGAGTAACTTTGAGGGTTCGACCTTGAAAAAAAAATGTCGACCTAAAGATGGAACCTTAATGAGGGTGAAAGACGAAGATCAAAAAGATAAGCCATAGCACATGACTGTCTTTGGTATCATCGCTCATGACGTATGTTTGGTACAATGTATCTTCCTTTGTGCCAACCTTTGTATACCTATATATGTGTTTTATATTAGAAGTATATATATATACACAACACACGTATCTAAGGTTATTGTGCGTTGACTAGCCCGGATCTTCGCACAGGATGTTACGAAAAGACTCGAGGGTTGGGTTAGAGAAAGAAGGGGTGGAATGGACGAGAGGTAGATGCAAGGGTGGGTGAATGTTTGGTAGAGTGAGAAGGAGAGGGTGGGGGGACGGGGAGGACGAGAAGAAGGGGTGCCACAACTCCGTAATAAAACTTTATATTGGTGGTCGACGGATATCTTGGCTGTTTCCTGGGTCAGACCCTTTCTAGCTTGGGTTAGGTTCAATTCGACCAAAGCGGAGGGTGGACCAAAGAAAAGCCGAGAAAAATTTCCTGCCTGACGGGAACGAAGAAACCGTAAAAAAATATTCTCATCGAATCTCAGTTTCTCGCACTTGCACTTGTTGATTTGTTAAGACGACTCTCGGTTCCCAAATCGAACGAATTGGGTGTACTCGGCTTTTTGAACTCGTTGAAGCATCCGCAGAGTTACGGTTCCCAGAACCCTTTTGCACTTCGGTCACCAACCTGCCTGCCGCTTTTTTACCCGATCCTTCATATAAACCCTACGCCGTTGGTACTCCTGACACTTACAGAAATGGTCCTTGACTTTATTTCGAACGGCAAAGTACTAGAGGCCAACACCAACACTTTCCTACGTATCAAACTCGATGAAGTCCCTTTGTGTAAGCTGCTGTGACATTTCTAGGTACATAAGTTTTCATAGGTTCAACAGTGTCCAGACACTACATAACCTTTAAACATAGGACAAATGGGACTGTTTAAGTTTTATACCTAATCTACTCGATACATCGTATACGTAAATCAGTGCTTGTGGACGTTAATCAAATTTGATGAAAGAACTCAAGTATATCGATTGACGTACTTCGACCCCTACCAAGTACCCGGTACAAGATTAATTGTACTTGTTTCGATAAATCAGCAAGTTCACGAAAGGTGAAGGTAAGATTAAAATTCAATAAAACAAAAGTAGGCGCCGTCGCGTGTCCGGGGTGTCGGGATCCGGCGGGACCAGCCGTTGAAGATTTTACAGACGGATGCTGGGTACCGAGGTCGTAAGTGGATGGGACGTCAACAGCTTGCCGAGAAACGAGGGGATAAAATGAAGTGAAAAAGTGGAGACGATCGATCCTGTTCATCCCTTGTAGATTGCATCAGGAAATTCATCGAATCTGCCCGCGTCCCGGAAGTACTACCAGCCAGCTACCATGGCGAACCGAGCCAGCCCGAGCAGCTCTAGTCCTTACTAAATCCACTGTCAGGAATCCTCTTAGATACGTCGGGTAAGGTGAGTCACGTTATCGCTCTGAGGTCAGGAGGAGCTCGTGTGACGTCGTAGCATTGTAAGCAAGTGGTTTATATTACACCAGTCATTGTGGTAGCGGAGAAGAGCAAGAAAGCTTCTGCAGAGGATTCTATGTATGTCTTATATACGTATACACATACATTACGAACCACCTCAGCATTCTCTCACGTCGTCTGCTCTCTGAAACTGGACCAACGCTACTGGGAACCAACGTATATGTCTGGTATCTTTTAAGGGATGAAATGCGTCTGGCGATACTTCTTGCGGGGGCCATATAAGGGTGGATACGCATAAACACCCTTAACAGATTGTAAGGATACATCAGGATTGTCGGGTCTAGGTTAGAATCGTATGTGATTTCAGGTATGGCTCTTGTAATGGGGGTGGTACAAACCCTTAGGATTATAATCTAACGGGTGACTCTGTAATAAGAGTACCCACGTGGTACACTGTTTATAGAAGTGTTTAGATGTAACCCTTTTACGTATAAGTACAACAGCTAACTCCTCGGGCTGTTATGAGGGCAGCGTAGGGTGAAGGCCGAGACCCGATAAATTCGAAACTCCCCCCTCTTCCTATTCCCAGGGGACTCCTGATCGTGCGTGAGGCGTTCGTAGATCAGAATTCACAGGGAAGATGCTTCAAGGTGAACAGTGGAGTTGGGAATGACGTCCAAGGGTGGTTCTCCAGGTACCTTGGGTCAGAGCTTCGGTAACTGGTTCGGGTATAGGAACGAAATGGTTCACGCCATGGAGCCTTCCCCTCCATATAAAAAGGCCTAAGCTATAAATCAGAAAAGACTGAGAGATTCGCAGAGTGATTCCGTGTGCCCGTACTCCTTGATAAACTTAAGGTGAAGGCTGCACCCTTAACGGGATAGGAACCAGGGGCAATGTTCCCCGGGATCACGATACAGCCCCTACCTCATGCTGGATATAATATTTACAAAATGATTCAATTCTCCGAAAATTACTCGTAATGACCCTTTTACCCCCCTAACCCCCTCCTCCACCGTTTAATTTCTTCACTAAACCACTCCTTCCTACGACCTGTCTTAGTTACTTACTTACTTACCCTCTTCGCCATAACCTCCATCTTCTCTTTTATCCTTTGCCCCCCCCCCCCCCATCCATCCACTCCTCCTCCTTTTTCTCTTCCTAAAGATGACTCCCAGGTATAAGCATATCCAGGAAACCCGTCACCCCCGGATAAAGAGACCAATTGGGCGAGTTCTTAATTTCGCGCACGTCTCCCGAAACGAGGGTTAAGTTAACGTTAAGCAGCGCTCAGACGAGCGGTCATTAACGTTAACGATAGTGCCAGGGTGTGGGGAGGGGAACCGGTACCGGAGTGTAGAACTGGAGGTGAGGTTAAATATTCAAAGGAGCTACGCTCGAGTACCGAAGCGTGGAGGAGCCCGGAGGTAGAGCGGTCTAACCTCCAAAACCGCCTCCATTAGCGTTGAGGCACCCGGAGGACCCTTACTAATGTACGCTGGATTAATGCGTTTCGTCGGTATCTACGACTATTATTAACCCGCCGTCTCACTAGCTTTACGTAGGATACATTCTAGTGAATTTTCTACCATCTCATTTCATTAGCTTCACAGAGCCACTCTATGAATATTATGTAGAACTAGCTAGTGTATCTACATGTAATACGTCTTCGTAGTACACTTTGCCGCCGTCCGATGGCGCCGTTGCATGCTGTCAAATTTTATCTCGCTTCAAACTCTCGGTTCCTTTGCTGCTTACCGTCTGGCATCCAATATCAATGGTTTGGTGCGCGATGAAAGAAAAGAAAAAGAAAGAACGCTCTTCCGATTCCTAGAATAAAATTTAACCAAGCGTCAAATGTGTTTGACGATGACAAGGGTAATAGCTGTCTGAAACGTGCCGAGGACAATTTACGTCGACAAAATTGTGCTTTACTTTCAGTGTGGTTTGGTGTGCTATTTTCATTGTGAAATTTATTTTTTTCTCTCTCTCTCTCTCCTACTCAATGCTAAGAGACGGAGAGAGAAATCTGTATTGCTTACGAAAAGGGTTACCGTGAATACAGTAGGATGAATAAGGTATAGTGTCTGCGGTGCTGTATTATACCTTATTATAGTATACATTAAGCGGCAAGATACTCGGAAAGGGTCCAGATGTGAAATCCTAAAATATAGGCGGCTCGTTTCAGCTAAATCTAGCGGAATTAAATATCGAACGTTATACCGGTGCCTCATGAGTTATGCTCTGTTTAGCGAAACCAGTCGACTGTACCGCCTGAAGTTGGCTCAGCCTTTCTTCACTGTCTCAGTTAATCTACGTACTTTTCATTCGCCCACGCGACTCAGCGCGATACACGAATCCCTGTGATTTCGCTCAGGAACATAATAATTTTTTTTACCCCAAAAAAAGTCATGTCTCGAAACACACGCCTTTAAACACCTACAATTTATATTTACACGAACTTGTGGCAATCGTTTGTTAATTTTTTTCTGATATAACAAAAAAATTTTCTTACTCCTCCCGCCCTCCTCCCTTCCACTCATCAATTCTGCCTCTTTCAAGTCGATCGACTTTACCTCGCTTTCCATGAAAGTATTTACCGTTAAATTGATATTTTAAGAATTTGTAATATTTTTACGTGCAGTATATACCCGGACCATCCCCCCCCCCCCCCCCCCACGTCCGGCACCCTCTTAAACATTCAAGAAATATTACGTATTCACCCTTGCCACATTTCTCGAGCAACGTACTTCAATTTTACGCGATTCTCAAGTAAATAATGTACTATACCTACAACGGTGGTTCTTAAAGAATGAGAACAAAAAAAAAAATAAACGGCACAGCCATTCTTCCTGGTAGCTACTTGCTGTTACGTGACTGGCAGTTTAAGTGATTGAGAGAAAATGAAATATCATGCAGCGCCAGGTTGATAGTACCATGTCACGGCAGGTACGTACCAGAATGACAATAATAATAATATTAACATAGTACAGTATGAAAATAATAATAACCATATAATATAATAACAACGTATATATCGCAAGATGGAACCAAATGAAAATTTTCTTGGTACTGTATAACAATAGATAAGACATGTTTGTATATACATATAGCGGTTCCTGAAACGGAAGTGACTCGACGTTGGATAGATAACATTGTACCTGCATATATAGGGTGCCGAGGTAGATACCGTATGCACATATGCATACGCTAGATAGGGGTAGTCGTGTTTATTCGATGCATAGTTACGCCTAAACCCATCCGGTATATATATGTAGTAGTGTATACCTATATACTCTGTGCACTTCTGGTTCCTTCCTTTTCCCAGGACACTTCGGATAGACGAGGCCACCGTTTGATACTTATGTACTACCCTGTGTATACCCGGTGCATTTACAAGCAGTCAGGCACATACGTTATAGATACCCGAGAGGAAATTTCTTGTATGTAGAAGGTAGGTGAAGAAATTTTTGTTTCAATCGTAAATACGAAATAATTAAATGAAGCGAAGGGCGAAGACGTAAAGAGTAAAACGAACAGTTTATAATTTTATTGATAACGTCACGATGTATTTGATTGGATGAAATTAAAGAATCTGAGTGTAAAAAAAATTGTTTTACGCACGTAACGTAGTAAAACGGAAGGGATATATGGAATCTCATTGTGAGGGTGGATGGGTGGGTGGGAGGTCGTAAAAATTTTTACGAACCATGGAAATACGCCTGTATCTGCGTATATGGGTGCACGCGCGCGTGGCCTTTTCGAAATTACATATTTTACGGGCGATCCTGAAGCCTGATAGTCTTTAACGGGAGGCGTCCCTTCACTTAGAGCAGCTCGAGCGTCGCGACGCTTTTGTATTAGCTATCTTTAACCGGTGACTATTTTAAAAAACCTCTCATAACTTACGCTTGACTTATCACCGTTTCACTTCAGTCAGCCAATCCGGCTGGACACGAGTGTCATTGCGGATCTCTTGTCGAGTTCGATCTAGATCGACTCTTGTCGTGCATAATTAAAAAAAAAAAAAAATGTATCGACCTCCGAGAATCATCTTCGGAGAGTTAGGGGTAGCTGAGGGGTTTCGCCTGAAGTGAGTTTGCAAGATAAAAAAAAAGAGAAAAGAGCGATCAAGCGAAAAACTTGGAGTCTCGTCATTTTTTTTTTCTTATATGGGTCGTCTTATCGGTACCTGGATAGATAACGGCTACTGTACATATATATATATATATGCATGTGTATTTAAATAACAATGAACTATACCTATATATAAAGACTATACCGTCAATACCTCTATGGTTATGCTAAAGTAGGTATGAATAAGCTCTTAAAAATAAACCACCCCTTATATCTTGTACGTGTAACAGCCGTCTGTTTATATTAGATACGCACACCACGTACACCCCGAATAACACGATAAAACATTTTATCATTTCACCGTAGATTGAAAGATAACGCGTTTTCAAATCTCCCGCATTTTTCTTTCAACGATCCTTTGTTTCCTACCGTCATTCCCGTATTAATACTTTCGGCTCGTATTGTTCGAGGCTGTATTATGCATTAGTATCTATTATATTTTCCATTTCCGTTATCACAACGTCCGATACGCTTCGAAGCATCGCGATTACGAGCAATCATCCCTCAGGCTTTTCACCCTCCCCGACTGCCCCTCCCGCCGCGCCATTCTTGTATCTCCTTTGCGTTTCAAGTCGTTACTTTCTCTCTCTCTCTTTTGTCTTCATCCCTCTCTCGTTCCTTTAGCCCCTTCTTTGTCTCTCTCACTCGTCATTTTGGTATCGACAAGAAAATTGATATTCCGCACGATTCGTCGTAGCTACGACATTTTGTTCGCGAGGCTTGGTAATGGCGGTAGGAATGTCCGGAAGGGTAGATAAGGGTAGGGTAGAAAAAAAAATTAAAAAACCATTCCCCATTCAGGTACGATGCAATAGGAATCTACGTATGATTGTGGTACGTAGGAATTAATTTTTTTTTCATTTGACCTATAATCAGTATGAATGATATATTAGTTGATAACGATACCAAGGGTTGGGGGTAGGAGGGATCGATAATTTCATAAGTTATTGAGAACGATACGCGGATATTATTATTATATGTAGGTATGTACAGGCAATGGATCCGACCGTGTCACTGGATATGGAAGTAAATCGAGGCATCCGGGTAGAAATGTAAAATGGAATTTGTCGTAAGTATTCGGGCGCAGATAAGGACATGGTTTTCGGTACTTCGGTGCTATTATTATGTCTTAGGCATTGATCGGGCGCTATTTAGAATATCGTAGTTACTGTCTATACGTATCCTCCCCTAGTACGGCCCAGTCGGGAGACCCTTCAAAATGCCATATTTCCTCGCTCAGGCTAGACTAATATTAAATACTGTAACCCTGATGAAGTTTTAATATGATATTAATATTTGCCCAGGAGGCCAATATTTCCCATTAAAAATCGGACGAGACAATAGTCTGCCTACCGATCGGTGCTCATCTGGGTCTCGGGGAAGTTTAATCGGGTCCCAAGTTCTGCCCTGATAATATTTCTACCCGGGATCGCTGATTCTGAATCCGTGAAAGCGAATAGTATCGATACCGTTATTGTTCGGAGCTATTGTCGTCGAACCCATCGATATTGGAAATCAGTGATACGGTTGTGACAACCGGCAAAAATACACCTGTCGATATTACCGCGATATATGAGTACGAGCGCGTTGCGTCATAGCGACTAAACGGAGATACGCGATAAATTGATATTTTCATACTTTTTCGTTCCTTTTTAAAGCACCTCATGTTTTTGGAAATTTAAAAAAAGACAAGGAAATCTGACCGGTATTTTTTTTCAAATTTTCTTTTTTTTTTATCGCTCAACTAAATATCGTATCCTATAAAGCTCTTTGTTATACGATACCTATTCGGATGCTACACAATAATGCTGGATAATTTGAGAAATGGAGCAATGGAGCTGCGGAGGGTAAACCCCCAGGGGTTACGGCCCTGAGAAGGAATCCCCGAATTAACAGTTTGATTCCTAAGAGGATGCCATTGGCGTCCCGCGATGTTTCGCTTGGTACATCCTTACCAGGGACTGTGAGGTGGCCTCCTGTAGCTTTCTGGAGTCCCGGATGATGAGGTCGAGTGAGTTCCTCGTTAGAACTATATACATATATATATACACATACATCAGTACAGTTCAGAAGAGCAAATAGTCCTAGGGTCCAAACGGATGAAGGGGTCTGCCCATCCTCACCCTCGTACTCGTTCACCACCTCATCCTTGTCCTCGTCGCTGAGGTCAACATTTCGTCCGTGGGAAGACTTTACCTAAGACCCAAATACCGTGAAGGATCCTGGGACCTTCTACAAGTTCAGGAAGATTGATCTAACTGAATTGACGGTATGTGCCTTCTGATTAAAGGGGGTTCCCCGAAAATTCTACCCTTGGCTCTACCACCTTTGCCAGGCTCCACTGGACCGTCTTTGTTCCTCCTCTTTCATCCCCTTATCTTCCTCCTCGTCCTGTCTGTCCCTCCCCTCCGCACCTCCCACTAGTCAAACAACGAGTCTCACGTACAGAAAGTTTCGCGACTCCAATCGAATCCGTGAACTCTTATTTGACTCGACGACACGCTTGGCTCTCCCCGAAAGACCCATTTGCGCTACCAAAATGGCGGCACTTTAGTATCCACTCAGCCAGTGTATTGGTTATCGAATGGTAACATCTGGTGCGACTGTCACGCAATTTTTCGATACGTTAACCGTATAAGTAGCGCTGAGCGACTGTCCACTGATTCAGGATACTCGGGGTTCTGGACACTTTGGGTGACCTGATTCGTAATATATTATTAATATCGTTAAGAATATTTCAAAATACTGCCATTTGTCTTTTAGCACTTTTCCGAAGTCGTGACAGGCAGATATGGAAGGGCGATGAATATAAAATATATTTTATGGATTGCCTTACGACTTTTTCGTTTCCAGTGAACCGAAGAAATCAAATTTAACGTAATCACAATATTCTGCGATAAGACCAGTTTTTTTTTTATTTATATTACATTAACGTTGACTAACCTCTAAATCACTTTCGTGCTATAGCAACAATTCCTGCTGTATCTTTAATCGTACCGTGGCGGTCACGAATTTCCAAATTTTAAAAATCGTCATGAGGACCCGCTTGATAAAGATCCAAGTTACCTTAGCGATTCCGTAAAGTTCATTATCCTACAGCTATAGGTATACCCGAGTAGATACCATGGGTTAATATTCGTTCAAATTTGGCAATTTCGGTCGTTACACATGTCTATGGACTTGGGATAGTCAAACTTCCTGCAGCGGTACCAACCCTATAGCTTCGTATCAAGTTGGTGCTTTCGGTTGCTGATTTTAAAATGTCTTTGCTATTACGTTGGTAAGAAGACAAATTTTCTCCCAATGCATTTTACATTTATTTCTTTTATCGTTAATTAATTAATTTTTCACCTGTCAAATCAATAACTTCAACGGTCACTCACGAGATACTTTGATATAATAGATTTCGAATTTTCGCATAATTTAATCGGCCCCATTATACCCGTGACGTGCGAGCATATGCATACGTGCACACAACTTTATATAAACCAGCATTACGTACATAGGCACCAGAGTAAAGGGTTCTACAGTGCTTTACAAAATAGATTACGCTACAGCCGCGGTTTCAGCTTAGTTCGAAGAGTACCATATATATATACTCTATGCACTGCCTAACCCCGTAGATATGGAATATATAAGTTAGATTCCCGGTTTACGAGTGAACCTCTAGCAAATGCATACGTAGATATAGGGGGAAAGTAGTAAAGGTACAGTGCTAGCCAGACAGGTATTCAGCAAAGTATACATACACCCACAGTAGTACCAGCCTTAACGGGTCAGCCAGTATCAAACGTACGTATTCTTACACCCAATCTGTAAGGTCGCAGAGAATTCAAAAAACCGTAAAATAAATTTTGAAAAAAAAATCCCTCAACAAATCTTACTCGATTCAAGGTATCAGACCGTATGTAAGTTATGGACCTTCGAAAATGGCTGCTATGCAAATCGTCAAAATCCACTAAGGATACATTTTTTTTTTAGGGTACGATTCTGAATGTTTTTTTTTTTCTGAATAAATTGTTTTAGGCAAAAATTTATTTAT
>JARPRH010000637.1:263861-286389 GCA_031763665.1 Calameuta haemorrhoidalis
CCCCTTCACGGTGGTGGGGTTGTCCCCCCCCCCCCCCCCCCCCCGTACCCACAATAGAAGCGTATACCGATATACCTGGAATCCCCCCCGCCCGCCTCTCTAGGAGAAAATCCGTCAGCACCCCCCCCCCCCCCTCCCTTCCCTCTCCGATCTCGTTACTCTCACAATGTCAGATTAATATTAATCTCTCGATTAGGGACGTTACATCCCTCTACAGTGGGCTCTACGACTCTCCCTGGAATACGATGGATAATATGCACGTTATGTACCCCCCTTGCAGGGGTGCATCGGTACATGCAGATAAAAAGTGTAAAAAAAATCATCCCTTAACCCGGAGACACGTCAAGCTCGAAATATACGTCCAGATCGAAAACAAGTGGTAATGGTATAATTTTTCTGTTCTTTTTCTCAAAAATAATTTCACCCCTATTTCTTTCCAATCTCACGTACCCCTCGTAAATACAGTTTACCTGTACCAATGCCCCGTGGCAAATAGAATTTTCTTACTGTACCTACGTGCAGATCCGTTTCTCTCTCTACCGGGACCTTGGCCGCACGGTACACGACCGTACCTACTTTATTGGCTGATCGAAAACCTGTCTCCCGGGTATCTCGCCAGAAGTACGACTCCCGTAGAAGCCACTATATTCCGCCCAGCGGAGGAGTCACTAAATTTAAAAGTTTCGACTCTCTCGCCGTGTAGTTTGCCCACGGACGAATTCCAATACGTATCAACGAAATCTCGCGAAGCAACAAAGCCAAGTCAACGTTATAGTAAGGACGGTGTAAAACTTTTGAATCTCCCTGAACAAGCAACAACAAAAAAAGTTCCTAAATTTTTTTTCTCTCCTAAAAGAAAAAATATCACCCCTAAACGCAGCGCCGTTCCCTCGTGCGGTCTCATTTAATTTAACTCCAAGATCAGCTGGCTACAAAATTTGAAAAGTAAAAAAAAGAAACGCGCATACGGGTTCGCACTGAGGTACGCGAGATGGCGCTGGGTCCGCGACGGTCATAACGACAGGGAGGATCCCGAGTTGCAAGACGCAATGTACAGCGTACATCCTCACCAGCCGTACGTTTTACTATCTCCGGACAAAGTATTATAAGTTGCAAGCCCGAGAGCTTCCTGACCTCGAGAGCAGATCTTCCCCCCCTCGACCCTATGTCACAACCCCGGTGCATGTAGGTCAATCCTTTATCGTTAAAGAGTACTACTAGCACCAACTACATTTTTCATATAAAAAAAATATATATACGCGCATACGAAGTTCACTGTTACCAATGCATAACGGGTGGTACGTAAACACCGACGGGGGATTGTTAGGTTCAACTTCGCTTAAAGGATTCATTTCGCGTGGCCAATTTATGACTACGTTAACGTAAGTTGGGTATTGCGATAATTGTATATGCAATATACGTATATATATGTGCATATGTATAGACGGATAGAGAAAATATTTGCACTGCGATAACAACAGGCAACTACAACATGCCGATACATTCTATCGCTGAGTAGCTTAACGTAATTAGTGATTACGATAACATGCTTGGAATACTTGTAGACGTGTAATATATCAGCAGCCCTACTTCTACCGTCCTTTTTTTATTTTTAGACGAAGGGAGGATAAATTCAAAATCTATTGAATAGGTGGTAACATACAGAGTGGCCCCCGAAGAACGTCATGCGTATACTGTGTCTAAGAGGCTTTGATTTCTTTGAAGGTAGAGAATGGAAAGATGAGGGTATGAGGAGAAAGCTTACTGAAAAGAAAAAAATGTCAATGGGCGTTTATATACATATGATACGTAAGTATGCGAAAAGGTGGGAGAAAAAATGATCACAGCGTGAGTTCGGAATCCTCAAAGCCGTCCTTTTGCGGCGGGACTAGAGGGATGTTGTGTGTATATATATGTATATTTAGGTATATATATATATAGGCAGTGCTCATACAGTGGTAGCAACCTGGCGAATTTTTTAAGATTCCCACACTGTTAAAAATTTTATGAAATTTATAACACTCTTAATATATAAAATCACATGAAATGTACGGAATATGGTATATCGAATGAAACTTTATGTATTTTGTATTAAAAACTTAATAACTTTGTCCTGAATTAAATTTCGTATATTGAAATTGACGTAGATGAAATTGAAAATTAACGGGGGCGTGTAATAAGATAATGTTCTTTTCAAGGGTACAGGTAATTCATAAACTTTTTTTACATTTTTGATATAATTCGATCGGAGGTGGTCTTTGAGAAGTACAAGAGTCTATTGAAAATTCTTATCAACGTCATTTTAAAATTTACGAGACATTATTACGTTTGACGCTGTAATATTTTTCATTTGTCGCTCGGATACGCTGACAATTTACGACTAGAAAGAAAGATGGAGTTAACTGAAAATTTAATTTTTGAAAAATAATATTAAGGATCGAGTCCAGATTATGGAGGTGTCAAAGATGTTGTTTGGCAGTAAATTGAAAAATATTTATTTTTCTTAACTCTCCAAATACTTTTGCTTGACGAAAATCACATCTTTTTCATTGGCGGTATACATAAAATAAGAATAAAAATTAACCTAAGGAAATTTCGTATATCGAAGTACGATTAATCATCAAATTTTATTTTTCAGTTAATAATCAAAAAGCGACTATAGACCGAATTTAATTGACCAGAGTAAATTAATTTTAAAAACATACTTTCCAATTATTTTTTTTTAAAGCATCGAATTTTCCGTCAATTCAATAAACCTACAATCAATTAATTTTTTAATTCTGGTTTCGAATTTCCACCCACCGTAGTGTCAATTCTATATACTCGTCTATACATAATCGTTAAAAACGAATATTTAATTCCTTTTCACATACCGATAACCTTATATGTCAGCATACCTGCATTGTCCCATGAAATTTCATGTACACATGCATAAAATTTTATGTACATTTTATAACGTTTCAAACTGAAATTTTTAACAGTGCACTGGTACCACCCGCTGCGGGCATCAAAGCCAATTCAGATTTACTCATTTTCCAAAAATCCTTTGTTCGCCAAACAATGGGACTCGATCTTAGTCTCTGTTATCCCTGAAGAGGACTGTCTGGCTTATACTGGTTCCACATCCACTGCTCGAATATTCCGCAGTGGACTCCAGCCTCGAGGCGCCACTATCGTCTTTGGTTGGGGTGCGATTAACTATTTAGCAACTGTATCAACCCCCGTGGCTATTAAGGGTGAAACGTGGCCAGGGGTTTATCTGGTGCACAGAAGAGCAAGCACGGGCGACCTGGATCATCCTCGTGGAAACAGGATCCTTGTTTAGGTTCAAGTGTTGCTCGAGTACCAGCCTAGAATAGGGAACGGTAGAATAAGACGACCCTTAAGCGTTAAGGATACTACGAAGCATTTAACGGGTGTCGCGCTTTAGCTTTGCCCCAGCCGAAATCCACTGACTGTAGTCCGCGAGGGCGTTGGCGCACAGCCACCCCCATTCGCATAAGGGATACTTTCTGCACGAGTTTTTTCAGCGAATAATAAAACGCTGCACAGGCTGCGAACTGAGGATAAGAGAAAAATATGTATGCAGGGGCGTAGTAAAAGGGTGCGATATAACGTGACGCTAGACACAACCCTTGTAAAAGGGCAAGCAAAAGGTAAAGCCCCCTTTTACATTCATCCTGTGTTGTAACATCCATGCGAAATCTCAAGCCATGGAATTTTTCTGGACGTTAACTCGCTTATCCCCGCCTCTTTATGGCCAACGTATCTCTTCGCGTGTTGAAAATACGAAGGTTGAGGAAAAGCGATTTATTCATTTAATTCAAAGTACAAATACCGGTGACACGTGTCCCGAAAACAAGGCTAAAAAAAGAGTAGTTGGTAGTTGAAAAAAATTTTAAGTTCGAAGTTGGAGATATCGAAAATTGGGAAGTTGGTATGCTGGGAGTGAAAGTGGGACAAAGGAAAAAAAGTATTTCCTACCGTTGTCAAGCACCCCGGATAGGCACACGTGCAAGTACCGCAGAGCGCAAGTTCGATCCCAGCCGTCTACCTGGATGTGTGCAAATTTTTTTTTCCCTAAAAATATTTCAACCCAATTTTCTAATACATTTTTTTCACCTATCCGCATTCTCTTGAACCACTTTGCCACCCTACGCTTCGATATACAAATAAATAGCTACACTCAGGGGCCTTCGGTATTTTCCTACCTGTCTATACTATGTGCATATAAGATTATAGGCACCTATCTATCTAACCCACTTTTCCTATGTACTTTAACACACGAGATGGTATTATCACTTTCTCCGTGTTCTTAAAACTGTGCACACATCTATGCCGAGCCCTTTATAAAGCTTCTCGGCAAAATCCATACACAACGCGCGCGGTACTAGAACACGGTCCAAATGGAGTTAACCTAAGCGTAGTATGGGGGAACCTCAGGCATTCTTAAAATAAGACAGAAGGAATGCAGATCCTGCGAGCTCGCTGTGCTGAAGTTACAAGATACAGGATATTCGTTTTTTTCCTCCTTTCCCGGAGACGCAACGCACTGTGAATACCAAAAAGAGTCTTATCAGTCAGCGTCGGGTGGGGTACTGGGCTAAAAAAAGCAGGGAGCGAATAGCAAAAGAAAATGAAAAAGGTCACCCTACCTTGGTATAGTACTCGAGTGCTTTTCCTATTTTTTTTTACGTGAGCCTCGTCCTCCTTGTATATCATTTCAGTAAATTCCGCGAATTCTACCGAATAAGATGGAATTTAAAAAATTTGCGATACCAGAAGGTCGAGCTGAGTATATAAATAGGTGTCGCTTTTCCAATTATGAAATTCCTCAGTTTTATCATCGACTGAATATTTACGTATTACCCACATACATCTGTATACCTATACAGTATAAAAATATTAATTATGGTTATCAGTATTAAATTAATCAATTAAATATGATTTTAGTTACATTATTATTAGTTTCCTATTTTAACACTTACTTTTTTTTTTCTTCAAGAAATTCATTCGTAAGCAGATTGATTAAGTAATTACATTGGCCAATGTCAACGTGGCAGATTGGACATGCCTGGTGTAGCGTTATCTTCGAATATTTGACTCCCTATTAAGGATGCTGGAAGGTGGAAAAGTAAAGAGAGGTTTACGTAGAATAGAGTGACAGATACAGAGATGGAGTCTTTGCCGAAATGAGGTTTCGTTACACCGAAGACGAAAGATGAGCCAAGTAGGGGGGTGGACGGCTGAGGGGATGAAAGCCAAAACGGAAGCGTAACGCAAAACTGGGAAAACGGTGATCTTAATTAACATCTTATCTCTTTTGTTAGGACGCGTGGCGTATCACCGGGCCTGGCGGAGCTCTGGTGTTTCATTTTCATTAGAATTATTTAAAGGGTCTACCTAACGGGGGGTAGCGGTTACCAGTAAAGGGTTGAAGTGGTTCGCAAGCGGTAGTAGAATGGAGTAGGAGGCGGGGGGCTGGGGGGCGGGAGGGGTGAATGCTCAACGGATGACGGATGAGAAAGTTGGTAGAACGTTGTATGGCGTAACGGTGAGACAAACCAAAAGAGGGTAAATTTAAGGGTTGAATATTCACAGTAACAGGATAGGAAGATGTGGCTGTGATGATAACAGGACCAAAATTTTAGAGGGTCCAATATACTGACTGATGCCAACCGTACGGCTTCCGTAATCTTATTGAGAAAATCATCCCCGCTTGGAATTAAATAATAAGAAACGAAAAAAAAAAATGAAATCTTTTGCACCCTTAAAGAAAAAATTTTTTTCCCCACCGTATTTACTACCCTCTCACTTTATGCTTGCTACTTCCTTTCTTTAACTTCTCGTTAAACGCCCGTTCCCACTCAGCAGTCCTGAAAAAACATCTCCCATTCACGGAAACTCACTCTTGCTTTCTACACTTGGATAAACTGACTTTTCCCATTGGCTTTTATAGTCTTAAGGGAGTCACCCGTTTCTAACACTTTTACGGCGTAACTTTGTTATGTATACTAAAATTTGTGTATTACGTGTTTTTTTTTAAAAGAAAAAAGCAGATCAGGACCACCAGTCAGTCAGTTCCCTCCATCGTCGAGATCAGCCGGTAAGAAAGAATATTAAACTACACGAGAAAAAGTTCAATGAACAATTTTTTTTCCTAAAATGACGGTACGGAGCCTGAAATGAAAAAAAAATAACAAATAGAAGAGAAAAAAAAGTAAAAAATCAAATCATAAGATCTCCTCGTATATATTTGCTGAGGTGGTTTACTCGAATTCCCCGAACTCAAGAGCCCAAAAGTTTTCCAATTCCAATTGGAGAACTTCGCAGAGTGCGTGTCCCGATTCCCAAAGCTCCCACAAACGGCACATTTCGATTTCTTGAATATGACGGTAGAAAATCCATGGAACATCGTCTTCTTTATTAGAGTACCCCAAAGATATCGAATTTCAGACACCCCCGTAGGCACCGTACACGAGCCTGCACGTTACAAGGCTGACTTTTTTAACAATTCAACTTTATATTTTTCCCTAAAAAAATAATTCATCGAGCACTCACATATATTATTCACATTAAAAATACCACTTGCCATTTCGTTAAACGATCCAACGGCGGCTTCTTTCCCACGAACCCTTTGCAGTCACAAGTGGATGCGGCTTAACGTGACTCAAATCGCCTGATCGCACCGTGCAAGGCTCGCGTGACTCGAAGCACTCATGAACTCTAATGTGGGCCCCATTAGTGGCGACTATTGTTCTTCCATAGCCGAGACTGCAAATTATACGTCCGACAGTGGCGCCATAGCTACATCGTTATTCCCTACAGAGACTACGATTTTGTATCTGTTTTAACGAAATATTCGTGCTATGACGAATGGGGTATTATCCTGTCGCATTGCTGGAAATTATCACGGGCGAAGCACGCGATACCCGTCGGTAAGGTAGATTGGTAGATACCAATCATTCGACGCATGAACATACCGTTTTCAAAGTACATCATCAAAATTGCACGATTGTATTACGATTTTAATCGTATGTACCTTCAATAGTCTTTGCTACGATGAAAATAAAATGAAATTTGACTTACCCGGATTTTGAGTTTCGTAACAGTGTGTACTGTGCTTTATGTTTCTTTCCTATTCCATTTATTACGTTTATGCGCGCCATCTCGAGCGCATCGTATAGATTACCGTACCGGCATGCACTGCGGGAGTCAATAGTATTTATCGACGTGGCCAGATTACTGGACGTTGTTAGCGCCCGTTTCTTTTTTGTACTCGATACAACGGGAAAATAAACCATAGACTATGTAGTCCATTAAATGATGTACAGGGCGACTCCACCGCTGAATATAGAGGCTCAAGTAAATTAATGGGGGTTCCTCGCGTATTATATTTATATATGTGTACGGGAATTTTAACACGGTTTTCCATTCCCCAGAGACGCTTCTTCGAGTGTTGATTTACTAATGAAATTATTCTGGCGTAAATATTTCGAGAAAATCGCATAAACGAAACCTTATTAATTAACAATTAATATATAAAATATGAAATACCAAGGGTTCTTTACAGTCATTCGTAATACGATAGTTACCTGAAATGTTTGTTATCATTCAATTGTCTACCCTTTATCAGACTATATTCGTCACGTCCTTAAGTATCAATTACTTTCGTGCGCGTTGACTGCCTGCGTTTACACGGCGTTCGCGAACCCCTTTAGTTAATACTGATCTAACGGAATTGACCAATCCCAAGTATTCCTTACAAGTAGAAACGTCCATGATTGGTCCATTCCTTTAGATCGTTATTAACTAAACAGATTTAATGCCCGTTTCATCCGACGTTAATCGAAGTTTAAACTGTGATTACCGTATTTTAGAACTGTATTTAAAAAACTGAACCAGGCTTAAGCTATGTCGGAGAAAACGGGCATAAGACCGCCGTGTAAACTTAGTCATCGTTCCCATGCTACTTTCCCAGCATGACATAATTTCGTAAAGAAGACATATTTTCGTTATAAAAAAAATGGCGTCGAATATTTTTTATGATATTTAATTTACAAGAGTTTACGGACCCTCACTTGATATATCTGGTAAGGGCATTAACGAGACATTCGCAAAAGTAAATTAGCAAGTTAACCAATAAATTATTCTGCAATTGCTTTAACTCAATTACACGTGTCTCGGGCTCGTAATTACGAGGCGTAAGTTATTCCGTGTAATCGGGTTAGGCGCCATTCGATTAGCCAGTTTCCGTTGGCGTATGTGTTTCTACACTTCCGGCCGGGACTTACAAATTATAGTTTACGCTTTACACAAAAGACTGGGAACACAGCTTGTTACTTTGTCAAATTATTAAATCATCTTTTTCCTTTGTACCATTTCCATTGTTAAAAATTTCTCAGAATGCAAAAGAAGCAGGCTGAATTTATAAAAATTCTACGAGACATGTATATCTATAAAAAAATAATATCCCCGTACGTTCACAAGCTACCGTATCTTTCGCGTTATAATTTAGTACCCCTCGACCATGAAATTTATCGTCTGTCATTTTTTGACATTTACTCATTTACAATGTAACAGAAATATATTTATCATACTTTGTCAAGTATTAATATCCCCACAGTAATATCACGTCAACCCTTGCGGCAGTACCGTAAAATTACGAAACTTATACGGAAACAACAAAATCAATGATAAATCGTCAACGCGTCGTTTACACTAATTTATCGAACTGGCAAATATAACGGGTCGGACCAATGTTAATAATCGGTGAGAAAAAAATTGTAAGTATCGTACAGCACAAAATGAAATTTAACCACAGGATGATAGATGACGTATAATCCACTGCATCCCAGACAATTAGCCTGCATTGAATTTCCATGTCCTACTCAGCGAAGACAGCCTAATCAATTGATCATGTCGTACAAAATCATCCCCTTATCAATGATCCACCCCCGAACTCGTCCCTTGCCTATAAGTCATATTGCTCCTATAAAAAAAAAATTCAAACTACATATCCCAATTACGGATAGTTTTTGCAAATCAACCCTCTCAACCCCCATAAGTATGACGTGGACGATCTATCGACCATAAAATTCAGTAACGCCTCGTCTCCATCAAGGAATTCAAAATTATTTACCGGAATCTCAACGCCCCCTTAAATTGATCGAATTTCGCATTCATTATCAACGTCAGACATACACCCTACACAAGAATCAGGGGGTAACCCCGTCCCCAAAAGTTACACGATAATACAATACCAAAGTTAAGGAACACTGGCGCCATCTGAGCTTTGAGGTTTCAGGAATTTTTGCTTAATTAAAACGAACTTCTTTGATCGAGCTTGATACGTTAGAGAGGACGAAGGACTAGGTAGGGGATGTAACGTTACACCCTGTAAAAACTAGGGAGGGATTGTTCCCGCATGTTACTTACAGAATCTGATTGATATACGCTCATTCGTCAACGCACGGCTAATACGAAGCGCAATGCTGTAATTGGTGCCAATTAACTTGGCCAGGGTCACGTTGGGGGTACCGAGGTCATGCAAGGGATAAAAAGTACGTGGACCAAGGGGCGTGAAGAGGATCGTGTTTTTTACATCCAAAGCGATTCCCATGAGTAAATTCGTAAGAGTTAGCAAAATATAGCTTATATGCATATACATATGTATATGTACACACACGAACACTTACTACAGATATACAAAATACTTGCTGCCCACTGCGTATGGAATAGAGGTTTGATACGTCAGTGGATAAAGTCGCACATAGGTCAGACAAGCAAAGGGGGGTCGGACATAAATGAAAAAGCGACGAACACTTGACCGACAAGGGGCCAAGACTAACGGGCTGGAAAGCCAGACGCTATACGTCATAGGGATGTTGGTGGTGCCATACATTTATGAAGGCAAATAATTTTCGGTCTCCACTCGACTTCTTTTGGCCTTTAGGCTATGAGATTTGTTCTGCGCCCCCTGGCAGGGCCATTAGGAACGAGCTACGAAGGAGAAGCACAGTCACCGAAAAAGTATTCCTCTGCCTTCGGCCGGTTGATGCCCCACAGGAGTCGAAGGGACGTTGAGGGACGAAGGAAAAGAGTCAGACAATACTTTTGCCTTTCAATTTATCCGAGTAATTACACTTTGTAATACCGGCTTAACGCAGACCAGTTATTTCCCCAGAATATTTTCCACTCTCGAGGGTGGCACAATAATCATCGCAACATAAACGCCTGCGAAACTGATGAAGTCACTTCGTGCGTACCGACCTCGTATTTTTTGAGCTTCGTTATCCTGTCCGAGGTCGGACGAGTCTGTCCTGGATGCTCGGTGCAACATGGATAAGGGACGGTGGAGGGGAGGGGATTCGACCGAAATATTTGTTTAAAGGGAAACCAAGCAGAGGCAGACGGGCTCTGCTAATGTAATATTCAGGAGTGTAGCTCGTGGTTATCCTAATTAAAATCTCCGGACACCCTACTCTCAGAAGCTCCCTCAGCTGGCTTGGGCTCTTCTAACCTAACCCCATAGAGACTCACGCGCGCGCACTACCATCAAAATTCTCTGTTTCGTGGAAAAGGCACACTTACAGGATTTTCAAGTTTGTTTGTTACGTGTTGCATAAATTTACACAATTGCATATACATATATGTATATATAACTGTGCACTGCTTTACGGTGTAGTTACACCTCCCCGTACTGGTTGACTAGTATCTATTTTTGTTAGCCAGTGGGGAATTTACGACACACGTGCTGGTTACGTATTTACCAGTGAGCTTCTATCGTCCAGTACAAACTCTTATTTAAATGCTAAAACGAGCTTGCGTCCTTAATGACAAAGGCAGCCGGACGGGGAAAAAGGGTACGGTACGTGGTCGGACGTAGAATGAGAAGAGATAGCGTTAAAAGAGAAAAGGTTGACTTTCTAATAATTAAGATTTGAGGGGAAAAAATCTTAATTAAAAAAAATTTATATTTATATGTATATGCACAATTTTTTTTTCAAAATTTTTATTAACAAACATGATCAGTATTTCCTCTTAAGAATGATCTTTAGTCATTCCTTTACCACGTATCAAGATCGTATTTAAGGTCCATGCTCCGTCTCGAGCACCATGAGTACCTACATGGGTCTACATGTATCCACAGTAAATCCCATGCGATTAATACCGAGATATCTTTGAACCTAGATAAGAACGGTTATGGGATAACATGAAATAAAAACAAAAATAAAGGCTAACGTATAAAATTCAAACAACCCGTCAGTCGTTTAATTCTCCCTTAACCGTGGCTTGTGTAACGTCCCAACGGAATTTCCGCTGGATCTAATCTAGCATGCCTTTAATTCTCGAGCCTATTTTGAGCCTTTCGAACATTTTTCATATTTCTGTCTCCGTTCTAACGTACTTGCTTCAATGTCCCCCTCTCTCTCTCCATTCAACCTAAGCTCTACTGTACCGACCTAGTCGATGGTTATACCCAGAAACCATATTGCCAACCTGACGTTCCGCTGCTCTTCTACCACCAGTGTGGTTATCACCACGTAGATATTGAAAATTCCTCCCAGCATTCTTTCCAACTGTACCATCGAATATAACACCAGTAGAGCAGTGACCAGCATCCCTGGACCCACCAGGCTGAAACCATTAACGCATGCAAAATTCCGTCTCGTACGGTGACGCACGTGTTCGTACGTAATTATATAGAGGACCGGGTGGGAGATCGATGTTTATCAATGGGGTGAAAAATGGGAAAATTTTGAAAATTCCCATTAGCGACGCCACAGCAACGTGAAGGCCCAGTCCCAAAAAGCGCGCTCGAACGCTCGTTAAGTGGGTTCGGTATACGGTACAACGTGTGACAGAGCACGGCGAGAGTGGAAGGGTGGGTAGGTATGAAATTAAAAATGCAGAAAAAAAGAGCCACCTAGTGGATAGCGATGCCTATAGGCCATAGTCGTCTTTTGTATATTTTTTAAACTAGGTGCCACGCGACACGCTGGTCCTTGATCGCGCGAATGAAAATTCACCGAAACGAATCGATCTCTTCCGCCTCCCCCGATCAATGCAAAACGCCATTTCTACGTAAAGCCTAACCTCACCGGAACGACCAAAGGAGGTCTCGCTTGTTTCTGGTTTGATAAATTTTTTTTTACCTACCTCTCTCTTCCCTCTCTCTGTCGCCCCTTACTTGCATTCCCCAATCTGTCGAACCCCCGGAACCTGGGCGCGAATAAGTAGTAGCATCGATATCCGCTCGTCAGCGCCACCCTCGCTGCCTCTCGCACGTTTCCTCCTTGCCGCGCTATTAAAAAACGTAAGGAATTTACGGAAACGCGCGATAACGTTAATTTACATACTGATAGTCGACGTACGGTTGGACAGTTACGTGCGTACGTCACGCTTTGGTATGACGAACGTACGACGTTATAATGGAATATATCGGATACTCGAGAAAGCGTGAACGCGTTATTCAAAACGTCAAATAAAAAGTGAAAGGGAATTATGCATTTGGAAAAGAGGGTTGGGATGTTACAATGCAGTCCGAGGCGGGAATTTCAAAAATTGATATCCTTCGCGAGGACGAGGAAAAATTGTATTGGAGGAAAGTAGAAAATGATTAAACGAGTGAGCGGTCAAGTCGGCATATATATATAGTTATATATACAAAAGTTAATAGCAATAGTCATTAGGCAAACAAAATTTATTATCTGTCGTCGTAAAGAACCCTCATATAACGTGATCGACGTAGCCCCATTTCCTTATAATTCGAACAACTTCAAGTTTTTGTTACGTCATACTAACAACAATAATGAGAATAAAGCGATTCCTATTCGGATACTGATAACAATTTGTATAGCGACGATACAAAATATCAGATAACACGGACAGCATTTCATTGCGATAGACGATACCAACTGTTATCAACTATTGGTCATGGTAGTAACGATAACGAGAATAATAGTGTATACGGAAAAATGGCATGGGTAATGCATAAATGGTAACGGCCTGTCCGTTATAATAAATTGTTCAAGAGGAACGGAATAATAAATCGTCCGAAAAATCATGAATAAAAGAGCATCCAGTTAAGGCGTACCGACCTATACAAGAAGGGAAAGGAGAAATCAAGGGTGGTTAAAGAAAAGAGCCACCAACCTTCCCCCCCCCCCCCCTCCCGCCCCAGGCAGTAGGCGAAGATGAAAATAAAATATGGAAACGGGCAATAAGGAAAAACAAATTAGAAAAGAAGAAAAAAGAAGTTAGTAAAACTGAATAAAAGCTGAACAAAAAGATCTCACTAATTTCAGGGATAAATAACCGTTAGAAATTTCAATGTTGAGGCAGAAAAATAAGTCCGATTATGTAGTAAAGGATATTACACAGTCGGTCTTTAATTGTACCGTTAAAAAAAAAAAAATTGCAGGCATAACCATTAAAAGTCAAAAGTCGAAACACGCAAATTGGAATTACCTGAGAAGCGTATAAAAAGTAAAGAAAAATTGTATGCAGTTGTCGAAAACGAAAAAAAAAATTATGATTTAAGACATTTCAGTGCCTCCACCATTTTTACTGTAGATCAACATTGTACATACACTGTTCAATGGCATTTTACAGGGTTGCGGTACAATCCATTTTTTTAAATGTTCCCAGCAAGGTATAAAAAGGTACTTTTCTTTGTTCCGCTGGTCCCGAGACAGTTCCCGGAAACCCATGATAATCGAGGTTAAGTTACAATTCCCAGTGGTAAAATAGCCCCTAAAGCGCCACTGGCTGGCAAGAACCTTGAGAAAAAAAAACGAAAAAAAAAAGGAAATACGATAAAACATGTACAAGAAAGAAAAATATCGCGAAGCAACGTGTTCTAGTCTTGCCAGTAGGAGACATGCCATTTTCATAGGGTACTGGAGTGGCAAAGCGACAATACCGAAAGGGGAAATAAATTCGTGGTAAAACATTGACAAAGCCCCTGCTTTTAGTATAGGCGTAGACAAAGCGCGTGTAAGCGTTATACGTTTTTGACGGTAACGAGAAAAATGACCTGGGAATCCACGAGTGGGACCCACCAAGAGGCATGAACAATACAATAGTAGATAGCACTTGCGAAACTATTTATGAAGATATGTCGGTCAGGATATATATATATATATATATATATATATATACATAATAAATAGTTATTTCCAGCTGTTGACGTTACATCGGAACAAAACAAAGTTAATTTTTTTTCCATTCTGGCTGCGTATTGTCAACACATGAAAGAATAATTTACTTGCGGAACTAACAGTCACCCCTTATATAAAATAGATGAGGATCTGGATATGATTTGTAGATAAGTACGTATACAGTATGGAAAGTTCTGAACGCTATACAGCCGATATATGTATACCGTGTGTATAAGTCAATCGACGAAAATTTTCGCACTGGTTGCGAGAGCTTGGCAACCCGTCCCTTGGCTTCCATTTCGCTGGGCAGAACGATGCAGTGGCTTTGTCCGGATCTGTGTCGTGGTCGAGGTTAATGCACTTTCGGGATAAAGCGTAATAATATCTGAATAGAACAACCGTACCGTGATGGTTCTCGACGTATACTGGTTCGGTTATGTGAGGTTAGGTTGCCATCCATAATAGCATTCCCCTTTCGTTATATCTACAAGTTAGCTTTTAAATTTGGATTGCCGTGAAAGAGGGGTTTCGAGAGCTGAATTGTTTGTGGTACGAACGGGATAATGAAGGAAGGAGGAAATTTCGGGTGAAATTAAGTAATAAGAAAATGGATTGCGTTAAGTGTTCAGATATGAGAATTACGGTATAACGGAATGAAAGTAGTTTGTTAATGGGTTACGACGAGGGTAGAAGGAGAAAGGAAAAGTATAAGAGAATATGTGTACAAACTTTCGAAAATAGTTATAGCTATTCGACGAACCGTTTAATCGACATAAACGAACCGCGATTTCCGTCTAATTTCCTGTTACGATTTCCTGCGCCTAACTTTCCTGCTTTACAGGAATTCCGTAGGATGGCGCCACTGCTGACTCTGGATGACGATTTCCACGGATGAATAGCACATGAGAAACTTAACGAAAACACTCGGTACTGCGAAGTAACGGAGTACGGGAACGGTTATGCAAGAAAGAGAATGACGGAGTAACGACAATACAATTGATATCTGAATTATTTCGTATTGTAAGCAGCAGAAGCTCAAGCAATCAAGAATCCAAGAAGAATTTTGCTCAGGAATTCATGACTACCTGGTTATCACAAAACATCCAACCAGCCCTTGTATTCGAATAACCAATGAAACCATTCTAAATCTTAATCAGTATCCTGGTAGCCCAAGAATTCAGAAACCCATCAAGATGGTTAATACCCAGGTTACCTCATCTAATCAAATTCCTAACCTATAATTCAATTTAACGAAATCGTCCAAGTTGTTTCAGCAAGAAATGGATACTTGAAAACTGATCAAAAGCCTGTCTGGCTAATGTACCACTTGCTCCACTACCTGCATTGGATTACAGCTGTATTACACTGTGTACCAGCACACATACAGTACCCTGTTTGCTGATAGTGGTTTCAACTACAGTTCCAACCAATAAACAAAGCTATGACCATCCTCGTAAATCCAGTCAGTGTGGCCACCACGGAGACACACATGTCCACTGATTCTAGATACCTGGCGGTTCAATCGATAATTTTGAAACTTGGCTAACTCGAGTGCCTTAACGAACTTAACGTGACATCCCGCGACCTCAGTAAACCGTGACACAAGGCAGTACGTGGTGGATGGGCCAACGTATCAACCAAACAGGGTACGCATAAGAGCACACTGGACAGCTAGAGCTAACCCTAGCAAATACATAACATAAAATCAAAATATGGATATCCAAAACGACGCTTCGAAAATTGATCCAACATTATTTTTGTCTCCACGTAAAGACAAGATCGAAGAAGGCGTCAGAGCCTGGATAAGAGTGTAATGCCTTTCCATCCAAGGGAAGATTAACATGATGGATGCCCGGGCGTATTACGCTTCCCCAGACATCCGCTGGGCGCAAAAAAGATTCGAAAACTTTTGCGGCGTCCCGCTTACAGAACGGATTTCTTGTTGGCTGTCTCCCGGCGTCCCGGCGTTGGCGTCGCCAACTCTCCCACCGTTCAGGAAGACACCCCTTGCTCCGACGTAACGGTTGGATAGGATGGAACTACGTTGAAGACGAAGGTGAACACGTGAAGGGAGAAAACACGTTAAAGTACCGTCCGTGGCTCCACTTCCAACTTCTCACCCTTCAGTTACCTATACGTATAGATATACAGAATGTACATGTAATTTATATATTACATTGGGGTTTACTTTACCCAACTTTGACTTGTTCTTACACACAGGTTGCTTCTACCTTGATTCGTAATGCTTTAGTGATAACGATAACAGAGATAGATTTTAACCGAGTGTCTTCTAGTTACCATCTACCCTTCCTGATAAGTGATAACACTTTATCGCCGTTCTGAAATACAATCATACATTATTATGCAAAATAATGAGAATAAGATTTATTCCTTTTTCAAAGTCAGCTGATAGTCTGTTAACCTGTATACTACAGTCGTAAGTTTGAAAATTACTTGTTAGTCTTGCAGGAAAGTAGATTGGCTATTTGCATAACGTACTTTGTAGTGGATAAGAATAACTTTATTGTCAAGTTACTGTATAGTCGTTACCGTACAAATTACAGTAAAATATAATTTTTGTATTAGTCGCTTATAAATCTCGATACGTGTATCAGTGACTAGGTGATAATAGAACAATTTAAACTATATTTATACCTAGTGGTTATTATTAGTCATTACTATTATGACCTAATGAGTCCATACTGTACTTGCGAGACATTAAAAAATCACAGAGACCGTCATTATGGTTAAGCATCCTGAAAAGATAGACGTGGCTCGAGAAGGGGAAACTAAAAAAAAAAGAAAAGATTAAAAAGTACCAGAGGATGAGGTACTATCCTTTCAGCTTTCGCTTCCGTTTGGCGGGCAAGAGAGACAAATTTTATTGGACCAATAAAGCTCCGTCTTTATCGCTCGACCTGGCAAATTACTTTGCTCGATCTACCGCGAATTATCACAGGACGTTCCCGGGACATCTGCCGTGCTTACTGTGCTTTATATTGTATATGGAAAAGCAGTATTTTCTATTGGAGACGACTGTATGGCGTCCTTAGAAAAATCAATTGATACCTCAAAAAAATTAATGTTGATTAAAAAAGTATTACATGTAAATTATTTACAAACAATTTCCAATTAAGATTAAACAACTCACCGTCCGCCTCAATACGGTCCTCACAGTCTCCACTTCCTGTGTCGGCCAACGCGCGTACAGGACGCCGCTGAGGAGCATCAGGAATGCAACAATCCAAACAGTCCAAGCTAGCGCGTTCTTCGTCCTAGCAAGGAGCTTCTGTGCAGTCCTGGTTGCGATCAGTTCCTGCGCTGGAATCTCGAGCTTCTGTGCACGTCGCAATATCTCCTGTAAGCGTCTCTTCGCCTGCTCCACATCAGGTACGCCCATTTTTATTTATCTCGTCCCTCTTTGGTCTCAATTTTTCCTCAAAATTTTCACTCGGCTTGTTTATACTACAATGGAGTATAGTTCTTCATGGGTCCGACATTAGGCCTCAAACTTGTCAAGATACGTCTGATAGCGAAATTTTTGTTTGTAGATGTCAATCTTTCTTCTTTTGTCCTTCTATAATCACAGTCTATTGTTCAATCTACCATTTAACTGTCAGTGGAACAAACGCGGTGTTTCCACTATAGCTCGTACACACGAATCCTCGATATTTTTTTTCACATAAATTGATGGTACGCGTCAGAATTCGTGAGCATTTAAGGATTGATAAATTATCACTGCTCGACACGATCAGGTAAAACGACCGAGCACGACGCTAGGGGTGAGGATTGAAGAAAAACAAGCCGTCCCCAATTGACCCCCTAGCTGTTCTATATTACAGTAGTTTAATAGTATTTACCCAGAGTATACCCGAGGGAGTCGAAGAACGTCCACAAAGGTGATATCGTGAGATCTTGATCATCAATCACGTCCAAGGCGATTAATCCTTCGATTGCGGCGGGAGTCACTGATTTGATGACTTGTGTGGACCAATAAATAATCATCGGATCGATTATGGTCGCGATTAAAGTCAGGAGCTCTGACATTAATTCCCTGCCGACTGTAAAGGCCCTCCCTACTTCTGCCAGTCAGGTGACAATTAATGACTGCTCTACTTCCTTGCGGGCTTATGGAACAACATCAATTCAAATTATACACAAGCGAGACAGTCCTGCTTCTCAGGGCGTCAAGGTGAAATATACCCGGCGTAATTATTGTCCTCTCTAGTCGCAAGAAAAATGCTTATCTCAAATAGAGTTCAATATATCACCAGATAGCAACACTCGTGGCATCTATCAGCCCTTACTCAGCTTGTATTCCCGCACCGTAACGGAAACATTTATCTCAGCTGTTTGGTACTCCTCGTTCGAGAGCACAAGACGTTGACACTGTTTCTTGACGATGCTGCCGTGCGTGAAATCATTTGTTTGAATTTAACGTCCTAACGACAAAAGGAACGTACGGTGAAAGTTAGATTGAGTTACACGGATTTTGTGACTAGTGCGAAAACAGTGACCGGCGTGACTAGACGTTTGGCAGTACGGATATACTGTCATAACCCAGTCAACTGTTTCGGACCCAGGACAGGCAAGAACTAACCAGCCTAGAGCAAAATACCTGCCCTTATAGATAAAACAAGAGCAGTGCGCATGCGTATCCACTCGCGCATGCGCACTTACGACTCGTAAAGAAACCTTACCTGCTTCTACTGCCGTTATACTTTTCCACGAGGACTCGGCGTCCCTCGAAACAACGTACCATTGAGTGACGTCGGATCCGACGGAAAGCCGAAGACGCCCGAGCTCGGAGATACACTTGGTACTTACTAGAGAAATTTTGAAATTATAGAAGTAAAACAAAAGGCATAATCAGTCCGAATGCCGTTACCATATGACTAAATATATAAGATTGTCTATTCGTTTCACGTGCATATATTTTAGACTATATTATACATATATTTAAACACGTATATTATTAACTCGATCAGTGTAAAACATTTGTTTAACCACTTAAGTGTTGAGGGGGGGGGGGGGGAGTCGAATCATCCACATGCTTCAAAAGACTCGACAAAGTCTTCCTAAAAATCTAAAAAAATTGATGTGTCATGCTATTTTACGATAGAATATTGAAATGCATAAGGTTTCACGAGTTAATTTATTATATAAAGGCTACGCTCCCTTGTTAGCTATCAAAATAGAGAAAGTTTGAAATTTCGGCCTGGGACCACTGGCGGGTCAAATGTGTAATCAGTATTGTATCTGCCAATTAAAATATCATTAGATTTTATCAAACATTCTATACCCTCCTTAACCTCACAATGAATGGCAGATCATTAGGTTAGAAGGAAATCATAAAAGATGTTACAAAAATTTTATATTTTACTAATGTAATACTATAAACCTAGGTGGAGTCCATTTTTGGGAATCTTTGTCAGCAATTAGTCTGGAATGTTCTCTTAAACGTCGAGAATAGAGAGAAACGTTAGCAAGCGAATCGGTAAGGACTGTAAGGAGTCATTTGGCAAAGTATAATCTGACAAAATCACTGTGGTCCACTGGTGAGTAAATGGGTAGAAAGAGAGGAACCATAGTAGCACTGGTGCTGATGGTACTGATGGAGATGGTCGTCGCAGTGGTAGTAGTAGAAGTATAGGTTATACGTATAACACGGACCCGACCGGAACGATCGATCGCTTAATGGCGACTGGGCGCTCCTGGGCCGAGCAGTCGCTACGGTGACTTGGTAATCCTTTAGAAGCAGCCGCGAAGGAAAAATTCGACGTTAAAAGTATTCGAGTGTGCCACTGGAATCGGGAGCTTGAGTTTTGTACAAAGGGTAAGACCGAGACAGAGAGTTGGATAAGGGTGAAACTGGGTATGATGCTTTCGCTCAAGATGAATTTTTCAAGTAATTTACCATTTTTGTAATCTAACCTCAAAGCGACTCCCGGTAACGTTTAATTAGGTTACTTGGAATTTCGATATATGGAAACGCGCACTGCTATCTTTATTCGTACACTAGTACCATCTACCGGACAAATCGCGAACTAAACTTGGATAATTGGAGAATCCTTGAGAAGCACTCGTCGGATGGTCTTCTTGATTTTTATCAACGTTCTTATTAAAGGACCCTCTCGAGGCTAGGAAGCACTTTTGGCTCTTCAATAATTTTTTTCACTTTATTAATAATTTTTTCGCATTTTTTTCCAGAGATAAAATTTTACTTAGGGGAAAAAAGTACTGGGGTACCAATTGCGAATATTACTTGTTGATGGCGCTTACCTACGGGGACGATCCGAGACGCTTGGAAAAACAGAAGGTTCACGGAAAATAGATAATCGGCTTAAATTGTAATCGGCCTACTGATACTGTCGACCCATCCTTGTACTCAAATAGGATCTTCATCTTAAAACTGACAGGGATTCCTGTGGATACTTTTCAAGTTACGCAGAGAGAATGGAATATAGGTATATTATATGCACTGTGAATGTCGAGAGACAGATATTTTCATTGTACATTATAATTTGTGATATCAATCCTCGTGGAAATCATTGTGGTAAATTCTGTGTTTATGCGTGTTTGCGTTAATGCTGGAAATTAATTACGATGAGAAATTCGTAGTAATTAATATGTCGGCATAGTAGACGCGACGAGTATGGAACAGGCAGTTACATACGCATAAATTCATATAGGTATGGAGGGTGACGTATAAATTGATTGTAGAAAATTGATTTACAATTATTTATTTAATCGTGCTTACAAGGCTGGTCATCAAAAATATTTATATTTCATATTTTTTAAATTTTTGTAATCGAACTGTTTTTATAATCGACCCTTACCATTGATACTCTTTTTGGAAATTTCTGAAATTTTCTATATATTTCGTGAGAAATTACAACACTGTGAGGGAATGTGACATTATTCTTCTTGAGGGGGCTAAAATTTATGACACGTAATTTGCCTGCTGGATTTACGGGGTGGGAAGATTATATGTATTGCCAGTCTTGAACCACGGTTGGTGTGTACGTATATTGGGATACAATTTGGCCGAGAGCTAAAGGATAGTTGAGTATAAAGGGTGGCTGGTTGGGGTTGCTTCCATTCGAGGAGCGACAGCCGAACAGTGAGAATTTCGAATAATCCCCGAAGCAATTAAAGTACCGGAACCGGAACTGGGGCGTCATGGCTGAATGAAATCCTCGTGGGAATTAATTTAAAGTGTGCGAGAACATTGAAAACAAATACCCGAGAAGAAGGGTCTGTCCAACTCATAATATATAGAGAATTTTTTTAACCGGGCTTAGGGTCGGTTTTAAGGGTGCGTAAAATTTACATGTTTTTCGAGAATTTTATAATTTTCGTAAATTTAAAGTATTTAGGAAAAAATTGAAATTAAACACTTCTCGCGTTACCACCAATTATACAGGGTGGTCCACTTGAAACTCACCACGTAAACGTGCCCGTTACTCGTGGAGATGCGCAAAAAATATTTTCAAAATATATTTCGAACGACTTTGATATTCGCGAGCAAACTACATTATTTGGACGTTCTGCTTCACCCTGCATATATATATTTTTAAATAAAATTGAATTACCCCATCGAAATTCTCTCGATGAAATAATTTCCTTTATATTGATAGTATTCGGTAGTCCCGCCACACGACATCTTTATGTACGCAAGACAGTCGTTCATTACCCCAAAAGAGAACCAGGGGGTTGGAGTCTGGCTAAGGGTAGCTCATTGCAGACTGTCTGAAGATGCCTATCTATAAAAGCCATGAGGTCCATCTATTGCCTCTCTCTCTGTCCCACCAAGACGTTCTTTACCCGTTTAAACTTTTACACCCTTCTCCACCTATTTTCAGGCTTCCTACAGAACCTGGCACCCCTGCCAATTTACATGAAGACCTAGATCAACCCCTACGTCATCTCTGCTCGTACAAGCTCAGTCTGCGCTCAATAAAGAATTGTTCTCAATCACATTACAGATTCGTTGGTATAAAAAATTTTAATTTTTATCAAAAAAATCCAGACCTAACTTTTCATCCCTTAATAACAGACTCAGAAGTCGCCTCCCTTATTAATCTCAAATTCCATAGAGGCCAGAGGAAATAAAGGAAAAATTAGATAAAGACAGACAGACAGACAGATAGAGAGAGTGAGTGAGAAAGAGGTTGCCTCTCTAATTTCAATGATTATCCCATTCGTTTTGAATGGGGTGTAGCCGCCCCTTTTCGGCTGGCGTCCCGAATAAATAAAACGTAGGCGTTCCAGTTTCCTGCGGGCTCGCCAAAGCCTTTCTAAAATTCGTATGAGCCTGTCAAATAAAGAGGTGCGTAAATAAGAGGGAACGCAAAGAGCTA
>JARPRH010000637.1:300102-311672 GCA_031763665.1 Calameuta haemorrhoidalis
TCATTTGGATTTCTCCGATAGCGCATGCCACGTCTGATAATCAGATCTTCGGTTTAATTAGACGTCGAGTGGCTCTCCTTTAGCGGCACGAAGGCGGCTCTATTATTTGTCTCTTGCTTATCATACAATCGTGATAGGGAAAGAAAAAAAAAATTAATAATACAGGGTGAGGCAGTCTCTCTGAAAATCTTTGTTTTAAGATCGATCCTACTGCCTCCCTTAATATCGCTGATAACCCGAAATCTTTATAGCTATAATTCTCGCCGATTGACGTAATAGAATTTTTATGTTATCAAAATTTTTTCCCCAAAATTACGCGTGCATGTGTCGCGTACTGTTACGACTAAGCAACGCGTGAGAAACGGTACTTTTTTGAAATTATTACATAACTCACAAAAAAACCTTACCGAATTAATGGCTGCCAGCAATAATCTCCATTCGAGATTGTATACCGAAATAACACTTACAAAATCCTTGCTCGTTCGACCAAGTGAAGAATTTCCAAAAAAAATTCTTCAGCAGCTTCAGTCGCATGATGACAGAGTCATCGGTATCTGATCTGATCTTAAAATTCCAAATCTTCATTTCACCCAATAACCATTGCCTTAATATCACCACCCCTATTTCACTGATAAAAGATCCAAATATAATAATGACATAAAATTTCAAAACATGGAATGATAAATATATTTTTTTATAATTCCTCAGGTAAAAGAACGTCACGGTGCATTAAGCCGATTAGAGGATGAACAAAAAAAAGATATGATAACGTACCGCCAATAGAACCAGCTTTAATTTATTAATCATTATCATCATTCTCGTTAAGCATTAAAAGCACAAACACCTGCGACTATCAAAAAGTAATTTTAATGCAAAAAAAATCTGAGTAAATCGCTACTATCAACACACAGTGTAACTCAACAATAATTAACGACATCCCATCTTTACTCAATCCGTATAATTTGCAGTGGATCGTCCAGAAATAATTGACAGTCACAGAAACAGTTTTCGAATTCAGTCAAAATCCAGACGTATGCATAACTATACGGTATACACATAAACACACATACACATGCTTATAAAAGATTGAAATTCCCATAGGGACCAGCAGTTAATAACCCCCCCTCCCTCGGTAAAACCCCCTTCCCCTCCCGCAGAACCAACCAAGACAATTTGCATAATCATGATTTACATTCACAGCATTCGATGGTCCATTCATCCGCAGTCATCGCGGTCATTCAAAATACATCTATAGAGTGATCCTAGAAAAAAAAATCATGTAGTTATCCACCCCACGCTCATTGCTCATAGCCATAAAAATATTCGCCGCATAAAAATTATTCAAAATTCGTGTATCTGATAAATCAAAAAAAAAAAATATTAAAAAAACAACATTGCATATTCGCCATTATACAAGTTATCACCCATACACACAGTTGCCCATATACATACCTGACGTTGGACGTTCCTCGCAGGAGTTTTTGAAACGATGTGTAGAGAAGTAAGAAAGTAAAAAAGTACAAGAAAAAAAAAAGAAAAAAGAAAAGGATCTCGCTCCTCGTCGAAGGCTCCTGAAACTTGTTTCTGTGTCTATTTCCAAGTGGGATAGGAGGGGGGGTGCTTTTGGCTTTCGAGGGGGATGAAGTGGATGAACCCGGGTATGGGGTCAGACATCGATCTGGTAGTTAACTCAAGGGTTCCCTAGGGACTCGTTTTCGCTTCTACTCTTCCACTCTGTATCCCTCTTTCTGCTGGGCCACTTCCATTCCCGAGACTCTATGTCTGTATATATCCTATACGTATACACAATGGACGAGTGTCTATTACTCTTTTTCAGATTCATAGTTCAACCAGACGAAGTTACGTCAGATGCACTATATGTACCAAACTACCTTACGCAATGACTATGATTCCTTTATTATGGTCATACCATTATTTACGCTCCCTTTTTATTGTTCTTGAGAATTACGTGTCTCCTCGCCGGTCCTTTTCGCTCGGGTTGACACACTTGGTATATAAATATATAGGACATTGGATAAAATCGAGCAAGAAAGGGCTGGTGAGCATTTGGTCCATGCAATTGAACGTATCCAAGTATAGATACATATGCACACGAAAAATTAACAGCAATGACTTCTTTTTATTTATAAACATTATTATTCATCCTCATAGTTTTTATTTTGTTAACATTATCGATTTTCGCTCGATTGTCAATCGATTAGACTTCCGGGATAATTATAATCACGTGGGAAGGATACGTGTGCGTGACAATTGAAAGTTGGGTGAAATTGAATAAATTATCAGAAACCCATTGTTTTTCTTTTTTTCTTAATTGTCTCTTGATTATTTATATTGTGCACAAGATTTACGAAGAAGGTTCGGTCCATCTCCGTTTATGTGATTCATGTATAAAATTTGACGTACGTGCCTATAGTCAATGTTTCAATTGAATATATATATATATATATATATATATAATATATTTTTTTCCCATTAACAGAAAAATAAAGTAACATCTAGACTGTACAAATCGATGATACATAATAATAATAATAATAATAATCGTAATAATGCACCGCTATAGTAATACGCGATAGTTAATGTTTAATTAATTGATCGATTGATCGAAAATAATAATAATAGCTACTACAGGCCGAAAAAGCGAGAAATCTATTTTGTAATTAAAAAGGAAAAAAAAAAAGATTACGTCGACTGACAATTCGCAAAATTTTACAATCGTCCAGGTTCAAAGCTCACGGCTCCCGCTCGGCCAATGCGATCTGTGTCCGTCTGCACGTTAATGATAGCAATGATAGTCGTGATAGTAATCAAAATTAATATTAATAATAATAATAATAATACAATAATGATAGATCGATAATAACTTATTACTCGTTAAGCGTGCTATATGTACAATTTTTTCTTTCAACATATGATAACGTGAGATTTTTCATTTATTATTATACATATATTAATTCATTCCCTCTCTCTCTTTCTCTCTCTCTCTCACACACACACACTCTCTCTTTCTCTCTGTCTCTCATTTGCTCTATCAAATCCTTATACTTTAGGGTGACTTACAATACTCTTTACAATTATACACCTTCTCCCCTCTCTCTCTTTCTCTCTCTCACTCTTTCTCTCTCTCTCTCTCTCTCTCTCTCATACACACTATAAATTTGCACATATTTCTTTTCACCTCTATTCTTATCTTTCGCTACTGTCTCTGTCACTCATTGATTCATGGTCTCTCGTACAGTGTACTTATTTATACATTTAGTAATTGATCGTAACCATTTTTTTAATAAAAAATGTTTTTCTCCAGTCCCTCCCCTCCACCCTCTCCTGTCAATGAAATTTACTCGCGACTAAAGGGCAGTAGCACGTGTTCTGAATATTAAAAAAAAACATTTTCCTATATTCATCAAACATACTCGAGCAGCTGCCACGTGCTACTGACAATGACTGTAATTACTCTGAATCATACAATCGGTAAAAAAAATTGCGCAAGTATAAAAATCAGTGACGAGCATCGTCACTGTCATTTCAACGTCTTTCACGTGCCATACGCAACACATGGATGAAACTCGAGCTTCGTCGTCAATAATATTTTCGAGTCGTCCAAAATCATTTAAATTCCATTCGGTGTGATGCGCGTTGTTCTTTATCGTCAAAAATCCTATCCAGGTATCTTCGACGATTTCGTGCATTTATCTCGTACGATTTGTGCACGAATTAAACAACACGACGAACGCAGAGCAACCGTTACATATGTAGGTATATACCTATAGCGATTACGGGCTTAAAGTTCATATATCCCTGAGTGACGATCTCTCGCAATTGCCAAAAATTCAAACTGTTGCTTTGCCTTTGCCGAAAAGTTAAGGAAATACCTGGTAAAGGAGGAAATCGAAAAATTATTATTTTCATTCGCAACGATATGTTTCGTATCCACTGTAAAAGTCTTTTTCAGGATTAATTATACGTTGCGCAATGGGAGGCTGGAGAAAACGAATGACGAAGATAGAGAGAGAGAGAGAGAGAGAGAGAGATGGGGGGCTGGGAGGAGAGAGAATATTTAAGCTGTAGGACAATGACGGAAAGAGGCACAGACGCGATTGGCATAAATTAATTAATAATTATTGTAAAAGCTAAAGATGTGACGGAGATTGGACAGATAAGGATAAAAGATAAGAATGTACCGAGTAAATGTATGTAGGAGTCTTACGTATCGATGGGGATCGGGTGGGTTAGTAGGTGATGAGAACTAATGGACTGTATATATACATATATATGTTACATATAATAATATAGCTATTTACTAAATGTAACACGTGTGTGTATCGTAAATATCTAGGGAAAATGTTTTATATATACCGTTTTTTCTTTAGAACTGTGCTCGGTACAGTGACTAATTAATTATATTTTTTTTATCGATTAATATTCTTATTTGCTTTTCGTAGGTAGCGTGCGTGTGTGTGTGTATATATATATATATATTCCTATTGTCCGAATTAACATTGTGGACGCGACGTTTCGTAGATAATTTTTTTTTCTCAACAATTGCTGTCAATGATACAATAAAATATTTACAAAATTGCTTAAAAACGATGGTGGGCTTATTTTCAAAATTCGTATTTTCGCTACGAAGGGAAGCACTGCGCCAATGAACGATTAGCTCGAAATAAGGTTCGGGATGTCAATTTAATTAAAAATTGAAGATTTTTAATTTTTTTTCCTTTCACGTGCGACGAACTTGACACGAAGGAATATGAAAATCGATTTTCTCAAGAATCATGAAAATACATGATCTTTCGAGTATAAGGAAATCTTCGAAATTACGTAAATTTAGGAATAATTTAACGTTTCAATATTTCGTATTAAACCACGTAAATCCTTACTCGAAGTAAACGACGGTTGACCGTGAAAATACTTGAGAATTAGTCACTTTAAAGCAAGTGCGATACTTTTTGAGCCAAGTGTTTAATTTTAAAATAAAAAAAAAAAGAATTAGCCGGTTACCCGATTTCCATATTTTTCTTGTTCCATTGGTTCAGGCTCTCCATAGCGTAGGACAATCGATTATAACCAAACGATGATCTGTTATTACAGTAAGCTTAATGATTTGTCATTTGAAAACTACATACAATTATTTTTATTATTTAAAATTAAAACATCACATGGTATCATCCGGTCACAATCCGGCGAGCGTATGGGCGGGATGGCTGTGCTGATGAGAGTGGGAATGAAGAGATGCTGGCGAGTGGCCAAGAGCTGCCAACGAGTGGGGTGGGCCCAGACCCAAAGGTGGGGACCCACCATTATGCATAAGTCCACCGAGCATCCCTCCCATTCCGCCTAAGGCTGCTAAACTGGCCATACCTCCACTCGCAGCGCCGTTCAAGACGTCCGTACTTGGCTTCGAGTCCTTTTGCTCCAATTCCTCACGTTTTTTCACCTGCTTGCGTTCCTTCGCTCGTCGATTTTGAAACCAAATTTTGACCTGAATATGAAATTAAAAATCGACTCATATCTCACGGCAGTCACCATTTTGTTTTTTTTCTCGCGTCAAACTATTTATGCATATATGAATTTGTGGTTACAATCGAGACGATCGTTTCACGTATATCATTGCATAAAGTGCTGACCGTCCTTATATAATTTTTGAAAAAAAAAATTTATTTATTTTTCGTGAAAATAGAAATTTTGAGTTTCGGCACTCACCTGACGCTCCGAAAGTGCCAAAGTTGCTGCAAGCTCGGCCTTACGACGAATTGTAATGTAGCGGCTGTAGTGAAACTCCTTCTCCAGCTCGAGTCTTTGTTGGTCCGTATAAACCACCCTGTACTTATCCTTTGTCCTCGTTTTTCCTGCAAATCGTCAAATACGTTGTTATCAATGGAAACAAATGAGTGATATAATAACGATGTTTGCTCATATAGGATCAGTCGTATAACGCGTACTTTACGTGTTCCAGTTACGAATAGATTCGTATGCAGTAATAAAAAAAATAATAAAAAAAAAAGGACGACGCTTTCGCGACGTTCAGTTTTGCAACGCCCCGTAGTGTGAAGATAAAGAACCGTGCTAACGCGACCGAGATAGGCACAGCCATTATTATCATCGCAGATAGGCGAAAAAAAAACATGCGTCTTTGTCATGTCGAGCCTCTCGTGCTAATTAAACCGCATGATAAGCGACAGCGCGTGTTTCGGTCTCGCTCGGTCGCTACGACGACACATGCGAGCGATTACCGCTCGCCCTTTTACATGCGTTAAAATGAGCGAAGACGCGTGCCGTCGGCAAAGCCACGAACTAAAGTTACTTATCGAAAGCAGGATCATAAGAGAAAAATTAAAACAAAACGGTCTCTTCGGTGAATACTCAAAAGTATAAGAAGAACATAATAAAAAAATTTCACATAGTGGAAAATACGCGTGCCATCGTCATGCATGGGTACGTCACAGAAATATAAGGATATGACAATTTTTGGCAAAGATATCCAAGAAAAAAGTTTTCAAGCGAGCAATCATATGACCGATGGTCCGCCATATTGGCTAAAATCCGTCCCATGATGCAACAGGACTCAACCGTTATACTGTATTACTATAGTGCACGTAATTTATCGTACTCAAAAAGTACCAGGTTCACTAATATTTTATGTTTTTTTTTAAATTCAATTTCATCCATTTTCATTTCACACGGACACCCTAATCTTAGACAGTCATTTCCGTTAAAGTTCATCGAGAGTAGAAACCAGCCGGATAGAACCGCAAAGCTGAAACCAGTGTGTAAGAGGGTAGACGGAGTGAGAAATGGTGGAAGAGAGGATCGGCAACCTAGAGGCCAGCACGATTAGATAAGACCCGAGTCGGCGAGATCAAAGCCTAGCCACGTTAATCCACCACTACTCGATAAGTCGAGGCCTTCGTGGCCCACGGCTCTTCTTCCTCGCGTTATTTCATCGTGTTTTATTATTGCTGTCGATTCTCTCTCTTTCTCTCAGTGACGATATACGACTTCTCTCTTTTTTTTCTTCTTTTTCCTTCACACAGCCATCTCCCACTCATTTCCTTCTTACGTCCATCAAGGGGCCATTAATCTAAACACTCTCCTGGATACTCCGGAACGCGGAACGGGACTGCCAAAGAAATTCCAAAATTCCTAAGATCGAGCACGGGGTCCTTTGTCGCGTGACGACCGAACGTATAAAAATTCGTATTATCGAAATTCACGACGAGCAATTTCAACGGATGGACACTGGAAGGTTGAGTCGCACGTGAACCTGGCAATGTAAAAATCTAACCTATGGTTGTGTGAACCAACATCAGGATTACTGGCGGCCCTTTTCATCTTCCGATAGCGACGATATCCCTTCTCTCTTTATTCAACTCCAACCTCCTAGTTCTCAACGTATCCTATGCGTACCTGCAACGCCCAAGAGAGACGGTTACGCCATTTTTTTAACATTTCAAAAAAATAATTTTTTTCGTAACTTTTTTTTCAATTTTTTTCTTTCTTCGTTCTACGTTATTTTCGGTACTGCAAGAATTTAATATAAAATTTGACTTTTCATATGGGACGGATGATGATATTTTTGGATTTTCGACAATTTTTGACTTTTTTTTCGAATTCTTGCATCTTTCGTTTCCTATCTTCTTATAGGAATTCAATTTGTTCTCGACCACTAAGTGAACTGAGAATCCGGCCAATCCATCATAGTCTCGTATGAAGCTGCAGTTGAGGCCCCCGGGGCCCTAATCACTATCGAGCTACGAGTTTATATTGAAAAGCGCCGACATTTAAAATAGGCTGATTTTGGAAAGCCAAGGAATTAGCGGGGATTTGTCGGCGCTTTTGATGCGGCCGTGCTTACGACCGCTCGGCTATCTCCAGCCATTCTACGCCGGATAAAGAATCGACCGACCAATAAAGGAGTGAGGGACCTGCGATTTTTTTAAGTCCCTATTCTCGTCTAGCGATTTATATCACGATAAAAGAAAAGGATGACGAAACGGAATTAAAGTATAAGAGTCGTCGACGATCGTATCGAGATCAGTACTGCACACGAGGCATTGCAAATTGGTTAAAAAAAAATCATTCTCAGTGTCGAAAATTCGTAAAATAAGTTTCAAAAATTTTTCCCATAATTTTCAAGTATCCGCGTTCATCAATTTAAAAAAATCTTCAAATAAATCAGACAAACCGCCGAAAATCACCATGAAAATTTTCAAAATCAAGTGCGCGTGTAAAGCAAAATTTGAGAAAAATATTTTTTAAACATACATAATCTACAATTTTATGAACATAACCAAATAAACGAAAAACGAGTCCATACGGCTTATTGATATATACGTATATAGAGACCGACACATGGCCCAAAAGTACCTGACGTAATAGGACCCTTCTAGGCCTAGAAGAAACCTGATAGCGACATAACCTAACCTTAGTATCTCACAATAGGGCCAATTGCGCCCTTACTGACGAATGTCCTAACACATAGGGGATGGTACCGCTTCCTAACCCAAATCTCTGTCTCTGCATGTATAAGGGTAGACAGTTCTATTTTCTCTCTCTCTCTCTCTCTCTCTCTCTCTCTCTCTCTCTCTCAGTATGTATACACATTTTTCCACGGTGGACTTTCCACGCACGGAGGCACGCGCTCCCGCAATTCGTATCGCGAAATGGAAGAGGAAACGTTGTAATGGGGTGGTTACGAGACCCACGAGGCCCATTTGCAACCCTCCATGAATGCCACTGTCCTAACCATCAGCCTCCCCCCTTCCTCCGTTCATCCCTCGCGCCATTGACGCAGTCTTCGCGAAGCCAAAAACCAGGGTGCCTCAATTCCTCCCGTACCCCAACGTCACTTTAATGCTTCACGATTTCGCCCTTAACATTTCTTTAGACACTTCGCGTCTCATATTCCCACTTTCGTATTCCAATGTGACACCCTTACGTATCGTGCATTTATATTTCCTCCCTATCTCCGTCCAATTTTGCTAGGTCCCTTTGCCAGACAAATTTTATTATTAAAAGTGGATTTGCTGTTTTGGGTCAGCTTTGGATTTTTGTTTTTCATGACTATGCGTACACGCAAGCTTCTTTTTGTGTCTCGTCCGTTTCCTGTACGTTTTTTGATTTTTACGTTTTAACCCCCCTTCCCCCCTTTCTGGTTTTTCCTAAAGGTGGTTAGGCTACTTTTGCTTTTTTTTCCTTTTTTTTTCATGGAATTTACCTCCAAGGTCGTAATTGCCCACCGAGAACGTTGGAAAGGTTCTTCGGGTGCGCTTGGGGCCTTTTATGGGACCCCGTCGGGCCGCGATTTTATTGGAGAGCTTAAGATTCCCCGTCCAACACAAAGGACCCACCCCGTCCTGCCCGGAAAACAATGCGTGATTTCCACTCTCAGATTGTTATTATTATATTGCACTCCGGGCCTTATAGACTGCACCCCTTATGTATTGTAAACTTGCCTTTACGTTCTGACCGTTCCGTGACGCGCTCGAATTTGCCAGCTTTTCGACAGTCTCGCACTTTGGGACTTTCATTGGGACCGTTAGGTCCTAAGAATGGCACGAATCCCAGCAACAAGTAAATATACCATAGAGGCCGTTTCAAAAAATTAGGTCGTTCCGTATTACGCTTTCAAAAAAAAAAAAAAATTTCACCTCCCTCACACAACCACTAATACCCCCGATACCATTTACAAAACGAAGAGACATTATACGAAAAAAATATTTACCAACAAAGCAAAATTTCAAATCCCATTCGAATTTCCCGCCACTTGAAAAAGAAGTACTACAGTCACTCGAAAAAACTATTGCACGCCACAGCTGACCGTTACAATAATTAATTTCAAGAATGTCATTCCAACCTGAAAAAATAGCTATATGCAAAAAAATATGGCGCCCAAATTCCAGCCGCCACCATATAATGGCGTCTTAGGAAATAGCGTGTCGCATAATTTGCCTCGTAGCATCCAGCTATACCAACGTTAACGAAATAAAAGTAAACCAAAAGCACGCAACCTTAATGGCTGCCAGCAACGTAGAAACAGACACAGCAAGAGAAAGACTATAGAGTTTTCATTCTGACACACATATATATACACGCACACATATTCAACATACGAAAACAGTGGTCGTAAGAGAATACATGATGGCGGCGAAATTGGTAGCGAAAACGGTACGAAGTATAATTATCAGTGGGAAACACGAAACGCCAAGGTAAACACGCACGCAGGTACTTCTTTCACGAAATTCGAATTTCTAATGCCCACCAAGATATATATATATATATATAGAACATTTATATATATCGTCCTTCCTCTTTCCTTCCAAGGAAAAACTCCCCCTCTCTCACTCTCTCTCGCTCTACCTCTCTATCTTTTCCTCATTCATCTCAAGGCTATACTCTATTATTTTCACCTCTTTCTACATATAACCAAAGCCCCCAACTTCTCTTTAGTTTCCATCCCAACGTCGTCTCACGCTCTCCCTTGACTCGGTACCGCGATACGACCGTCATAAAATGCAGATAATGTCCGCCTCTTGTGGCCCGCGGAGAAAAAGACTCGTGGAACGATGGCCGCGCGCAACGTCACGCAATCAAACAAGAACAAGAGAAAGAAGAACACGATGCGAGAACAGCGGTTTGAAAAAAAAAGCAAGAAATAAAGAAAAAGAGAAAACGATCGTCGTCGCGGCGTCTTCCGATGCTGTTGCAACAATACTGTCAAAATTAACATTATATTTTTGGCTGGGTTAAGTTGTGAGTTTTTTTTTCAAAATTTTTACCCGTCACTTCGTCTATTTGATTTTACGACGAAATTTTTTTTTAGTATCGACTATTCATTTTTTGACTATTATTATTTTCTATTTATAACACTCACATGCCACTATGTCTACTGCTTGCATTCGCCTATTGTTAATGGTTATCGATTACACACAGAATTTATTGATCGGACCGATCGATATATTCTCGAACGGTTAATGTAAATTAATTAATATAATTTACAAGCTTAACTAAGGTGTTCGATAACATGCCGTAGGGAGTAGCATGCAATCAATCAAACGTATACGATTCGATGCGTAGCATATGTGACGATTAAGAAAATTGTCAGTCAATTTAATCGTGTAATTGACAGTATTATTTATGATTAATTATAGCATTGATATAATTTAATGACAGCAAAGAGATTTTCTTTTTAAAGGAGAGAAAAGTAATGTCAAACGAATATAATGACGTGTGTGAAGTAAATATACAATTTTTTTTTCTAATTCCAATGCAATTATGACACAGGGTATATTAGCATATACGATTAATGTTAATGGGATAAGAATTGAAAAAAAAAAATATTAATGATGCATCTAATGCATTACTAATATGAGATACACTCTAGTCGTATATGCTTTTGTTGTATGATTATTATTAATCAAATGCTATATATCTATAGGTACTAGATCAATTACAATTTTTCGACAATGCAAGAACGACACGGTGCGGGCGTAATGGATAATTGAATCGTACCGAGACCGTCGAGAGTGCAGATATCGTGCAGCACCGGT
>JARPRH010000637.1:379374-393855 GCA_031763665.1 Calameuta haemorrhoidalis
TTTGCTACAATAATGCATGCTCGTTCTTTCTCCAAATGCTCTCGACCTCTGATTTCCCAACGCAATCCAAGTAATGTACTGACATGATGACAAATTGAGGAAGCCAATCTGAAAAAGTTAACAAAATATATTAGTAATAGTAAATTCTATGTTATTCTCTTAACATTACATTAGCCTGAGGCAAAGGTCTGTGTACAATTGCAATCAATAGTAAAATACTCCAATTCTATGTCAACAAAGAACTATAAACTAAAAACCAATAGAACTACGAATGACAACCAACTTAAAATTTTATGTTTTGACATTCTTAAAATTATCTTATTCTCAATAAAATGTAAAGCATAACAAAATAAAATAATCCATCAATACCTAAACCGTAAGACAAATGTGAATATGTACTAAAACAATAATACAATTATTTTATATGAATTTTCATAATCAGAATAGAAGTTTTTAAAAACCAGCACAATAATTATCATTAAACCTTAAAAAAATGACCCACAAACTAAATTACGTCTATGAAACATCTGACTAAAATTTCCAAAATTCACCAAGCCATAATCATCTACATATGTTTCGTACACTACTAAAACAACATACAAATCAATAAAAATTACTGTATCTCTCATAGGTACGTAAAAATTAATAAACATACACGATCCACAGTTGTCAGTCAGTAATTGAAAAGAAGATAGAATAAAGACAAAGCTACCGTATTGTAAGGCATACTCACACAAGATTTTTGACGTTCCCGGGCCGGAATATCATAATGGGAATAATGAGCATTGCGTTAGTCATAACGATACCGTAATACATAAGAAACTTGAAGTAGTATCGAAAGGTGCGGCTTGTCTCGTAAAGAAACGGCAGCACCAGAATGAAGGCAACCAGAATCACTTCGAAGCACGACGGGGCCATTTTTTAAATTCAATCTATCACCGTAACGCTCTCATCCGAAGCCCAATGCTACCGAAGGGCTACTGATGCCTCCTTACTGCTTAGTATCTCAATAAACAGCTACGATCAGTGTGCCCAGCGCAACCGGCGTACCGCACAAGAACCACCACCAGGCAGGCAGACAGGCCTTTTTATTTATCGTAGAGATAATACATAAAGATCAGGCTGCTTTTCAGTCCAACTGGCATTTATTAATGTCTAAAATGAATGTGACAACAAAAGGGGATAGAATGCTCTTCGTCAACATCTCCATAATTCATTGACTAAATGTTATATGTCTAGTAAGTTTTGCAATTAGATCTTAAGATTATTTATTGTTATTTTACATAATTGTGATATGGTAAAGCTATCCAATATTTCATAATTTGCTAGATATTATCAGTGTAAATATAGTGATACGTGCGATAAGAAACTATCACTTTTAACGTTAGCCAGTGATAATAATCATAATGATAAAAAGGATTAACAAGTTAAAGAGACAGTAAACAATTTTCAAGATTTCAGGCTCAAAAATAAACTTATATATATCATAATCTCAAAATTTTAGCCAAAAATCATTACGTTCTATCGTACGAGAATTAAGACGGTGAATTTTAAAGTTCGCATTTTTTATATCTCAGAGGATTTAGTTATAGTTTGATATATAAAACAGTTCTGAATTGTATCTCGAATTGAGTGTTATCACCGAACTACCTAAATTAATTATCGTCTTTGTTAATACTTTGGTGTTTTCTGTGCTTTTACTTCCAGCGGCTGCTCGGTCCGATGTATTTCAGGCTCTGCATATTATAAGAATATTAGATTCTGAGTTTTAATAATAGATTTCTTATTTTACCTTGGTGGGTTAATGAGAATGAAGGTAGTATAGTTTTTTTTTAAGTTACTTGATTATTATTGAAATTAACACTATACATATGTTCCTTATTTAATGATGATAATAATTTAATAATGGCGCGTGATGAATATTATTTTTCTTCTACTATTAACGTTTTTTAGATGTAATTAATAGTAATAGTCTCATGTTTTTTATTTTTTAATAATAAATTATCATAAAATGCAATATATGCATAATACATTTTTTATATTGCAGTATATATATTATATCATGTTTATTACACAACTATACTTCGTTAAATTTATATTGACGCCACGAACAAGAATATAACTTAATAAGAACCAATTTGCACAACATTTTATCGAAATTATAAAGGTTGTGGTTGCATTAAATAAAAGTGGATTTTCATTAGCGAATTTTTTCTTATATCTAAAAAACGGCTATGGTAAAATAATGTTTTTGTTCTTGTCAACAATTTTCTTTCCAGACTGTCCCCGCCATAAGTGAACCTTGTCTCGCCATTGGTCCGATCTTATCTGAATAAGGGCGAATACTAATTATAGTGAAATAACTTCGGAGGGGTCAGTTTTTAGCGTTGAGTAGCAGTACTTTATGAGGTCTTTATGTTAGTCTATGGTTAAATATAAGCGTGCAAGCCTGTATGAAGCCCCGCGTAATTCTATTCTCTACAATGTGGTAGCAGCGTGTACAGGTATCGTGTTGAATTGCAAGAATATCAGCGAATTTCAATTATTGAGTTAAGGAAGGTATGAAATTATACTTTTTTAATAAATCGGTTAAAACGATATAAGGTATATGATTAATATTATAATGAATTAAGCGAACAATGATACGTTAAAATAGTGGGAATTCTATTCTCGTTAGAACTTTCTTTGTTTCGGCTATCTTGGATGCTGCTTTTTAGATTATATTGCTGAGCTCAGCGCAAACTATTCTTTGATGATATCAGTAGTAACTAATCCGACCTTGTTTTTAATATCAGTACAATATAAAAAATAATGATAATCAAATATTAAAAAAATTTTACATTATAAGTGTATTTAGAAATGTTTGGTATACAGTAGGTATGGATTTGTGTAATTTTTTGCAATTGTAGTTTACATTTTTTTTTTCTGTAGGTGACTGTAAACCAATGATTATTGTCCAAAATGCCTGTTAAAAATAATCATGAAGAGGTTGAGGCCTGTATATTGTCATCCTTGGTGGCAGTGAAAGGATATAAAAGAATAGAAGAACTAGACTCTTTGTATTATGACAATGTTGGAGAGCATATACCCTGGCGAAGACTGGGATATGGTTCTTTGTTAGATTTCTTACTGAGTATACCAAACAAAGTCCGGGTTGAATCACGAAATAATTCTTACATTGTTATCCCAGTTGTTAGTGACAAAGTAAAACATGTTGATGAGTTGGTAGGAAAACAGAAATCTGAGACTAAGAAATATTCTGCAAGAGGAAGATCTTTTCGTCCAGCTTATAATTTTCCTGGTAGCCACTCTGTGGTAGCACACATTCCAGCTGATATGCTGAGAGATATCGTTCATATTGTAAAAAAGTCTCCAAATGGATTAAACAAAGATTATATTTTGTCTCAGATACGTGTAAAGTCACCATATCTGAATGTCACCACTGATGAGCTAACAAGGCAACTGGCACTATTGTCACATCAAATAGTAATAAAAGGCAACATGGTTTATCCTGCTGAAAAGAGAAGCCAAAGCTTGCCAAATTCAAATTCAGAGCATGGTCCTTCTCAACCTCAACCAGGATCTTCTACAACAAAATCACAAGAATCAAACAAATACATGCCTGCTGGCTCTGAGGATGGTATTGAGGATGAATCATTCTGCTTTGTACCAGCTGGATATATTCCAGACGTTCGCAGAAGCTGTAACACCCACTACAAGAAACCTATATCCAATTTTATTGAAGAGAGTGTAGCAAGATCTCAAGTATTAGAAGATAGCAGTCTTTCTAATCAGAATGTACAATCACAACAAAATAATTGTACTGAAAATGCAGCCAATTCCCAAATGAATGATATATGGCAACATACCTGTACCATAAAAAATGATCAAATTCACATGCAAGAAATGTCTAATAAATCAATGTATCAGGCAGCTCTTGGTGTGAATAGTCCTCAGGAACGAGTCTACGAAAATTCATTGCCTGTTGAAGAGCCTAAACAAAATCAACCCAATTATCAGATAGTTGAAGAGAATAAAGAAAATGATGAAAATCGATGCGAAACTGATGTCGAAAGTTTACAGGATCTGGTAAACACCAGAACGAAGTTCCGATTGGAGATGCTCATCCAAAAGTTTCCCGATGGCATATGGTGTTCGGAATTACCCGAAAGATATAGGAACGAATATAAAATCCCTTTGGATTATGTGGACTTAGGTTTTTCAAGTGTCAGCGACTTTGCAGCTCACCTCCCACAGATTTTCCACATAGTCCAGCCAATCGAAGGAGGCGACTTTGTTCTGTATAATGCCAAAAAACCTGTGCCGGAATCCGACACAAAGAAGAGACCATCTCAGAATCTAAATCTTGCTTCTTATTATTATTTGGACCGTGATGACGTCGATCCATTCCCTACTCAAATCGTAAGTAACAATTAAGACTGAATGAGATAAACAAAAATAACATAAACATAAATAAATAGTATTTTATTAGTCACCAGACATCTCTGCACAACTGATACCTGCAGATGTACTCACATACGGAGAGAGCGTCGGCCAAGTAAGTGTTACTGAATTGGGTGGGCAAAAAGGCTATGAAGAGGTGTTAGTTGAGGAAATCTTCACACCATCGTTCTTCTGGATTCGATTGCTACGAAAATCATTAAAACTCACGACACTTATGAAAGACCTTAAGTGAGTATTTGGCTTTTAATTTAAAATCAATTTTAAATGATTGATCTAGATTGAATAAATGTTTTTTTGATCCTTCTTGTAGTGAATTTTACTATGCCAAAGCTCCTCAATACTTGATCCCACCAGTTGTCATAACTAGGGGATTACATTGTGCTTGCAAGTACCACAATGAATGGCACAGATCAATTGTAAAACATGTCAAACTGGATGGAAAAGTCAGTGTAAGTATCAAAGTCTCCTAGAAGCTGATCAGAGAAATCAAATTCCTATGAAATTAATATGTTCATGAATAATATCCTTCTTTGCTCAGGTCGAATTCTATGATTACGGCACTCTCAAAACCTGTTTACCTGAAGAGCTTCATTTCTTGCATCGCACCTTCTCGTGGTTACCAGCTCAAGCCATACCCTGCGGATTATACAACGTAAAACCACGAACTGGATCTCACTGGACTCGCGGTGTTACACAACTTTTTGCAGAGAGAGTAGATAGCGGTCCATTAGTCGCATCCCTTACAAGTATCGACGCAGAGGTAGGAGTTATTATTAATTAATTATGAAAACAATACAAATTCTTAACAAATATAATTTAAATTGATTATTGATTGAATATAAAATTTATAATTGTATCCGTAATGTTTAATTGTATTTTTTCCATTTCCTCAATACTTTCAGAACAACTCGATGCTAGTGGTCCTGGTCGACACTTCAAAAGAAGAAGATGTACACATTAATGATTGGATGGTCCAGCAGAATCTCGCAATATACGGAAGCATGGTTCGTATTAGGCCTCGAAATTTACCGTATCAACACTATTTAGAGTGTCAAAAGTCAATAAGCACAAAGAGCACACCCGACACTTCGAATATTTCGGAAAATGATTTATTAGGGAGTAAAAAATCAAACGCGTCCACTGCTAAAAAGCAACCTGGTAAAAAATTGCTGGAGTTGCTCGAGGAAATTTCAAAATCAAAAGCCTCAAGACGGAGTTTTAAATACAGTGACACAAATGATATAAGCGCATCCGCACAAGACGTGTTGCCGTTTAATAAAAAAAAAGTAGGATTCAAGTACGAATTGCCATCCAATCATATAGAAAATCAAAATTATACTAGCAGTCATTTAAGCAGCAATGAGTCCCCTAACGAACGTGACCCGTTACTTCTATTAAATCCTCCCGAAGATTCCCATAATAAATGCAATGACACGGAGAATGATTTTGGTCATTTTCGAAGCATGTACGGTGGGCACGGTCGTATGGAGTTTATAGATTGGACAAAGCTTCGTTCATGTGTAAGTAATAAGATCGAATCACCGCCATTTAAATCTTCACTTGAAAAATTACCAGAGAAAGTAGTTTCAGGGACGAAAAGAGACTCCGTCAAACAATTGATGCCAATTAACCAATCAATTTTGAATATTTGCAATAATCAATTCAAGGACGAGACCCTTTGGACGTGTGACAGCAACATTGACAATCATACGTGCAACGCCACATCACTGACAAGATTACGAAAAAAGGCGTTTGAGGCTGAAAAATTCCAATGCTCAAAATTAATAATACCTTCCGACTTGATAACACTTTTACGACATAAACCTAATGATAATATCGGTAAATCATCATTTGATGGTCACGATAAATCTGTCTGCGATATTGACGTGCAGCATACCACCAATAATATTGCTTCAAAAGAGGAAGCGACAGGGATATCCGAAGTGACTACAGTTGCTCAAAGAACAATAGAAACTGTTGGTAATTTTGATAAAGAGAACAATGATCGGAAAGAAATTGAATGTCAACAAAGTAAAAGTAAAGTTCATCGCACGAGAAAGAATAGGTACGCGCAGCTTATAGCTTTTGCGCAAAGGACAGCTGGAAAAAAACTATCGTTACAAGAGAGCAGTGATGATTGTTCTGAACGAGTAGAACGTTTGAAAGATTTGAGAAGTATCAAAAAACGGAAGTCTGTACAGAATGTCGATGAAAATTTTGCGAAAGTCATTGAAACGCATAAAGATAAAAAAGAGATTCTAAAGAGTCAAACAAAGAAATTGAACGACAATCATTTCATCAGTAAGGAAAATGAGACTTGTACGAAGGAAACTGTAAAGGACAATGACGTGGTATTACACTCGGAAAGTAAAATTGAAAATTCAGTAATTGAGGAAAAGTTGGTAATAAATAATAAATCAAAAGATTCACTTCGGGATACGTTTTTGAAAGTTATGGAAGGCTCGAATAAGGTTCACGGTTCTGAAATTGATTCTGATGACTTTAGCACATGTCAAGACGATTCAGATAGAAGTTTGTCAAAAAGAAAATTTTATAATAAGACATATAATCAAGAAAGTTCTCAAGGGCCTATAAAAGAAATAATCGATAAGAATATTTTGACGGAAAAGAATGATTCGTTTGATGATTTGAAAAAAAGTATAAAAACGGCATCAGTAAATGTAAATGTAGAGCAAACCATTGATTTTTTTCCAAATAATGAAAAAAACGTTCCTATCTGTAAAGAACCGACTGCGATAGAAAATCATGATGAAACTTGTGCCAAAAAAATAATTGAGCCACTCAAAAATAATAAAGAGATAACAAAAAGTACTAATGAAGAACGTGTTATCGATACAAGGAATGCGAATTTAAAAAATGCTGCTACTGTTGTTTTCAATGATATTGACATGGAATACGATAGTGACGGATCAGAGTGGGAGATTTGCTTCAGTATGAATGACTTAAAGAAACATTTGAATGTACCAACGGACATTCAAATAAAAGAAATGAGCAATACCACTTCCAGTATAAAAAGTATTAAAAGTGCAATAGAATCAGAAACAGATGATTCATACGGTCGAGGAAGCGACGTTGAAGCAATTCGAAAAGTGAATGAACCTGTAGAAAAGACTGTAGAATTTTGTACCAAAGAAACAGCAAAAATTATCAACGAGTATAATATCAGCAAATGCGATAGTACAATTGATTTATCATTTAACGATGCTGAATACAGCGGAGACGCGAGTATTTCGGAGAATCTAGAATCTGATAGCGATATGGGAAATGATACCATGAAGTTAGATAAAAAGCAAGAAAAATATAATGAAAGTCAATCACGTGTACAAACTGTAAATTCGAACCAAGTTTTCGACACAACCAAGAATCAAGAGAATGAGGAAAAATCGTACGAAATATATGACAAAAAAGACTCTGAGAAAGTAACGAATCTTTTAGTTGACGAGAAATTTCAAGAGTCTGAGATCAGTAAGGACTCATTGAACATAACAAATGATTTTTGTATAGAGAATAACGTCAAGAATTTTGAAAATCCAACCAAAATGCAAAAAGATTTGTCTCTTTTGAGCGAAATTGGTAAATGTAATTTACGTCGTCAGTTTGAGACATTACAAATTGCTCCGAACAGTTTAAATTCCAACGCCTCGAGCAACGACAGTATTCCATATAAAAACAAATCTACGTTTTTCAATGTATTCAAATCTTTGTACACTCCAAAAAAATAGGGAGTGGCATGATGTTATTTTGTTTCTCTCTTTCGTTTTTTTTATAGACTTTTATGTCACTAGCAATAATGAAATTGATCAATGTTTTTTATGCATTCATGTAACGCATTTTTTTTTATGTCCTAGTTACCACACATAAGTAAATTTAATCGAAGACAATCAGTTTTAAAATTCGTTATGTTATCGCAATATTATAGAGTTCGTGAGAACAGTGTATTATAATTTTTGTTTCAAATATAATAAAGAGTTTATCGCAAAGTAAAAGTCCGCCTCTCCTTATTTTACCGGAATTTACATAGATGTGAAAAAAAGAAAAAAAATCATTCATCGAAACCTTTTTTTCTTTTATCTCTGTTTTTTCTTTCTCCCTGTCCAGGGTGACACCGTTAACCAGTGTGATAGATTCGTAGATAGACCTCTGGCTACGAGCACACGAATCTTTCAGCCCATCGACGAGTGTGAAGAGGATGAAGCCCTAAAACAAGGTGTGCAATCCGAGCAAGCAAGCCATACAGAAAATGTGCCATTAATTTCACCGCAGAGTATTTTGCACGAGGAATCTTCTAGAGCACCGCCAGGATTTTCAGTACCGAACAACAATATTAATAACACACCATCCACAACTGGACTGTCTGCATCATCTACTCCATCAATGAATGCCTTTACGACTTTATTGAATAACAACTGGACAGAAAATTGTTGGCTCATGAATAATCTGAAAAATAATAACGATGCGGATCAAACTCTGCAAGCGTGTATGCAAATGTTTAAGCAAAATATGCTATTGCAAATGCAATTGAGAACAGCATGCAACTCTATAATAACCGATTCGTTGATGAAAGAAGTATTTTCTGCTGCTATGAATGCAACTATGACGCAGGAACAGGATATTAATAGAGCGCCGAAGGAAGATAATGTCTTGAATAATGGAACGCAGCAGCCATCATCCAACATACTTCCTGATCAGTTATTCGACACGACACATGCAAACTACCAGGCGAGCGATGAAAATGCAAATTCTACGTCTACTGCATCTTGTAATTATGCAACAAATGATCCAATTATTCCAGGCACTTGTGACAATTTTACTGGTGCTGATATACAATGCGATAAGAATATAAACTTGATACAGGAATCGATGCAAGAACTTTATATTAATAATCCCCATACTGCAGTTGAACAAAATGGAACAAATACTGTACAAGATAATGGGAACACATCGTATTCTTCTGTGAATGGACCGATGGAAGATTCTAATAAGTTTTCATGTACCACAAATGAAAATTTCTTTAAGGATCTCTGTGACACTAATCCTTTTAAACAAATGCTTATGGAAAGCATGACGTCGAAGGAAAATGCTAAAAATATAATTAGAAAAACTAATAACACACCTCCTCCAATACCAAAGAGAAATCCTGATTTTATAACTAATGTTCTTCAGTTGAAGCAAGAGAAATTCTGTGGCGATGCTGATAATATCAATACGGAGAATGTAATTAATACTAAAGAGCTCAGCGGTATTAATCAAGACGATGTTAGTGTACCGACAGCAACTAGTTGCACTTATACAGTTGAAGATCTGATACCTCCTACGTTTGTGTCGAATAAAAATCCATTCTCCAATCCAGATACATTTGTTGCTAATGATACGAATGTATATGAAGATAACGTTAAGCTTGAAGAATTAAATAAACCAGTGCAAGTGTCCTCAGTTCTAGTGGATACACAACAGAGTGAAATAGAAACTGATAAATGTATCTTTACCGAATCAAAGTCCGCCACAAAACACACTGCAGTCACATTTGATTATGTTAATCAAGTTGATGAAGGATATCTTACAAGACCATCAACGTCTAATGAATGGGAACCTTCGCAAGGTGTCAATGCGTTTTACGCACAAGAATTAAATCCTGAAAAAGAGTCCAATGTGCCAAATTTTACTTCAACTGCACCAAAAGCAGTCGACGCTACTCCTATGCCATTGTTGCCTGAAACTACTTGGCCAACACAAACTGGAAATCCCTTCAGCGAAGCATTTGATGATAATGTAGGTACAGTTTCCACAGAGCAGAATCATGCCAGTTTGGATTACTTTCTCAATACTGATAACGAAGGCTTCGAAACTGCAGATAATGTGTCACAGGACCTACCTGTATTCTATACGATGAGTAAGAATTATTAATATATAATTTAATCGAATAGAATATTATTTCATTATAATTGAGTTTTTGTAACATTCCTTTTTTCTTGCAGAATTGGATGACAAAACTGTATTTATATTTGTGATCGATGGAGAAGGATGGCTCAATACTGACCAGTTTGTAGAATTGTTCACCCAATTGAATAATACAAACGTCATGCTTAGATTAGTAGATATGTTGAACATAGATATACCATTCAAAACAATACACAGATTAGACGAGCCGCTACTGTTTTACCAATTAGATAAGTAAGTGTAATAGTATCTTTACTTCGTATTTTATCAGTTGATAACTATAGTCATTTAATAAATACGATGACTCATTTCAGGACAATGCAAACATTGACGGGGAGTACGCACACTCGAATTAAGAAAGGTCTTCATCTGACACCTCTTAAATGTATGATAAAGCTTCTTGTTAAAATAAGAGTCATTCGCTGCGAGGAAGTTCGACGAGCCGTTAAGAAACAGGAATTTAATGTTGGCTCAGTTCTCTATAATGTGATGGTCTGTTTCGAAGAATTAATGCATTGAAAAATTCGCACAAATTATTCATCGTATTCTAATCTCTGATTATTTATTTTTTTATCTTTCAGACTGTTATCAATACATATGGAGATATACAACTGAAACATTCCAAAAACCGCAAGAAATAATCAGAGTAACGTGGATATAGAAATCTACTATTAAATCAAAACTTTGTACAATCTTTTTTATTTCCTTTGACATAAATATTTAGTTAAGCTTCTAGTATTAAATGTTGAATCATCGTATTGTGTTTTGTTGATTACACTTCAAAGTATATACTTAATCGTGAAGAATCTTTCACGATAATAATAAGATTCTATATTACAATTATAAATTGTTAATATACCAAAGTTAACTATCTTTTGTACTACTGCTATGTAAGTTAAAATGACAAAGAGATTATATATTTGCTACACAAGAAGTGTGACTTATGATTATTAGCCTATTTTACTTTAACACAGTCATATAAACAGATCGGCGGAGTTTGATTAATAAAATATTATGTTAATAATTTCTATACTGTGAATATATGTATATATACTCTTATAAGATACGAGAAAAATAGATTTGCAAAACGGGTAGGCGGTTTATATTTCTATTTGAAACAAAAAAACAACGAAAACAAAAATTTCATGATAAAACACATGGCAATGTTTTCCAACCTCAATTATATAAAAATTGCAGAAATTTCTCGTCAAATTCAAACCGTTTAATGAAAATTAAACGTGCTCGATATTGTTTATTGTGTTGTAATTTGTGTTAAGAAAAGAATGTGTGATCCGTGCCCTAAAAAACCTTCCGACAAAGAGTCATGCAATAAAAAACAAGATAATACAAAATTAGGAAATGGAAAGTCCGCAGACGAACGATTTTCTTTGAAAAACATTTCCTTGTCTTTTGCATCAGCCAAGGAATATTTGAAAAAAATTCTTCCAGGCAAAAAGAGTACGTACCACAAATTGTATTAATACGATTGAAAAGTATAATTTTCTTTTAATTTCAGAAAAATCCAGCGACCTGCCAAAAAAACCAACACCAAATGACGTAATGAATTTGATATCAATAATAGAGGATAGAATCAAGGAATTTTATGCTGTAGTTCTAAAGAAGATTACAAACTTTTTGGAGAATGATATTCAAAAATTAAAGAATCATTCCAAAGAGGAATTAGCGAAAACTAAAATTGCGTTAACCGAGTATTCGACGGCATTGCAAAAGATTTCTGAAGAGAAACTGAAACACATAGCAGAGCTAAAGAGTAAATATCAGACAAAACTTATGACCTTAGAAGAAGTGAAGATTTTTGTTAAATTTTATGAGGAAAAAATGGCGGAAGTAAAGAAACTGACAGAAGAGTTGATTGTAAAAATTAATAAAGCCGATAGCACACCATTTGCAAAAGAGTTGCAAACCCTAGTGAAAGATAACGGAGAGAAAATTAAATCTGCAATAGACACTCTGCTTAGGACTCTCAAGGTTTTGAAAGAATATCTTTACCTTTTTTAATTACAAAATATGATAAGTGTTTCATTATAGGAAGGAGTTTCAAAGGTTGAAGACATAATGAAAACTGTTCCTGATCAAAAGACTGTCGTATCAAAACTACCAAAGATTATGAGGAATCCCCGAATTTCGTTTCCGAAAATTAGTGATTTTAAATTATTCAGAAAGGGCAACGCTCCTACTGATGTATCGAAAGCCACAGAAGCGTCACCCAAGAAACCATTGATACCAGTAGTTTTAAAAAACAAATTTCCATTTCTAAATTTGGGCAAGCATTTTAATTCTGAAACCGTATACGGCAGAGCTAACGTACGTAAAATTTCCGCAGACATTTTGATATACGTAAAAATAAATCAATTCAATTAAATCCTATTTTTTCTATCTAGGTAGCAAAAGCAACGTATGCTGGAATTCTAATCTGGTATCTGTACAGAAAATTAAAAAATGCAAGATCTTAATATTAAAAAAATATTCATACGTAACAAGCAATATGCATGCAGAACTACAGTCTTCATTCAAAAATATCGCGCAATTATTGAATAATCGAGTTTCGAGACATTGCGAGTCCCGATTCAACTAATCGATATCAAGCGAACCAGGGCGCCCTAGCAGAAGAACGTGATTACTGTGTCGGCTCTTGTATCTGTAAAAGTCGAGAAAGCATAAAAAGCTCTCTTGAAGTATCTTCAAATAAGAAAATAATTAAAAATGGCAGGAGACTCAGGAGATGGATCAAAATTGACCGGACTGTCAAAATATTTCAATAGTACGACAATGTACGGCCGAGCGAACGTAAGTTAAACGATTCTTTATAACCTCTCGTGGTGCATCTATATATCAATGTTAATGTAATTGCGTATGATTTTATCATTTTAGGTTGCAAAAGCAACGTACGTTGCCATGGCTTTGATTGCTGGTTATGTCTGGCTGAAACCCAAAAGCAAAAAGCAAGAGAATGCTTAAAATCTGCAAATGTAAATCGTACGCAGTTTCGTCTTATGTAATGAATGTCCAATGCAAGTCCTGTAATATAATTTCATGCCTGGTGAAATAAATACGTAGACTAGACGTTATTCATTATCATTACGTTTGATATATGTTTTTTTTTCAATCATAAATTTAAACATCACATTGTTATAATAAACAACAATCAACTGTATTTTTGTGTATCAAATTTTCTCCCTCATAGTAATCATAGTTCGATATATTGATGTTTTTAGAATATGTTTTCCCCTAGCATCTAGGAATAAAATATTACTATAAACAGGGCGTCCCACGAAATATATAACGAGCGTCAAACTGGATGCATTTCGAAATAAATTGTTTACTGTAGCAGTGAGTATACGATTGGTAAGAATTATTAACTTGGACAACAATTCTATATTTACTTCTACAAAACCTGCGTAACATCAGCCCATGTAAATATGAGTCTTGCGAAATATTAAATATACTTATAAAAATAATATTCGTCACCTCGTAACTCGATCTGATTATGATTTTCTGAGAAATATTGAAATTGGTGTACGTTACCTCCACATCAACTATTATGTAACTGTAATTACCATTAAAAATTCGAAAGATTTTTAAGAAGAATTGCGCGCAAGTATAGGCAAGTATAGACAAAAAATTATTATATATTCATAGTTCCATTTTAGATGATTATGTCAACAATAAATTTGAATGCCTTCCGTCACACTTTAAACTTGGGTAGGACGTCACTGGATGTCACAAACATTTGAATCGTATCCAACCTCTCTACAGGTAGGTAAGTAACAATTAAGCATAATTTTGGGAATGAAAAGATGTTTATTGACAAATAATTGTCTATGGGTACAAAGAAAAATTGTGCTTTCGGAGATTCGCTTTAGATCTGTCTAAATAATTTCTAAGAGAGGTATAGCCAGGTATAGCTAGAATTTCTGCTTAAGTTGATTAATGCAGGGATCATAATTTCACAGATCAAGATTAATAATTTAGCTGTAAATGCATTTTCTTGTATATTGGTAGCTCTGCACGTTTGAAAGTACAACGTGACGCAGATCT
>JARPRH010000637.1:491796-505471 GCA_031763665.1 Calameuta haemorrhoidalis
TGTAAAAACACAAGAATCGACCCCCCCCCCCCCCCCTCATGGGATATCAGTATTATATTCAATCGAACGAATTTGACAAATTTTTATACTGCAGCAGCAATAATTAGTTTTTTCAATTAATTGTTCGAGCTATTTAATTTGAATTATTTCCAAGTGGCTTTTGCACCGTATGACGTCATTCCTCGAGCGAATCCTTCCGCCCGTCTTCCCCTAAATGTCTCGGGAGTAACGTCGACGTGAGCGATAATTGCTACGAATTCCCACGTAATGCATCCGACGCGCTCCTATGCACGTCCGCCTTGTTATCTCGCCCAGGAAGAACCCCGTTCCTGTGAAAATCCTATTTCCCAGCCTCCTCGTCGAATGGCATCGTTAAGTATTCGCCACTTGGCTGAATCGCTAAGGAAATTGTAACGAGTAGGATCTACCTTCCACCCCTTCCTTCCCCCGTTCAACCAATGAGCATACAAATTTATCCCATGAATCGATAAAAATAATAGGGATCGATAATAAAAAAAAATTTTACAATTAAATACGATGCATTGAATTTCGAATTATTTTTTTTAAATTCTTACATTGTACTTCAATATTTACCCCCCCCCCCCCCCTTCAAATAAGTCCTTATCGAAGACTGATAAAATATGCATCGTTCGACGTATCCGCCATGCCTTTTACACAGTCCGTGGAAAGTTTATCAGAAGTACTGTATATGTATATATACATGTATGCAAGTTTTCAAGTAACTTCGGAATTTGCAAACTGACAGCTACAGTTCCTCTCGGAACCTGACAATCTGGTTTGCGTAAGACGAGCAGCTGCTGAGTCACTTTGAAATAGTCAAATGACCGTAGCTGGTTGATGAAATAGTGCAGACGGTCTAATGTAAAATTGGCTTGAATAAAACAAGGCGAATTTCCAATAGGATAAGTGAGTATGGTCATCGAAAGCCATAGATTAAAATTGACGATGAAATTGGCATGTGACGATAAAACCACAAAATATTCAGCATCACCGTAAAGTCTCGAGTGACTGTCGTGAAACGAGTGTGACGAAACGACGATACATTGGAAATGCACCATGAAGATAACATTCGCTAAATATGTGTGTATATAGGTATATATATATATACCACGAAAACAATGACATCTTCCGGTACTAAATACCGTGTTGTCACTTTCCATTTTTTATTTATCTTTTTCATTGTAAAACATTGCCTGTCTCGCGATGCGTAACGAAGTACGTTTCAATTTCATGAAACAAACACGAATAATTATCTGCGTCACGCTCGCGATACTAATTGTTCCCAAATAAGTATTATCGCTAATTAAATTCCCAAGGTGATGCAATTCAAGTCGTTTGCTAGTGCCAGTGTAAATATATAATATCGAAGCTAATGAAAGCCTTCTAAAGGTTAATAAAAGTAGAAAAGTGACACTTGGGATTTGAATGACAGGTCATCTGAAATGACGTTACGAATTTTAAAGGTCGATTCACACAGGACTCATTGAACGTCATATTCATTTCCGGCGTGAGAATTGGCTAAAAAAATTATTGTCAAGTCATATTTCCGAACAGTGACGTAACTGTCACGTACGAGGAGTAAACTTTCTTCTTTCCCCCCTTTTTTCTTGTAACTTTGTGAATCAACTTTTGCACGCTTACCAACCCAACGTGTTTCGAACTTTCGCCCGGACTCGTTACATTAACAGTTGGATACCGTCGACTTTCCCGACAAACCGGTTAAAGCTGTTTGCCTTGGGGTAAAATTATTAAATTTTTCTTTCTAACGAGATTCCGTGTTGTTTTTCGAGCCAGTATTCAAAATGCTATTACGCGATGCGCCTTAAGGAATGCATCTTTGAAAATCGTCCACAACGGAGAGAAAAATAAAATCTTCATTGACTTTTGCTGAGTAAATAAAAAACATAGGTGACGTCATTCGCACCTATACATACAAGCTAATGTATACTTATATGGAAAACCAGTTGCAACTGTAAATTAGCGTCTTGGAATGTCAAGAGAAAAAAAAAATATCTAATATTTCGACTTTCACTTCAACGTCCAAACGTATCGGTTACGTAACGTGACAAATGAGTCGTACACAAATTGTCAATTGACATCAGATGAGAACACATGTATGTCACATACTCGGACCACGTGCTTAAGTCGTTCTTGGAAGCAAAGTTGAAAGCAGTATTAAAAAAAAGAATGCTGATAGACCGCACTGTCAACTTATTAAATATGTCAATTTGAATTTTTGCCGCCAGAACGTAAGAAGTCCGTGAACTATGAGTGAAAAAAAATTCGAAACTACACTACGTAAGAGCACGAGTACAGCAGCCAATGGAAATAATTCGGTACTGACCTTTCCCATGGCGTCCGAACGTAATTGGTTTCCGCGCAGGCCAACCCGTTCCCTTTCGGTTGGTCCGGCTTATTCGATATTCTCAATGGCGTAGACAGTTCTTCCTTTCTCTTTTTTCCCCCCCACACACCTTACAGGGACAAAGACAAGAGGAACGTGTTTATATTTTCACTTAGCACTCACGTACGTAAACCGCGTACACGCACCGAATCGTCCAACGAACACAATAAATTTCCAATAGCTCGAAGCACCCAGCGCTAGACATACGGAAAATTACAAAGTGCCGTCAAGAGCAAAAATGCCTCCCGGCAATAAGAAACTAACCAACCGCAAGATCCGCTGCGATGACAAAGAAAACGTGTGCGGAGACCTTAACCGCACGAAGTCTCAACACAGACTGCCGTTTGACAGCCGGACTCGACGACGGCGCGCATTTCATATCCCCACCACGCGGCCAAACCCGCCAGCCGAAAAGGTCTTCGTGATTAGTCGGAAGTACTCGGCTCTTCCGCCTGGCCGATCGGCCAGGAAGGTTCGCACGATATCGTGTGAATACAAGTCCGTTATGTATGCCAGAACATCTACGGCGAATTAAACGATTGCGCTTTACGATTAGATATCTGGACTGTCGACATCTTTTTTCGTATGCATACAATAAGACGTCAGACATGTTGAAAAAAAATTTGATAAACAAATTTTACGGATAATTTTCTTTTTTTTTTTTTAAATTAAAATTTCATTTTCAATACTGACAACCATAATGACAGGATCGACAAAGGGCTTAATATTTGATCGTCTTGTCTGAAGGTAATCACGACCTTCTCCGCTTGTTAATCAATCTGATCATTCCGGCACTTTAGATGCTCGCCTAAAAGGACGACTGCTGCTGATTACCTCGAGTATCGTAACGGGTGTTTACTACGTGAAACAATGCATTGTCGATGTACTATCTCGTAATTAACCTTAAAGCCGATTATAATGGAATATTTCGATTTGTCTTATTGTTACAGCTGCGACTATAAAAATTTCTATATGGATATACAATAATTTGCTTGTGTCACTTGTATGTACTTTCTCGGAATTTATATATGTATTTCAAGAGACATGGAAATCCAAATGAAGTCATGCGAAAATATTGACTGAAGAATATATATATATACACGCATAACAATCTAACTGTTTATAATATTCAATATGGATAAAGTTGCTTTGTTACGATACAAAGAACACATTGTACAATTACCTAAGCCGATCTCTCGAGGATAAGCCGAGGGTCGTAAGAATAAAATAATATATATTGAAAAATATTTTTTAAATATACCCAACAATCACATTACGTCACCCGTACGATATTCAATATATGGAAAGAATAAAGAACGACAAGCGTAATACATTAAACTACGTGTATTTGCGAAAGCGTATGAAAAATTTGATTCGAAAATTCGACAGATATTCATCGCAGTAGCGATCTAACACGAGAAATGAATTAGCGAGTCAAAAGTGACAGAAGCCTGAAAAATATTTTTTTTTTAATTTAACGTCAAAATATCAATTGATGTTTCTCCGGTATTTCGTCATTATCTCACATGTCATTAGCACGTGACTAATAATCGTGGAAAGTAAATCCTTATTGTCAACATTAATTTTCGGTACCACTGACGTCATCGATGATCACATTTAAAATACCAAGAAGGACCAATCGAGGTCCGAAGCTTTTCGCTTGATTCCCTCGTATCGGCTGCCGCTTGCGTTCTACTTGGGTTTCTAGCGAGCGACTCGTCGCTGGTTGCAAATAAAAGTAAAAAGGACAAGAAAGGAAGCGGAGGTGTAAGGGAAAACGAAAAAAAAAATAGAGGAAGAATAGCGTCGCCCGGTTTAGTTCGTATCGATCGAAAAACCGAAGCAGCTCGTATTGCTTTCATCCTCGTGCTTTCGCAGCGACTTGCCTACGAGATTGGCGACGTGACACATGGAAATGAGGCTTTAGATAAATATTATAAAAATCGTAGATACCTCTTGGGTTAATATGATAAATTTTACCCATGTCGTATGCAGGAATTCATAAATTACATAAAGATATAATATTGATCTGCAATAGGTAGAATTACGAAATCAAACGGCATGAATGATCGATATTGAAATTTTGATTAGAATTATATTCCTTACATATACACATGGAAATGAGGCTTTAGGTAAATATTACAAAAATCGTAGATACCTCTTGGGTTAATATGATAAATTGTACCCATGTCATATGCAGGAATTCATAAATTACATAAAGATATAATATTGATCTGCAATAGGTAGAATGACGAAATCAAACGACATGACTGATCGACACTGAAATTTTGATTAGAATTATATTCCTTAAGTGGTTGAGAAAAAAAAATTGAATTTTCGTAGAAAAAATTACTCAGTGTTGAAATTCATGGCTTCGTATGAAATATATATGAGGATAACGAGTTTTGAATATTATTTCCGTATGGATGCATATATGGGATAATTTAACCTCGTGTGGCAACGTGCGACAAGCATATGTGAAATATTGAGCTTGCGTGGACGTAACCTTGTACGATATACACGTAGGTAACGTTGAGAAACAAAAAGCAGGAAAAACATTTAAAAAAGTTATTATATACAAGCGTGACTGTAATCGCTGATACGGAAATGACAGGCAGGAAAAATATAATGTGGACGTTGCGATATGCGAAAAATGAATATGTACTTTTCGAAAGTTACACACGTGTATGGTAACCCCTACCCAAGTCACGAGTAAAATATCAAGATGAAGAAAATATCCTGTCACTTTTTCAGCTTCGTACGAGTCCATATAGAATACGGACAAAAAGTTACGTATAAGGAAAATATATTTCTACTCGAGTCGAGAGTTTAGCTATTGCCGTACCCGTAGAGGATGCTGACGACGTATCCTGGAACCAGGCCAATTTACGCTCACAATCAAAATCCCACGGGAGCGGTCCAGACAGAAAGGGAATTGAAAAAAGCTCTTATAGGTGATCCGTAAGAGGGTATTATCTTGAATTCTCGATCAGTGAAATAGCGTCGTTACATCTAACAGAGTATAAAAAAAAAATTAAAAAAAATTTTTATATAAAATATAATTAATAACTATAATACAATGTGACGTCCATGTGATTATTAACAATTGATAAGCGATTTCGTGTCATTTTTATTGTTCAATTTTTTTAAAATTAAGTCGAATCTTTTCAATCCTCCGGCAAGGCTGGTGAATTTTGATTTTCTTTGATTTTTGATTTTCTCATCCTTCTGGACTTTTTAATTACTTCCGGATGCTGCTTTGAAATCAAGTAATTGGCAAAACTTTTTCGAGGAACAGATGTGTATCTACTGCATAGAAACGAGACTGTTTAATTGAAAATTAAAAATCGAGCGTCTTATCAATTCGCGCTGATAAAAAGTCACGAGTCACAGTTCCTGGAATTAAAAATGGCTAATTATGATGTTTACATTGATTTATGCAAATTCTCAATGACTTAATACCAGTTTTTCAAATAAACTGATTAAAAATTTTCGCAATAAACAACCACGTGTCATATCCGCGACAGTAATGTTTGCAATTTTTTGCACGAATCGAGTAAACATAAAAAAACATCATTTTGTGAAAAAAATAATTTTTTTCATTTCATGATAATCGCCCTGCACGCTCATAGCGTTACCTTGGGCTATTACGTAAATTTGAAGTTTCCTTCAAGTTCAAGTTAGAAAAAGTTCAATTAACCACTACTGATACGTACCAAGTAACACGAGACTAATTTCACAATTAATTCTAATGCAGAGTGTACGCAACAAAACTGTACATTAACATACAGTCTGGACTATAAGTATATAAACACGTTATAAATCAAGAATCAAATATCGTGAATGGTCAGAGTCGTCGTTACAATGAAAATGCGGCAGCTTCGTACGAATTTAGAATTAACGATCGAGCTGGCATTAAACGAATCTGCTATTAACGTTCATAATTTATATAGAAACGTACTGAGCTTTTCGGAGCAGCAGCGCCAGGTGGAAGCGGAAGAAATTTCAACTAAACAAGAACTATCGGTACTACCGGTATCAAGAGAACAATTATAAGCGTTATTGAAGTACCTGTGCAATTAAATGCAATAGTTGACGAGAAATTTCAAACTTAAATATCGAATACGAAATTGCTAATTTTACCACCGTGCATCGTTCAATTAATGCCGAATAAATTAATCAAAATTACCCAATAGTGGGAAATTAAATAAAATCAAATCACATAAATATGATCTTAGCAAAGTAACGATGAAATCACGTGATTTTTTAATATTTATCTTACGTCCGTTAGGTTAGGTCAGGGTCATATTCGCAGGGCATAAACTTTCCAGTGGGGTTTACCAATTTTTTACATCTCTTGTGCATTCTCCACAGATAAGATGTCAGTCACTTTCCCTCTTTCACATTTTACGCCCCCCCCCCCCCCCCCCAATTCACCCCTTGTCTATCCATATAGATACACGTATATGTACTTACCTATATCTTGTATATATCTATATCTCGTGTACGTATACATATATAGGGTAGGGTTTTTCTCAGGAAAATATATTCCGCACAGTGTAGCCCCATTTTTTCCGTAGCTGAGGACGGAATAACAGCCGATGCTCTCGATCGGTAAAACAGGGAAACGAGTTTCACGATTTTATTTTATTTTTTTCCTTTTTTTTATGATACTTCCCTCATTTCCTCTTTCCTCTTCGCTCAGTCTAACTTTTTTCATTCGCTTAGCAGCACGAAAATACCAGCAACCCGGCACTCATCGGGCATTTCGATTATCGATTCGCAAAGTCCCCGATAAAAAAAATAGATAAGGATAGACAAAAAAATCCTGTAATTTCGAGCAATCGATCAAAAACCGTATATAAAAAAAAAATCAAAAAATTGTAAAAAAATTTTAAGTTTGTCTTTCGAACAACTTAAGTCAGGCCATTACATTGATTTTTATGACACAGTCAACTTCAGGGTAATGTGACACTTCTGAATAACTTTGTATACAGGGTGTCAAAATTATAATAATTCAGTAACTACGTTAAGCCCTATCTCATCCCCTGTGGATATCAACAAGGGCAGGCAATGCAGGGCGAATCCTACCCGCTCTACCCTCACTCGGAATTGTAAGCGAAACCCAAGTTGCTCCCCGGGTGCCATTAAGGTCGTAGGTACTTGGTTCCGTGAACGGTGACCTCCAAGAAAAAAACCTTTATCGACCGTGTCGAAGGGTGGAGAACGATACATATAAAATACCCCAAAAAAGATCTTAGATAGGGACAGAGGAATATTAATGAACGTAAAATGTAATTGAGTAATTAACAATAGAAACTTAAGGGTATAGTTAATGTTGATTAAAGGGCCAAAAATTTTTTTTTAACAATAGATCAATAAATGTAAAACTCGATATTACGTTTGACGGCATTTTGAATTGACCTCGATGACGTCACGTATTTCACTGTATATTTTAATTTATACTATTTGTGTTAAGGGATGCTCAGAGTGAATCAAAATGGCGTCTGCTACGCCTCTAGATACCCTATTTGTAAATTCGCATATTTATGACATCGAATTTTGATAATTATGTAGATCTAATCAGAAATTCAAGTCGAGTTTCTATTCACTGCTGTTAAGAAGTTTCAATATGGCTTCCAGGTTTCAAATTTCTGTATTAATTATACAAAGTACCGTATAGTGGATTACTTTATACTAATGGTACACGGTAGACGCTGGCTTTTCCTATGTTCCTAGTGCTTGAAATTGTGGGTTTAAATTAGGACGCAGGCAGTTACATATACAGTTTTTAAAAAACATATAAATATAATAATTTTGGACAAATTTTGATTTAGGCCATTTTCAAGAATTTCCAAATTTATAGTTCAATTAAGTTCAAAATGTCAGGGTGGACGACGTCAATGACCCTGAATATTGGCAAAGGGATCTACAGGGTGGAGAGTGTATTGGAAAGTATCGGTATAAGCACAATGGTAACCGATATTAACCAGGGGTTGGAAGTCAGAGGGAAAAAGAAAAAACTAAGCCCAATACCGCAAGTAAGATCGACGGTCGTTGACATTGATTTTGCAATAAGACCCAGTAGGCCTTGACCAGCCCCTATTTTTGGGGTATTACGACAACAGAAGGCGCCCTAGATATTATAAGGGTTGACGAACGTGATAGGGATAAAAAAGAGGGTAGCGTTCAATATATGATTTTTTTAATCAGCCTGTACCAAATGTATAAAAAATATTAAAAATATTAATTATTATATATTATTAAAGCGCTGTCAGTCTTCAACTATAATTGCAGTATCAAACAATTTTTTTTTCAACATTAAATTTCATAGTCACACGTAACTCCTATGGATAGGAATTTGCCAGTTAGAAACATATAAGCGTTTGACCTATGACCGATAAACACACGTTACACGACTAAATGAAATTTCCTGAAATTACGTGCTTGATTAGAGATACGGGGGTTGTTTATTAAGTAAAGTGCGATTGGTCGGGGCTTTAATTTATTTGTATACCATTCAAAGGAAATACATATGCATAGATAAATTTGCATTTTCGCAACTATACGCAATCGGGAACGACAAAAAAATATGAATAATTGCATTGAGTTATCGTCAATCAGTGAGAGTTAGCAAAACCTAATAAAAAAAAAATGAAAATTTATAAAAAAATTACGTTTATCGTAATTCACGTATATCAAATCCATAAGAATAATGCATTTACGTGTATATAGGTATTTATCACAGGAGACCCAAGTGTTCGTAAGAACAAAGTTCATTTAATGACTAAGGTCATTGTAGTCGAGTACAAAAATTAAAAAAAATTCAACAATCAACCCTTGTAAAATTCTTATCAGGGCAGAGGTCAGAGAAAATTACAATGATAAAACGCTTATCACTTACAGAATGGTATAAAAGAATCAAAGACTCCAATGTCCATTGACACGAGGAACAATAAATAAATATTTATAATTAGCATAATATGTCAGAAGCAAAGTCATTAAGAAATATATTTTTTAATCTAATAAGGAAAAGCGAAAAAAATTATTTAAAAAATGTAACGTCAAAAAATATAAATAAACAATGTAGCTGTCAGTATGACGTTCGACGTGACATATAGTGCCTAGTGTATATCTATATACACAACCATACCAATTAAACCGAATCGCATTATGGGTAATTTGCGCAATCATGCACAGATTTCAATACCGTTGCTCTTTTGCAGCTGCAATGCCAATGCATTCGAAATACCGTTAGTACTTATGCAGATGCACCGATGCACTCTAAAGCCGAAGATGATGATTCAGATTGCATAGATCCAACTGAACGAGATTCGACTAATAATGAGATCAGTCGTATAGCCCGTACAGTATACATATATATATATTATAGTGCATATAGCGTAACATCGGTATATGTATATATATACCAAGGTTTATATACAGTGCATACGTGTAAACTTGACATAAAGTTGATGCGTTGCGTTTTGATTTCAATAACCCAGCCGCCTTCCGGCTGTTTAACTTTGCGGTACGTCTGCAGTCATAAAAACTCTAAACGGACAGACGTAACATTGAAAATTGACCAGAATTATTTAACCACCCGTTATAAACATCCGTATGTATAAAGGACAGTATTATATTGGTAAAAACATTATTGTCCAGACACTGTCAACAATTACGTCAAGTTTCGAAAATTTGGTGTAGAGGAGCAAAGAAAAAATGACAGCCAGGAAAAAATTCGCTCGAAAACATTTTCAAAAATTGTTGTGAAATCATATTAACTTTTGTAAATTACAGCGAGCAATAATGGTCTGTTCATAGCGCAATAACATAAATTTACTATGATATTTTTCGAGCATTATTTTTGCTCTCTACGATCTATCCTGTTATACTATAGAGATAGCTCTGTAGACTGTATAGTCACTGTACATAGCACGTATGAGGTGTATGAACGAAAAAGGTTCGAGTACATATGTGGGCGAAAACTCGAAACTCGATAAAGCGACATCCAACAGGGTTTATCGGTTTCCATGAAATCCAATCGTGCGGTACTTGTGTAAAATAAATTTAAAAATCCATTTAGATAAGACGTGTGACAATTTTCTTTTTTTGTCCTCCCCTATAACGTTCAGTTCGACAAAAGCTTTCCTTTCGCGAGTTTAGGACGCAGAAAAAAGAAGCTTTAAAAACTTTATGATTAGCTACGATAAGGAGCCCATCGTGGCAAAGGTCAACAGCCTGAGAGTTTTGCATAATACATAAACCAATAATGTACGCGTTCCCTATATAGCCTCTAGTTCATTTGATAACGCTTATGAACTACTAGCGAATGTATTTTGGTAGTCTTATCAGTTCACGATAACCCGGAATCCCAAATCCAACATGCGCATACGCGATAAGCGTACGTCGGTATTTACAAAAAAAAAAATTGAGCACTGATCAGAGTAGTACAGGATAGTGATTCCTTATCGATAAGCTACTCGAGCTCAAAGCGTATAATCAGGTGTCGAGTGATACTGTATACTGTTTATCAGTATAATTCCATTCACGTTAATATTATATTAACGAGTTTCTTGATAACCCATTGATCTAATCGTTATCGTGTAATTTGAAGATATCGATATCCATTGATTTGATTATCAATATGTGATTATATATTTATTATCATGATATAATGTTATCTGTTTGCGCAGAGGGCTGTGATTATTTTTTAATGATACTCAAATTTTGCATAAAGGCTAATTTTATTGATTGTTATTTATACCGACAGACATTAATGACTGTAGCGACACGTTCATAAACCACCAAGCGGTATATCTGCAATCAATAAGATTGCTTGTCGTTCTTGGGCCTCCCACTATGTCGTAATAGCATGAAATATCGTATTTCGCACATGCTGGTACTTTGTCATCCACGTGTATTAATTGTCAATGACAAACGTCAATTATCCACGTTAACGGGATCACCGATTACGAAATAACTTTCGAGGAGTTAAAATAAAAATTTGATTAATCTACTTTCAATTATTCGAAATAAAAATTGAATTTTAATTTTAATTTTTTTTTACTAAAATTTATAACTCCCTGGCGATAAATAGATAACGAGTCAGAGGTTACTGAGTGATATAAAAATGTAAACTATCAAAGTAATTCTTGACTTGCATTAAAATTACCGTAAGTAATACTATTTTCTATAAACTTTTAATAGTAGCGTGGCGTCGTTACACGGTATTATTTTCAAAATAATCGTAGTACGCAAATCGCGATTATCGTTCGCGCTACGAATTGAATTAATTGAACGTGATATACGTTACTTATATTGCCGTCATGTTTCCGTCATTATTTCCGGATTCGTTTCGAATTCTCGTATCTTTACGGGTAGCAACGTTCCGAGGTTGGTAATCATTGACAGAAGTGATTAAAAATGTGATTTGTATTCCCGTTGAGAATCGAGACTGGAGAATTGAATTTAACGGACATTCACGATAAGTCCCAGGAGTAGCAAAACGTCGATTTCGATAATAATGGATCTTGCACAGTTGGACAATTAGATTTAAAGTGAAAGCCAGATCTAAATTCAATCAGCAATTTATAGTGTCAAGTATTTTCTAGCGACCAAACATTTAGCGTTAACGCGCATGCATAAACAGTGCCCAATGAAGATAAGTGCAGAAAGTTCAAAGACAATAATATGACAATTGTCAAATAAATATTTGCAAGACATAATGTACTTGTGGGAAAGCACTAATAATCAAAAGAAAACAAAATATCAAATCCTTTTTTACATTTGCCCCTCTAGCGGTCAGAATTCTAACTAATATTCCGAAAATATGATTCAACGTTTGAATGTCCGTTATTCAATAACACCGTAACGGCTGAACTGATTTTAATAAAATTTCCCATGTAGTTCATGTCCCGAATATACTTTTTATCCTGGAAACTTGAACGACTCTTTTGGGGATACAAAAAATTTGCGCACGACCAGACACCGAGCGACGCCACGAGGAAGCACATGAAGGTAGTTATTATTAAAATTCATGGCTTCCGCATGGCCGTCGCATCTATGTTCAACGTGTCGCCGACGTTTCGCAAACACTCCAGTCTGCACCATTAGGGCTAAGAAGATTTGATACAGTATCAGAACGTTGGCGAAACGTTGAAATTAAATGCGACGTCCATCCGGAAGTGACGAATTTGAATAATTGTTAAACCGTTTGACATTGCGTGATAAAGAAAATATTATCATTTGATTGATGTGAAGCAAACATTAAAAAGAAAATAATATTCAATGAAATTAAGCCAAGAACAATGTGTTCGATGATGTGTATGAATTTGGTGATAAAAATGTCACATTTGTCATTAGTCGTGACTATTTACTTGTTACTGATCGTTACGAGAACACGTGTTACAGAAGCACAAGATTTATAGGAACGTAATGGCTTTCGATATCGATTAAACGTTTACGATGACACATGCGTTCTGTTTACTAGATAAATATAAGAATTTATGGCAGAGACTTACCGATCACCGATAAAACATCAGGTCATCACACGAGAGCATCACAGTCTGCCACTGCTAGTATCCGACTACGTAACTAGAATCTGATGATTCGTGTTTCACGAAGATAGCCGAACGTTACTGGCCGAGAAGCCGAAGTCGAAAGACACTCGAGGCGTAGGGATTCGTGAATAAAGTTAAGTATTGGTGAATGAAGGACTGTAGCAGGATTGATAATGGATGAAGATAATAAAAATAGAGATTGAATAGTCGCATTGAATAAATGGCACGAGAAAAAGGAAAGGAAGTAATAAGTATTTAAACTCCGATTGACAACCGTCTTTCACTAACGGCCACTGTGAATAACTTTAATCATCAAGGATAAACTCTTTACGGATCAAGGATCTAGAATCAACCTAGATCTTAAATCCTAACGATCAATATCATCGCGACGCCGGGATGAATGCGGTGAATCAAGCATGGGCTATCCAGAGAATGTCGCTCGGCCATTTCCGTGTCGAGTCGTAGGAATGGAGGAGAGGATGATGGGAGCGAGAGAGAGAGAAAGAGAGGAGATACAGAATCAAGAAGTGGGACAGAGCGAGTGAAAGGGAGGATCAAAGTGAGATGGAAGAGATGACGCAATCGCGAAGGTAAAACAGTCTTCGAGACTTGAAGCGTTCTTAATTTTTATCGTCTGCCACTGAACGCCGTGCTCGTCATGACGCTCATGACGAGGCACGATGTACGT
>JARPRH010000637.1:555163-567876 GCA_031763665.1 Calameuta haemorrhoidalis
ATCCTTAAGCTCGTGTCATCGTGCATGTTCACTTATCACGTGTCAAATTCTAATGGCGACAGTCTGGCTTCGTTGAGCTAGACAGCATCCCACGCGTACGTTTACCTTAATATAACTAGACAGTGTAGCCAACAGTCATTTGCATTACAGGGCACGTGATGATGCACGTTTAAAATCACTAGACCCGGCATTAGTATTATTCGATACGACTGAATGTAAAAAATGGGAAGAATAATTTTAGTCAGACTGTCAATGTCGTTGCGCAATAAAAAAAAAAGTAATAATTCATTTTCAAAATTTGATAATATTTGAGTAATTTCTTCACTTTGTCTTTTTCTAGCTCGCCCCAGGCTAAATACCAGAGAATCGGCCGCATTTTCTAATAGCCGTTGAACGAGTGACAGATACTAGAAGAGTGATGAAAAAAAAAAAGTGAAGAAAAATATTTTTAAAAATATTTGACGCAAGGAAACGATGACGCAATCACACCGAACGACAAGCGCCTGTCGCGATTATTGGAGTATTCATTGATTTTTTACGGTAAACGATAAATGCTTGACGAGGGATGGAGAAAAAAAAATAAAAAATTTTTGACATACCCCTGATAACGGATGATGATAAATTATAGCGCTAAAGGTCACGATGCTTATGAATGTAAGGTCGGAATTAATCGATTGATGGTAATTCACGTCGGTCTAATGTCAAACGTCCAAACTGGAGGTGTGATTGACATTTATCAATTACAGTCGGACCTGCGGGCACTGACGCTTCTGACACTGGTCAACCTCCGGCACTGACCGTTTGAAAATCTTTGATACTGACAGTTTTTACCAGCTGTGACAGTGCCGTCGCTAACCTGGGGGGCTATTTGCGCGTGCCCCATCTATTCATATATTCGACCAATATGTATTTCAAGTATCCAGTGTAAATTTCAAATAATATTTTTAATATATATGCCCCCTAAAGACATCTATTTCATGTATTACACATACTATGTCCAGGGAGACTAATTTTCCTGACTACGTCCCTGGCGTTGAAACACGACTGGATTTTAGAAAGGTTAGGTTAAACGATTAGTGCCTGAAACTTGGTGCATCGAAATCTGTCAGCGACCTGAAGTCTGGCTGTATGATCGATACTACGTTATATATGTATGTATGTATGTATGTATGTATGTATGTATGTATGTATGTATGTATGTATGTATATATATATAAATCAATATAGCTGCGTACTTGTGTATATATTAAGTTATCAACTAAAATCACTAATGAACATCTGACCGACGTGAAGATTCTTTTCGTTATCTCTCCTTGTCTTTACCATTATACAAACGAAGAGACAAACGAATCGATGACTTTATTTTTGCGCGATTGTAAATATACTCATGCCACGCGATATCTTAGTTCTACAAAGAGAGATAGACGTGGGTTGTGGGTGTTGAAAAATAATTACGTGGTCCAAGTAAGAGTTTGTAGAGAGAAAAATCTTTTTTTTTTTTCTTACTTTATTTTGTCAGTTTTTCATTTTTACTACGTGACTAAAGCGAAGGTGGGGATTTTTATTTTTTTTTTGCAGTTTTTGTACTCTTCGTACACAAGGGATAACGATGCCAAACAATGACGGGGTTCTTACGAAGAATAATACTTGAACGGCGCATGCGCGTTTTTTAGCCTGTTTTGGCACTTTGCGTCTGCGAACGAGGCGACGTAAGAGACGAATATTTTTTTAGCTGGGCTGCTGCTTCGCGTGAGGGTTTACGAAAAGAGGGGGTGTGGCAGAGTGAATATATGGTATAAGGGCTGCCGATATTAACATTAGTTATAGGTATATAGTACTGCAATAGTAGTTGGTTGAAGTTGGCAATCCATTTGACGACTCGACAGCGGAAAAGTTTCGAAAACTGATGGATTCGATATTCGTTCTGGCTTGACGGCAGAAACACTTGGGATAATAGGGGTGTGTATTTCAAAAGAAAAAAAAAATAAATAAAATTGTAGTCAATGAAATTTCTTATATTTATCGGTCTGAATTTATTATTTCCCCGTTACTCCACTGTCTAAGGGTAGTAGAATGCCTAAATTTTTTTTCGAAGATTCAATGGGAGGAATGTTTAAAAAACTACCGAATCGACCCTTCAGCAGGAGGGTAGAAAATAAGGGTTGAAAAGAGCCACAGCTACGTTAAAACTGCTGAATATTCAAACCACGAAATTATCTACGCTTTTGGTAATGACGGATAATGAAATAAATGAGAGGGGTTTATCGAGTCCCTTATACCCAGGGGTAAATAACGACCCCTGTCTGTAACTTAAGGGACTCGGTTCTCTTTGACGATGATCGGCTTTCACGATTAGCTACCGTATAACTGATTTCGACAAAGTTCAAAGTCGACGCTTTCTGCATGGATATAATTATTAAAAAAAAAGAAATTATTTCAACGCACTCATTTCTCTCTGCAGTCTCCGTTTTATCAATCTCCGTTATCAATTCTTTTTAATCGCGCCACAACTCTAGTCGGGCTTCTCAGGGATTTATTCGCAGTAAATAAATAAATAAATAAACCAGAGCGAACAGAAGGAACGAGGACGGCTAAAGCAATTCGTTTCCATTTAATCTCCAGCCGGTATGCAACGTCGAAAAGTGCATACGAGTAGCAACTGTTATAACCCGGTGCAACGATGCACCATAAAAGACACAGTATTTTATTTCAACAATATTTTCCCCAACTCACTCCCATTAAATCCAGACAATTTTCAATTTCTGACACTGTTAAAAACATTTTCAATTGGCTATGCGGTACGAGATAAAATTGTTTTAAAAAAAGAAGAAAAAATTTTTTCAACAAATAGCTGCATTAAAGTGCATCCCAACAGGTCTCTATGCACAATGCAATATCGATCCTATCGCAGTGCAGCAGTACAACCATATACAAGCATAAAGCAATGACCTGGTATATGAGCCTCCAGTTTTACATCGTGTATCAACTGCACATACACATGACACACATATGTTACGTTATGTATAGATATATACAAGTCCATCAATAAGATACGGAACGAGAAAGTGGCTGTAAGTGTTTCAAAAGTCGTAGTGCATCAGTACTGGTGCACTAGGTGCATCGCTCTGCTCTATCAGATGCACTCTGGTGATTTTACAAGCTGAAAGGACTGTCGGGGTTTTCTTAACGAAAAACCTCTTAGCCGCATGAAATCCCTTGTCCATTCAAGATCCCAAGCGAGACGTCGTCCCACGAGTGCCGAACTCCAGTCCCTCGCTGTTTAGCCGGAAGCCACTGTTTGAACAGGAAATGACTTTGGTCGCAAACACCGAATGGGTACATTTGCAAACTACGAGTACGTACTAGTACGGTACCTGTTTGTATACCCGCAACATACAGTACCTAACACAAGATCCTATATACATATATGTATATACAATATACATGCTAAGTGTCTTACGCGATTAGAAGCAGGGTCAAAGGTCAGGTTAAGTTTTAATATATGAAAATGAATATACTATTGTTTTAATTGATAATTTTTTTAATTATATCGACATTAACACGAAGAACCTCCTTGTTGAATATCCTAGCTGCGGCAATGCGGCAAAGTCCATTTGGGATTGCAGAGGGGGGGAGTTGGTGATTATTACGTCGATTTCCAGGAATTCACCGGGTGATTAGAATCGTCGGGAAATTCCTAATGTCTGATAAGTCTGTGGCTGTTATCACGACGAGAATCGTTATCAAGATATGGTTAGGCACCGATTGAGAGTTATATAAATCGTAATATGTGTCAGCCGCTTCTAAGGGCACGTGGTACATGCTTCGAAGATAGGCGCGTAATTCAAAATTATTTTTCGAACTGAAATTTCACGAAATGAACTACCCTTGTAACTGTGATGATTGACTGTATAATTAAAATATATATATTTATATCGTGTAGCGTTAGCGTGACACTAAAATAATTCAAAATTCTAGAAAAAGTCATGAGTTTCCATGGATTAAGTACATTCAATTACAAAAGTTTGGTACTTCGTGATATAGTGAAAATCAGTGCGGTTCCTTATCAATCTTATCATAAATTATACAGTGTTTACGTGATGACCTACGTAAGAGTACAGCGAAGTGGTAGCTACGTAATGTTATAACTATATGTATGCAGGTGATGTACGAATAAGTTGATGACGTAAAAATGGTTCAAGTAAATTTTTGACGGAGGATCCAAAAAAAAAAGTCTACGGCGAGATAACGAAGATTCGCAAAAGTTTTATAATAAAATAACGGGTTACGCAAACGCGACAGTTTAATAATAGGATCTCTCGTGTGTGGATGCTGTGGTAGAGCCGTGAATCGTACGATGACGGATAGTTACACGTACGAAGCTTGGGACTAGGCGAGTTTCTATTTATTCTCAGAGAGAGGAAGCAATGTTTCAGGGATGAAGAAGAGCACGAAAAAGAGAGGGTAAAAGGGAAATTTATATTTTCAAAAAATATATAAATATATACTACAGCCATAATAATATCTTAACTCGGATAGCGAAGACTCGAATTTATCGTCGGTTGAGAAGAACGTGAGAATTTCGAAAAAAAATTCAAATCAGAATTTGTATAGGTGACTGCGATCGCCATATTGCTACTTGAGAAATGGCCGCTATACTTTAATCTGATTTACTTGATACGGGATTTATTCGCAAGTGTCTACAAAATATTTTATACCGACACTTCCTTTTTATGGATTCTCGATCCCACTTTTTTTCGCCCTATATACAATGTGTCTTTTCTTAAAATCATTTTTTTTTTCTCAAACGTTTCACTTTTTTCCTTGACTGTATCCACCTCATCCTCTATATATCTTTCTGTCTCCTTCATTTTATTTTTACTTTATCGCTTCCCTTTCGAGATACACGATATCCTATTCCGGAAGGTTTCGCACTAAAGAATTCCGTAATTTCCACCGAGTCGTTTAAATCACGCTTAAGTCCGTCCTGAAAGCAAGTCAAGCAGACATTCGTAACCTCCAATGATTAAATTTTAAGTCCGTTAAAGAAAATTCCACGTTGCAGGATTATCAATCCGATCTCATCCGTGTATCTAATTCGCGAAATTAATTGCGTGAATTCCAATCGACTTCTTTTGCATTTACCAATAGCAGCATGCAAAATTGTAATTTGCAAAAAAAATTTCATTTTATTATCCGATGGACCACCCATATACATATACATCGTTTCATATGTGGAAAATTGTTATTTATGCATATCTTCTATTAGAACGATAAATCAATGCAGTGATATCGCGCAGCCCAACCAGCCAGGATATTTATGCACGGGTCGTAGGTCGACTTGATACATTGGTTCTACGGATACAGTTACGTTACGTTACGTTACGTTACGTTACGGTTACCAACGCCAGTGAAGATATGAACAGAGTAGACACCATATATCACGGGGAAACATGCATTTATGTATTTCCACTCATGCTACCCGTGACGTGTGTATTTCTTGGGTTAGTTCCTTTTTTTTTGAACCATACTATCCCATTTCACCCTCGCCAACCTTATCACTCCTTTCACCAACGTGTAGATATATGATATGAAAAGTGCACGTACATTATTAAAAATTAACCATGAATATCAAAAATTTTTCATAAACAATGTTGAAGGGACTCAAAAAATAAACTAAAATAAAGTTTACTAGATTTTTTTAATACTGGAATTCCATGGACATATGCATCGTTCTGGTGACGTCACGATCCTATTAAAATGCAAATTTTTCACATATGGGTAATATGCGAATTAACATTTGTATTGACGCGTGAAATATTTTCCATGTGTGGTCCAGAGGTGATGACAGGTTCCTCCATTGTGGGAATTTACGATCCCACCGGGTATTCGTAGGTCATGTTTTTATTAGCTCTAAGTGCACTCGCCTACGACACTGCGCTTGATGCTCGTATGCAGCAACACACGAGATACGTTTCTTACTGCTGGTTCACTTTTTTTTTAGCTTTTACGTTCGTATTGAAAAACAGGTGAATACGCTCTGCTAACAATTGGAGGACTTTTTTCTCTTAGCCTTTTTAGGTTAAAAGTCCTAAAAGCACTGCATTCATCTGGGTGCACGTGTACGCGTTTCAGCGTGTAATAAAAAAAATAGTGCATGCTTCGTCGTGCCTATTCACGAATGCACGAGCCATTATTATAATGATACGTATCATGTAAGGCGAGATGAAGTTTTTGTGACAAAAAAAATTCGTAAAGCACTTTGCAACATCCGAGGGTAATAATACAGGGTGACAAATTTGTAGTCGTAAAGAAATTTGACAAAAACTCAAAAATAGATGGGCGATCGCAGAGATTGAGATAATATTAGATAAAAATTGTTATCAAAAATTGTGGGATCAATTATAATCGATTTCCTCAATTTTTTAACTCCCTTTCACGCACATAATACAAAATTAAGATTGAAAACTATTCTGAAATCCCTTTTACACCGAACAACCTATAGAGACACTTGTTAAGAGGAAAAAAAAAATTTTACGTGCACTCTCATCTCTCGCGGTCCATTCAGCATCCCCAACTGAAATCCTGACCCACCGCTTCCAGCATCCCGGCACACGTTACAGCTTACCCGGTAGCAGTAGTACCACTACCAAAAAAAATTTCATATTCACAGTCTCGCGCTTCATCTTGCAGCTCGGTGCATAATGCAGCCAGCATTTTCATTAAGAAGAACGTGCGAGGAAATTTTGCAAGATTTTTCGCGAATAGGAGAAAATACCGCAGAATCGCCATTTTATATATTTCACGTATGAATTAACGCGTCACCATGCATGTTACTAAAATATAATCAATCTCATTATAAAAGTTGCACAATTTTTGTTCATACCAGCTGTTGCCAATCAACCCCTCAAAAGTTATATCGAATCTACCAGCTTGAAAAAAAAATATAATCCTGTATAACGAAAATGCAATAACAAATTATGTACAGCATATAAGGACATTGGATGTCCCATAAAAGTAAAAAATGAGATCTTTCATGTAAACTGTACCTATATGCTGTACATGTATATTTTGAATATATACAGCCATCCGTACTAGCATATATATAGATATATAGTATTGACATGGTCCTACAGTAAACCCCAAGAGAACCCTTTAGAGAGATTATTTGTAGCCGGATGGGAAGCTGCGAGACGAGAGATGCTCACGGATTGAAATCAGATGAAATCTCTCCATAAAAAAAAAAGGTGGTAGACATGAGGGAAGTAAAGAATCGTTTGCATAAACGTGTACACAGAAAGAATACGAAAAAAGGGAAAATTCTGTAAAATTCGTATTTCAAGAAAAAAAAAGAAAATAAATGAAAAATAAGCACGAAATCCAGAAACATGAATAATTGATTAAATTATTTATTTGTACAATAATCAAAATTGTATTACGTATCCATTTGCATTTGTCTCATTTACTAATGTAAATTAGTTTTGAATATTTCAAGAAAATTCATTTCGTATACAGATTTATAAAAAAAAAACCAACCCCTAACGATTTTATAGTCTGACTTATAGGACAGCGTATAGCTTGACGGGTATTGGTGTGTGCGTCAGTGTCTGTGATCTTCATTTTTCTTTCATTCCACCCTTAGGCGAAGCAAGGGCTGCTGTAACAACCTACCCTAATCGAAACTCGATACAATGTCGGAACGTATGGGAGGGGGGGGGGGGGGTTAAAGCATAGACGATATTTGCAGAAAGTAGAAGTAAAATGGGGTAGCAACATTGTTGGGTACCACCTGCTTTTAATGCATCTGCAAAAACCACCCCAACTTATCGGAATTCAATACGGACGATGCACACCCGACACTAAGGGTAGATATAGGTACTACACTATATACATATATACATACGACTGATTGTGAGAAAAATCTAAGTGCGAAAGATATCCTGGCGAGGGAAGGTCCAGATAGCAGCATGGAATAAATATGAGAAGTACTGAGGCATTTGCATTTTTCGGAAGAGGAATTTATAAAACGGGGTGGAAAATAATAACGAAGTGGAGCCGTGGTTCTCATTAAATTTGACGTGATATACAAAAAACCACCCCTCGCGAGTACTTCGCGCAAAATGGTTGAGGATAATATAAAGTAAATAATACGTGGCTCAAATTTCGATAGGGGTTGAAATTTCTAACTGTACGACATAAGTAGGGGTGTGCATTAACCTTAATGAGAATTGATAGCCACTCTTTATGGTAATTATGGGAATAACACTACATGGCTGTATTAGGTGTTCGAGTCAAAAAGTTAATGGGAACTTTGAATATATATATATATGTATATATTTTGGGGCGAGGAGTCAGTCCATATCCCAAAGGGAAACCAACCGACGGATGGAAGTTTAATTAGAATTGTATGCAAATCCATGTAAATTATACGCGATATTTAATTAAGGCCCAACTATACGCATAAGAATGTAAAGCATGATGAACTATAATTTTACATGGTATCTAATACGAAGTTTAGCGAACAAGTTAGGTGGAATAGGAGGTATAAAAAGGTCGATTAAAATTTAATTATAAAATAAAAATATTAAGCAGGCTCTTTTATCCTTACGTAAATTCTAATCGCACTGATTGCTAATCCTACTACACGTGACGCACCCTCATCCATTCCAAATGCACTTTGCATACCGGAAACAGCCCCGTTGGACGATATCTGTATTTCTCTCGATAATTGCCAGACGGTACACTGATAAAACCGTACGACCCTTAAGCCACAAAGATACACGTATCGACCACCTTTTTTTAATCAGACTTTTTTACGAGAAAAAATATACGAAAATTAGTACAAAATGCAATTTACGTTATCGCCTGAAGGTACATGATAATTAGGGAAAAATTCGTGAAAACGTTAATCGCGCGATCGAAATTATCTCTTATCGCCACTGACAAGAAAAAAAAATTTGTTTACACGCAAGTTAACTGTTGTGTGTAATAATAATGATTTTGAAAAAATATATTCTCTCGATTGTCAATATATCAATTTTTAATTTTTCATAAAAAATATGAGAACCCCTGATATCATGTCTGTTGATATCAGTGTCTCCGGAAGCATCGCAACGTTAGGTATAGAAGGAGGGACTACGCGACTGGGTACGATTGCCCTCGTGGGAGTCGTATGCCGGGATGAGGTCCTATACCAGCGGGTACAGCATCCTCCGGCACATGTTTCACGCCTGTAGCTATGTAGGCATCTTACGCAGGAAGATCCTGGGGATAACGCATATTGCCGAGCCTGGGTGAAAAAACCATCCCTGTGTAACGATAGGCTAAGAACTTTCCATAGGGGGTTAAATGCGTAATCTGATAAATCTTTAAGGATGGGAGATGAAAATTTGAAAAAAAAATCTAGAGATGATTTAATTTTATAAATTATTTTGGAAACGTTCATTCAGACAAAACTGGTCCAGTATCTTCTGAATATTATTGTCATCACCTGGGCCCTATGTTAAAACTGACCTAACCGACACTGACAGACCATCCACAGCAGTTGCCTAAACAACCAAGAGGACCCTATAATCTCAGCACAAAATGGTCCAATCTAATCCGAGCTGTCTGGCATAAATTGACCTTGCGAAACGAGGATTACGGAAGAGACGTGATGCTGGAATGATTTAATCGATGACATCGCGATGTGGGGGGAAGAAGGGGGGACCGATTGCATTTGTTTTGACTACGGCTTACGGAGCAGCTCAAAGTTAATTCTAACAAATGGGTTTTAAGGGAGAGGACGGATCGCTGAGAGTTATGCCAGCCGTCTGTACCTGATGCTGCGGTTGCCGTTGAAATTACGCAATGACAATGATTAAGCGTGAAACTTAATGAACGAAATTTAAAAAAAGTTACCCTGTATATTATCATTAAATGACAAAAATAATATATGAATCATTTTAAATTTAAGAAAAAAGGATTGTTGGAAGTGTCAATTGAATTTATGAAATTTTTAGTCACTTGGATTTTATATGGTCCAGATGGATGCTGCCGGGATGCATCTAGAAAATGTATATTTGTTTTATGACAAAGGGGATAGTTCATACTCCGTGATGCTATGCACTTTCTCGGTGCATATCATCCGGACAGATATGCATTCTTAATGCAACTACTCACCTCGTGCGTATATGCAACTGCAACAAGAACTGCACTGTCCCTATGAAGATGCACTCGAGGATCCATCGTATATATTATCTACTCCTGCGCTTTGAGATCAGCCGAAGATGCAGCTGGCAAACTCTAGCGCGGCCCAACGAGTTCGGGCTGCAATCGGGCGCCGTGACGCTACGCGTCGTGACGCTTCGTCTACGCGATATTCACGCCGAGTTTGTCATGACTCGCACCGATTCATCTGCAGATTTCAGACCGATTTACATAACAGGTATCTTGTGGATACTTTTGAAAAATGCATCAGAGATTGCACATTTTGCTGCAGTTGTATATTGCAATTTTCTAATGATTATATTGCGAAATAAATGACCGCTGAGTCACGGGAAAATTATTATTCACGATTACTTAATTTATATTTTAAAAATTGTGTATTTTGAAAAATTTTCGTATCGCATTCGAAATTCAGTAAATACGTTTTTCTATGTAAAATAAGAGAACTGTTGTCAAGTGCATCTAAGGATGCTGCGAAGTGTCTTATTATTTTACTGACAGGAAAGGTTCTACCACCTGCATCCAAAGCATCGATCGAAGTCGTCCCGACGTCGACGTCGTGACGTTAACCGTTAGAGCACGTTAGAAATACCGGTTTAACCCACTTTAGAAACCTTTTGGTCCAGACAGACTAGATTTAGTCGCAAGGAAACGGATCTACGCTTTTGGCTGTACCTGCAGCATCCAAGAATAACAGATGCCTATTGAATTCGATTCACAAAAATTACGTTTCCATCTACTTTCGAAGTATACTCGTGCAAGATTTATCTCTTCTGAATATATGGATCCGCATCATCCCTCATGGACCAGTAATAAAAATGCTCTAAAAATCGATCATCCGAGTAGCAGATAAGCAAGTGTCTCCATCTGCGACTATAATGCATAACTGCATAATTTATAACTGCATATCTTTATGCAACAAGATATTCAAGATTTATTACGCAGCATCCCTGCAACTTGGAAGATATGGAGATTAAGTTATACAGGGTGGCCGAGCTAAGAGATTCGCTACATAAATCCTCGTAGTAGGATGTACGTTAACTGCGACAACAGTTGGTGTACAAATTGTACAAGACTAACTAGCAGTTGGTATCCCTGGTTATGTTCACAGTGTCGGAATGTGTGGTTAGCTGTGTTTAAGAGGTTATATATTTTCCGCGCGACTCGCGTAAAACATATTTTACTAGGGAACCGTTGGTATCCTTGGCACGCGTTGATTTTTCCTATATATCAACATTAAAACTGCTACAGATGTCGTTGGTCACATTGACATATGAAAATAAGACATCCGGTCATCCTTTACAGTATTCTGTACAAAATGTATGGCGAGTAATATTTTTTATTTTTTTTTTATTTTTACCCTGACACTTTATCATAATAATACATATCTCTAAGGTGGTACCAAGGAATTTGTAGATAACAATAAATATCAGCCTGTCGCGCTTAAGCGAAAGTCAAACTATTCGCAAAAATTCAATACAATCGTGTCACCCGATAGAGATGACAAAAACGTAATAATACGCACATAGGTACGTGACACGAAGTTTCACTTCGTAAGATTTTTCCTACTTCAAAGTCCATGCGACTTAGATCTATGACGAAGATCGTTTCTCAGAATGCTTTATGGACCGAGTGGATGCTGCAGCTTCATTTTGCCAGATTTAGAATGAATTATCGGGGTATTAATGTTACGCTAGGTAGATAATATGCGCCGACTTGCGGACTTACTGAATTACGCCTTTACGTCTTTCTCGTCCAATTTGCGAACCGTCGTGGATTTGTGGGTAAGTCTTAAGGTCATAATAGAGGCTTTGACTAATCACACGCGATGCATACGTTTTCACTGTTGAATATCGTCAAGATGCATCCAATTGTTTGTCAGATAAAAATTTTTTCCTGTTCTCCCGAATTCTACATCTATTTCGTATGTAGTTTAACGAAAGCATGAAAATCACATTTTCGCCATGCAAATCTCCGTATGACGTATTAAGATACCCAGACGAGCAAGTCGCGCACGTGCGCATGTGAAATATAGATTTCCTCGAGAAGGCAAAAGAGACATCTGTCATCTTGTGGATAATTCTAAAGGAATCGAAATGTCTGTCTTAATTTGCCGTTCTGACGTCATTTCCACATATGCACGTATTAGCGCATGCGCAGAATGGCTTCGATTCAGAAGCAATATACTCGAAGAAGCATATATAAATAAATACAAAAGGATGGCATTTGAAATTTCAAAAATTCCAAAGCATTAAACATAAAAGAAAAACTCCGATACAGAGGTCAAAAGTCAAATTAAAAAATTCACTCCCCAATGTCTCTGCCTGCGTTTACGTAAACCGGTACAGGAATAGCAAAAAAATTCGAAATAAATATCAAGATCAAAATTGAATTCATGTCAAAAATGTCAAATTCTGACTTCTCAAAATGCTTGAAATGAGAATCTCTGCGAATATGTTGACTGGCATGAAAAGGCTCTTTGGTCCCCGGTGGCTCCCTCGAGCGTC
>JARPRH010000637.1:571435-585329 GCA_031763665.1 Calameuta haemorrhoidalis
ACTAATGGATTAGATTTCCGGTAAGTGCTTTAAAGGCTCTCGACGTATCGTTCGTATTTAACTTGCACAGGTTGGTACACATACTTACGCTTCCCCGCATGTCAGACACTTTATACGAAATTGTCAGCACTGTACATTTCGTATTAGAGGCGTTTAAAATTTACGATGCTGATATATCCGGTACATATATTATATGGAAATATATATATACAGATACAAGTACAGATACATATACGGATATACATCATGAGTGAATAAAAAATTTTTTTTCCAAACTCTAGAATTTTTTCAAAATTCAAAATTCCATTTTTGGATTACTCCAATTCACCTAGATATAACTTTTCCTTGTATCACATATGAATTCCGTTAAATTAATTAGTCATACAAGCAATGCTCGTCTGTTATGCGTACGGTTAACACATGAAACACAGTACCAACGTAACGAGCATAAAATTCCAATTCTGTATCTAATTCTAAGCGAGCTGTAAACCGTCCACCCGTGAAGCGCGCGGTTAAGGTACTTTACAGTTTACACGATCCGCTACGGAGTCAACCCTTTTACATTAGAGTAAAGACGGAACCGTCTCAGAAAATTAAATAACCCTTGCGGCACCGCAGACACGGAATAAACGTCCGACTGTTGATCGAGGATGTGAATTCCTTGTTTCTCAAAAAAAAATCACAGTTCACAAAAATATTTTCATTTTTTTCACGTGTAAACCAAAATCGAAAATACCAAAAAAACCTTACTACAAGCACCGTACGTAATATATGAAAATAAAGCGTCTATTTTATATATAGCGTCTATTGCGTACATACAGACGATACGGAATGCGTTCATACATGGAATTTCTCCTCCAGTATGAACCCTCGAACTCTCCCCCTATACACTAACGTTAATGAGAAGCGGGTTGGTGTGCGCGCGACTTGCGTTTCGCCTAGTAGCCTCGAGGGTGCGACAAACTCAGGCTGGTATATTAACCCCTAAGGCCAGGAGGGGGTTTGGTGGCTTAGTTGGCAGCAAGTAGGCCAATCGTATGGAGAGAAAAGAAAGTCTAAGATTTCTTTTTCATCCCTTATAAAAAAAAATTTAAGACCACAGAGAGTCGTTAGCCCCCCGATGACGTAAATACAACCCTGCAGTGATATATACGTATACAGCATACAAGAACGAGATAAGATGATCAACCCTTTAATAAAAAAGATTGATTTATATAATAATAACAATGATTAAATCTCGACCGTCACCCGTCGGTACCGTTAACTCGTATTTTAGTTTATAGCTGCAATTTCGAATTTTGGACAAGGTAATCACGCAAGGGAAGCACGTTAGGCATCCATTAAGGGTAGAACTTCCGGTTAATTTACATTTTGTGACTTTCTGACTTTTCATAAATCACAGCATCTCGTCAAACCTCTATGAGCAGGCATACGAATGAGAATGCAAATAGGCAGCTCTTTCGACCCCCTTCTGCCCCCCCCCCCCGGCGCCACCTTCCGACGTCGCTCATAACTCAGAGTCTCCTTTTGCTCCCGAAGACGCCGCCATTTTGAAGCGCAAAATCACCCTTGCAACCATACCGACTCCTACCCCCCCCCCCCCTTCACCCCCCACCCAGACTGACTACTAGCGATATTTCTCAACTCTTAACCGAGTGACGACCTCTATCCTTACCCTATAGACATATCTAGATACGTTAGGTATGTACATATGTATATACATATACGTGTATATAAGTAAAGCTAGGTATGTATTTACTTGAGAAGAAAACAGTCCGCGCCGCAAGACAAAACTTTTTCCTTCTTGATATTACCTTGCTGAATCCCTGTGTTAAATTCCAACTGAGGAGGGTCGGCAATGCGTTCAACGACCGGAAGAATTCGTTTCCTCCTGCTGCAGAGCGCTTAGTTACCGACCGAGCTTTCGTCCTCCTTTCGGTTCAACCGACTTAAATCTGTTATCCACGTGTCCTAGGTAGACGGAACTGAAGTGGAGCTCTTCGAGTGGAGAACAATATATTTTTCTTTTTAATTCTTTTTTTTTCTAACGATTTAGTAAGACGTTTTTCAAATAATTTTTTTGTCACTAGGCATTTTTTAGGGATCGACAATTTTAATTAGTGACGATTTTTGAGTATCGAAAAAAATTGCAAATTTTTGTGGTAATAAAGTGACAGGACTATATTGTATATATGTCTATATCGAGGGTAGGAAAAAAAAGAGCCGGCTGAGCGAGTTGGCGACTACGGAGATTTGGTGATGAATTTGACTGATCGTAAAGCCAGCTTATATATTTTTACGAGGGTGTAAAATAGATTAAATGGCACGCGACTGCTCATGGCTGCCTAAAGGTGATTTTTATTCATTATTTGCATTCCTGTCCTTTATACTGCCCTAAAACGTATTACGTGGAATCTTCGTGCATTTATGTACCTGGCTCTTCGTAACTGTTTCATCAGAAGGTTTTGTGGCCTGGGAAATAATAATTGAAGGAAGGAGATGATTTTTGGACAGGACAGGATTAAAAATTGCATCCAATATGAAGCATCGTTGAAAGTTATTATTATTTTTATTATTCTCGGACAAAGAATGACCGATTCGCTGGAGAGATAGAATAAATAAAGAAAAATCAAGCATCCCTCCGCAGTGCGGATTTCGTTGAGCAAAAAAATAAATAAAATCGACTCGAGGGTAGGAGACGAAAAAAAAAGAGAGATAAAAAATAAAATAGAGAACCGCAACGAAGAAGGTACGGAAATAGAGAGTAGAGGTACACCTATATCGTATCGGGACAGACGAAAAAGTCTCATCGATTTACTTCCACCCTTTCTTCTTCTTCCTCCCACTGAACCACCCTTAGTCAGATATACCAGTTCACCCCTCAAACTACCGCATTCCCTCACACCGAAGATTCGACTGAACGTCAGTTCGGTTTTTTTTTTAGACAAGGGTTGATTTACATACCTATAGGTACGTAAGGGTAGGTAGTGGCGAATAAGGGAAATCAAGAAATAAAAAAAAGGGGAGTCGTTCGCGAACGAATTCATAAAATTATTTTACCGTCAGTCGGTCGAGATGGAAAAAGTAAAAATGGCGGAAATAAAATTGAAGGACCGAGGGAAAAAAAAACTATTTTTTACTTTTGAAATTTGTTATAAAGAAAAAAAAAATGTGTTTCACGTCAAGATATAAGTGTCTACTTACCGACGTCATTGCGGCGGTTAACTTTTAAGGGTGGCAATTAAAAATTGACCCGTTTACCCTAATGGTCCAATTTTACGGCAAGGTGACTCTCGGCCGGGTGAACTCTCTCATTTTTCATAAAACTTTCGACTTTTACGTATTAGCCAATTTACCGGGTTGCGCGATCTTACCTGGTTTGTTCTAACGTTACGCTGCTTTTTTTTACCTTCTCTACACGCCAAAACCCTCTGGCACTCGACGAACTATTTAACCCGCTCACGTTTTCCATACGTTAATTATCTGATCCATGAATCATCCCCTATGCCTGTAATTAATAATTTAATTCCTCGGATCCCGCATGATTATAATTTATGTACCGATTCGGAATACATTAGTGATTAGGATTCCCGGAATTGACTTTTACGTGTGAATATGCATTAATACACCTCCCCCCTCACTCCCGTCCCACCCCTCCAATGCATTAGGCATCTTATTTTTACCCAGTCGAAATAGCCGTTTCCACGCACGAGCTCCAAAACTGGTAGAATGCCAACGTATTACATTACACATGCGTAACACGCGGCGTGCGTGACGTTGAATTTGAAAGGAGGCGTAATTATCAAATTTTCGCAATTTAATTGCATCAAAGTTATATAAGGATCGACGCGCTAGCTTTGGTGAAAAAAATTAAAATTCATTTGCATTTTACCGGACGCGAAATCGATTATTAATTAAAAATTATTGGAAACCAGTCGGACGGCTTTTTTTTATTCATTGGCATAACACCAACAAAATTTGATAAGACACTTTTTTTATCTCCGAGACAAGATTAAACGGGGTGAAGATTTTCAAAATTTTTGTTGTATCCCATAAAACCGCCTGTATGGTGATTTTGGAATTTTTCACAAAATATTCTAATAATATCCGTCCCTAAAGTTCATCGACATAAATTCGATAAAACATATACAGATATACACCCACTGTATCACGTATGTACATGATCGAAAGTAATAAAAATGAAACTATGAATGAAAACGACGTCGAGCGTCGCTCTGCGCTCCAACAGACTTCAATGGACTTTGTTATTTTCATCACAAAAACACTAGCCTCACTTTGAATGCACTCACAATCACAATAGTATTGTTATCTTTAAACGATATCAGAGTTCTCTCCCAAATAACGTTAACAGAAATATTGGGAGGCTGGAAAAAAAAATCGTTATCACATAGAAAAATTAAAAAAAATTATTGAACCTTTTTCACCCCCAATCAGCACCCTGCCACGTATATAATACATACATAAATAAAAATCTAAAAATATCACAAAATATAGGTACAACGAATGAACCCTTGTTTTTTTTTAAAGTTAATGCTATCTCATTAACCCTCGAAATTAATTCTCGTTAAAAAAATTTTCTCTAACGACTGTACCATCTCTGAGCCCTTTCATCTTAATTCCAGATATAAGACAGCTCTGACAAGAGATACACAGCAACGATTAACCCCTAAGTAAAGAGGGTCGCGATGATTACAGAGTCCCGGACATCCGTCAAGCTAAAAGTTTTACCGTTTTCAACCCCCACAGCGGATATTTTTCAAGGACCCACCCCTTTCGCAGTATACATATCTATATATAGAAATAAGTCGGACTTTAAGCAGCGTCCTCACCCATCGAGGTAATCTCACGAAATCAGAAATTTTAGCGACACCCCGTATACTTTTCATTACCTTAGCAACTTCGTTAAGGAAACGAGAGTGAAATTTCTCTCGAGTACAAACGGTAAGATCCGTTCGGGATATTTCGAAGGATGACTTTTTAGATTGAAGAAAAAAAAATCATCCAGAGAATTTTTTTTTACAGTCAGCAGTCCTTTCCGAGGTTATCGATTGGATTCCGTACGGTCTGTAGTATTTATGGTCGCCATAAGTTTCAGGAACAAGAACGATGGGTCAAATCCCCCATATAACATTTATGCTATGGTCATCTGTGTTAAATCTCCCCGGTCTTCCTCCCTTGCTCTTCCTTACTACCATGCGGAATTCATTGAGATCCTTTGAGAAAATATGCGCCCTTACAGCTATAATACGGCTATACATATACTGTAAAATATAGAGAGGCTCTTGGATGCGATCAATGGCCGATCGAACTTTTATGACTGGGACTGTACCCAGGATATACTGTAGTAACACAGTGGACATTGCTCAGGAATAAAACATAAGGAATATTATACCGTGAGAGAGCTAAGAAAGTGGACGTCATTAAATTCACGAAGGGTGTCCTATATTGACCCTGTATATTCATCCCTTAGACGAATCGAAGCCTGAAAATCCCTAGGGGTTAAAAAACTATGAATTACAGATAATAAAAAAAAAATTTATGCCCCGAAACACGTGTGAGGATAAAAATGTTAATTTTATCTCAATAGTCCGTCATTGTCGTACGGAAAATGAGATATGCTTTATTAATTCATGAAAATTGTGCGAATAGTCGCGCGAGTGACTTGCTGAGATCTAAATGCGTAACTGAATCTGAAATTACCAGCAGCACGGATAATTTAGTAAGCAACACGGCAGAATGATTTCGCGAATTGCTCCAGCGATACAGGACTTATTGTACGTGGAAATGATTAACGTGCGTTTACGCATTCGTAATTGGCAATTTATGCCGGTTATACCTAAGGGTGCTTTTTTTCGTTGCGCGTCCCTGATATATTATACCGGCTGCCTTGCCGAGATCAGGAATGCAGATAAATGGTGGAAATAGTATAGCGAAAGGGGAAATGTTGACTTTGCATTATTGCGAAAAATTTTTTTTGCAATTTCCCTGTTTCATTGATTTTCCATTTTTTTTTTCTCTTAACCCTACGTGAACTAACTCAAGCTTCCCGCGTACCTCTTACTGGACTCGGGGGATCATCTAGATAAGTACGAGAGGAACCGGGCCAGAGCTATGGAGAACGGATGCCAGGAATGCGAAATGAACCGGTCCCTGGTCCTGCGAACGTGTGCACGCGTTTCCGTACGTGCCGGAAATTCCAGGTATTCCTGGATCATCCTGGAGCAGGAATATCGGAAGCTAGCATCTAGGTCTCGGAGGTAAACGGATGCTCGAGGGGATCCAAATCGGTATCAAGGACAGGACATTTTTTTTTTGTGGAAAATGGAAATTGGAAAATCGACTACTCGAAGATTTTTGGTGAAAAGGTGGCTTTTGCGTTTTCAGATAATTTTCGAATCGACATTCTATTTACTCGTTTGAGCTTCGGCGCTGCGGCTCGTCAGTATCGATTTCGGTTGGTAAACTTCGTGACGTCAGAATGCGAAAATCAAGGATGTTTTTTCGACTTTGGGTTAAGTACAGTCAACGCAAGTAAAATACTTGGGTCTACATCGGTCTAATGAACCAATAGTAGAAGCGTGATCGGAATTTGAAATATTTTAGGCATCCGCTGCAGCAACTGCTAACCTTCTAGTAAATCTACTTCAGTAAATTCAAGGTAATTCTTAGATATCCGTGTCTGGATTGTCAAAATAAAATATACACCTGTCACTATTATTATTGTCGCTGACAGAAACAATGGAAAATCTAAAAAAAAACTATAATAAACTTCCTATCTCTTCGTCGATGTAGTTGGGGTGAAAAAAAATTTTTTAAGAAGTGCAATAAAAAAAAAACTTTTTCTACGAACTGTACAAGCCACAAGAAAATTATATAGAGCTTTCTTTCCCTCGTTTCTTCAAATACGTCCAATTCTCGGAATTATTTAATAAGTTTCCCCAACAGGTACCGCGAACTTCGAGATGAAGCGAAAAAACTTTCTTTTCTTTATTTAGTTCAGTTTTCTTTTTTTTCTTTTCTTTTCCAACAAGTCACTCAATTTCTTTAACTTTCGCCCTTATTAATTCACGAATACGATAACCTACAGAATTTCAAATAATTCCAAAAAGAAACTACGGCGAAACGCTTTCTCATATAGAAATTTGCTTCGTCCTGGGACTCATAACCTCGCGTTTCCGCACGACTGGGGTTAAAGGGCGACAAGCAAATTATCGGCAAGAGGCGAAGGGGCGGGATCAAAAATTTCATCAATACTCCAATTTACCGACGAGATCAAAATTTAACGGGTTCTGCTTACCAATTGGTGATCATCGAGCAGCGAAATAAGGCGAAAAATAAGTTCGATCAAAAATTTCATCCCTTAGCCGTCCACCCTTATAAAAATTAGATTAAAGTATAATTCGAGCTTCGAATAAAGAAACAGGGATTCTACAGATTACGTAAACTTGGAGGGCGGTTTAACGTGTTTATTCGAAACCTGCTGTCCACCCACCTGTCTCCTTCCCACCCGCCTTCCGTTAGCTATATTAGATTCAGCACGAATTAGATTCCTCGCCTGCAGTTAACGTCGAGCACGAGAAACTTCGAACAAGGAGACACTCGGGATTCACCAACTTTCCCATGGGCCTTGTCAGCCGTAACAGCGATCCGTTAAAGTGGATTTCGTAGACTTTAGGATAAATCGATAGTGGATTGAGTAATACCGATTGTTAAAAAATAGTGCAATTTTTTTTTCGACAGAAAAAAAAGAAGGAAATTTTTTAAAAAAATTTCCCCACGTCCATATCAATCGCATCGATATATCCCGCTGATTACTCTGGTCGATAATTAACGAATTCCTGTCAATTCGCAATGTTTCCACTTAGCGGAGCGACTCCTGCATTTTACGCGGGAATTTTGAATTATGGTTCGCGCGCGTCGATACTTTGCAATTTAAGCGTCGCACTTTGATTTCGCAATATTGCTATTGGACAGCCTGTCAAATATCTCCGCACCCGTCTCCCCCGTACATCCCTTTGCCAATCGATTCTTTCACAATTACTTATCGACAAATCGATAAGATCGAACTGACAAGCGTTGATGAATGGTGCTTACCTTCGCGTCGGTGCGATTTTGTTATTTATCGATTGAAAATTTCGAGGTTCTTTCATTCAATCGGATATACGCGTATGCATATGGGCGTAGCATGTTGATTAATATATATGTATATTGTCTCAACGTTTCGCTGTAATTACGACCCTTAGTTTAATTAAAGCGAAGTAAATAGCATAGAATGTCTCGGGCGGCCGAGTTGCATGAATTAAATTTTTTTATATATTTTTTTTTTCTCTACTTTTATCGAAAAAATACATCGAGTAATTACACTGGCGTATTGCTGAATACCGGGTGCATTTTTATAATCTACATAATCCCGGGTTCGGCTACTCCTTATAATGGAATAATTATCCACGATTCCAATTTCCAATTAGACAATTAAGAATATCCACGAGTAAAAATTACGTTCGATTATTGGTTATCGGTTCGTTAATTCCCTTAATTTGTGCATTGCGGAAATCGAATAAAAAGAGATTTTTTTTTAATCAATTAATGCTTGTGGATATTGACGTGTATTGATGCAAAGGCAAAAAATCATTGAACGATGTAAAAACATTTTTTTTATCAAATGTGACATCCTATAGGGTGGAACTCTTTCGATGTGTAATAACATCAAGTGGAAAGTTAATAATTAAAAAATAACGTAATGACACTTCGTGACGTCATCAAACCTAAAGACCAAGCTTTATCACTACTATTATACGTATAAATGTGTCTTTAGTGTAATTCGCAGAATTAAAGGGCTGTATGGAATATAAAAGGGATAATGGCGAGTACGCTGCCCGTTCGAAAGTCAAAATGTCAATTTTGGCATTACAAATAAATTAATGACGTCACTTAGGACAGTTATGACACATGCACGCAGCCTGACGTAAATTTCAAATACAAATGTCAAATTGATACTTTGCCAATGACACTTTTCCCAGAGGACTGTGAACGCGTCAAAAGGAGTTAATTAAAATATATGTATCGACATTAATTATTAATATCTAAATATGTTAACCATAGAAAGTCCTCAAAGTAAACTGTATCAGAATCATCGAAATCAATGACGAATTTCCATACCCAGTCACATTATATCGAAAGCTACATAGGAAATGAATGTGAATGGAGATTTTAAAAAAATTCAAAAAATGCTATAAAAAAATTTTACGGACTGAACAGTATGAAAAATATGTCACATAGGTACAAAAAGTAAACTTATCGCTATACAGTTGTGCCAATAATATAATATTGAAATTTCAGCTTAAAAACTCACCGAGAGACGAAAGGGTGGATTTTCGGAGCTTCCTGAAACAAAGAAATGGTCATTATCGGTGATCGTCAACGTTAACAAGAAAAGGAGTAGCGTATCGAGATATTTGGAAATTTTCAAAATTTCTAAAACGAATAACGCGACTCAATGTTGTATACGACGCTCAGTGCAGGCAGTACTATGTTGTGACGTTTATTTCATAAAGGTAATAATTTTCAACGATGATTAAGCCGGGTTCACTTCCGTGAGCAATTACGATATACCTAGATATAGAGAGAGAATAGTTATTTCTGCATTTATTTTTCAAAGCGAAAATAGCACAAGCAACAGAAGCATCGCTGACTGAGCGATTGATGATAATAATAACAACAACAAGAACAATAATAATAAGAAAGACAACAAAAATAATTAATCAAACATACCATAATAGCGTGCTACGTTAAATTGCTGATCCAGCATACCGAGACGGATGTGAAAGGCAACGAACGTTACGTATCTTGTTTGTAAGGTTAGGTTAGGTCAGATAAACGCAGCCACAGTCATTAGCGCCGCACGTGGCTGAAACTTATTGCTATTGCCGGATAAAAGTAAAGTCAGCAATAAAATTGACTGTCCCGGCCGGCAGACGAGATACGAGCTTTGTCAAGCATGAAATACGAGCGAGGAGATAGAAGGTGCTGCCGCCTGTCGGAAGTTTTCGGCGGAAGTCACGCTATTGGTTTTAAAGGGGCCATAACCCACGTATAAGAGACACAGCCACATGGCTTCGCCATAACAATATACGTATTATGATCGTGATAGTTTTACGTGTAATTGTAGATGGCGCCAGGTTCGCCGTAACAACCAGATAAATAAAATTGAACGGCTTTTGGGAACGCAAGCTGGAATTGCAAGATCAAAACTGAATTATCCAATTTCTTGGTCCTCTGAGAAGGACATTAAAGCCAACAAGTATCGGAAAGAAGAAGAGGAAGAATTATCCAATGGATAATTAAATTTTATTTCGGAATATTTTTTTTACGTCACAACAGGTCTCGCCGCATGTGGAAATACTCGTTACGTTTAATACGAATGCGTTATGTGTCTTTTTACGATTAACGCACGAATAATACTCGTGAACGAGGGTTCATTTATTTTCCCATAGATTGCAAGGGATGAAAGCGAAGAGAGGGTGGTAAAAGTCAATAGGTAAAAATAATGAAAGGGCCTCTTTATACATGCCATATCCTTATACATGGTGTCTCGTAAACTCGGCTAGAAGTAACAATGCAAAATGGCGACTGTCCTTAGTATACACGCAGTGCCAAGAAGAGTGAAGGTGGGGGTAGAGTGTGATAGGATGCAAGGAACGTGCAATCTTGTTACATGACAGGGGTGGTTTGCGAGATGCTCGTTATTAAGGTGAATTACCAGTTTACGAGGTACCATTAGAAGAGTAATGGGGTCTCGGGGGTATCGTACCTACGTTCGTCACATGAGGGCTGGCGGATTCTTACGGTAGACGGAAGAGAGAAAAAATTACAATTTAGTGGCAGAGAAGGGGGTGAAGAATAATTTTTATAATTTCGTTTTTTTCTGTGCAAAAAATTCTGTGCTTAACGAACCCACTGAATTTTTCGGCATGCCAAATGCAGAAATGTGGTCTCACCACTCCCTCTCCAAACTACCCCGCGGAAAAAAAAGGCCACGGAGTCAGTATATTCGCCGCTACGCTACTCAATGACGCAAGTCAGTTTCGCCAGTCAGAACCCTCCATATTTTATCATCCCCTATTCATCCGCTGAATTACTTCCCCGTGTTACGCGAGGGAGGGAAGCTCGCGGTTTCTAAATAAAAATTGAGCATAAAAGGGGCCTCCTTACGTAGGAGCAGGCAGGTGTGTTTACATGCATGGGAAGAATCAGCGGCCTCGCGAAACTGCTCGTTAACTTCCGTGTGCGCTAAGGGATGAAAAGAAGGTAAGGGGGGGATGAAAAATTCTTACGCTCGCAGGATTTACGTTTTTCTCTTCCATATTTTAGTACATACGTTGTCCGCCTGCTTTTTTAACATGAAAAACGTGAACGAGCACGAAAAACTTTAGGAATTTCAAGGGTTGAATTTTTAAATGGATAAGGGATGAAAAAGGATCACGTGTCATGGCGCTAAGTAGAAATTCATTTTGATCCAAGTTAGTCCGCAGGACTGACCACCGAGGCTTTAGATCCACGGGATTGGTTTGTCATGGTTACCATGAATCGTCAGGGATGCGCAAGGGTGGTTTTGGTTGTACATAGAGGGTGGCTTCAGGTATATGTGTGTATATATAGGCATAACGTAGGGTAGCTTCAGAACGTATTTCAGGGATTATCCCAGTGCGGCCCTTATCGTCGTAGCCAATTCGAAGGGATGGAAATCTGTGAAAATTTCGCCGAGGACGTCGACGTCTGCGGCTCGACGCGAAAACGAGGGCGGGCGAACGGCGCCACGGGTATTTATACTGTGGCGACCTTTGACGGCGGAGGCGCCGCGACGCTTCCCTCAATGAAAGCCGAGGCTCACAGAAGTTTCGCAGCCCCGGCCAAAGCAGCAGCCGACGGGATCGGGACGGACAGAGGGAGGTTTTCGTACCGGCGCCGTCAGTCACCGCCACCCCAAATGCCATTCTCGATACTCGGCTGAGGATATCTTCGACGGAAATAGCAAATTTCACGACGCGCCCACCGCACTCTGTCGATCGTGGACGCAGGCTTGCGGATAGTTTCCATGAAAAAAAATAGTCGCCCTTCTATGGGACAGTAAAAGGGGCGACCCGGATCACTTCGCCCCTTGGGAACATAGAGCGGTGGCTCCACTTGCTTTAGACGTCCCTTATTTTTTATTTCATCGAAATACAAAAAAAAGCACGGAATCGCAGTATACTCGAGGAAAAATGAATTTCAGTAAGTTTTGACGTTTGACTTAAAAAGTTATGAAAAATTCAAAAAATTTCGTCAAGACGTTTAACTTGTTTAAAAAAAAAATACGTACTCTACATGCGCATACTTTTTTCCGGGGAATTCTTTTTTTTCCTCCACTTATTCTCGGTCGCCAAATGTGGGCGATACGCGTTCCCCATGTGACAACGATAAGTATCGCCGCTCGTGCTCTTAAAGTGTCAGATGCTTAAGAGTCTTGCGAATCTCACATTTTCACCGAACGGGAAACGAGAATAATATGAGAAATAAGAAAAAAGAAAAGTACGCCGAAGCATAATAGTCTGCCAAGTCGAGGAGCCACCGTCTTACCCCATCATAGCGGTCGAGGCAGAAAGGCAGATGGCCTTTACCGACGTCGGCACCTCCTCGTCAAGACGACGTCGACGTCTTCAACGGTATAGAACCCGAAGTTCAATTCCACAGTAGGAAATTGCACTGGCACGGAACTTTTGCAATTTCAAACTCTCCTTACTTGGTGTAACGTTCCTATTTTGCAAGTGACGTAAGCACATACATATATATATATAACTATACTTATGCTTATTTCTACCTTACCGACGTAACAAAATTCCATAAAATCAATGACGTCATCCTCAACACTTTTTCTGTTCGCAAAGAAATAAAATCCTTTTGAATTTTTCCTTCGCCTCTGTGGCAACTGAAAAATTACCAAGATAACCGAATTGATGACCTCCAACCGAAAATAAGAAGAACAGTCGAGTATCCCTTTGAAGTAAAACTCTGTAGAGTCGATGGAAATTGCCATTTCACGTAAACACGTGGCAACATCAGGAAATTAGGTGTTAATAAGGACAACGATGAATTTTCGCAAAAAAATTTTGCAACCACCTGCGTCTCCAATTTTCGAGTACGAGTGAAAGAGTATAAGCACAATTTTTTGAAATTTATTCCGAAGGCAGCAAAGAATTTTCAAAGGATAAGGGCCGAGGGATTTTCGACAAAAAAGAAAAGTAATCCGCCAGCCCATAAAATGTAAGGGTTGCCAACCTGCACCCCGGAGTATCGCAAGCACGCAATTATGAAAGGTACTGAAATAAAGGTTAGAAAATAGTCAGAGACTCGCTTTTATTTCTCCAACCTGGAGACTCTGCCGCATCCCCCCACTAAGCAATAACGACAAGCTGCTGCCACCCCTTACGGTTTTACCAGACCGTCGGGCTACCGGGGCGCCCGAGGAGCGAAAGGGGTAGGTAAAACGTCTGCTGAGCCGTAAGGCTCTCGCCTTGGGATTACATTTAATGAAGGAATAATATATTTCCCCCCTTTGGATAGCAGCAATTAACCAGCAACATCGAGCAACAAAGATTTTGGCAACGCACCAGAGCTTAAAGACTTCAACCCTATTAAAAATTAGAGGGTAGCACATGCGTGTCCTTGAAAACAGAATTCTTATTTTTTTTTCAAAAATCCAAAAAAATATCACAATCTCAAAAGGGCGTGAGAACGCACCCGGGTGTAAATATACTGAAAATGGGGATGAACGTAATTACGTACAAGTATAGCAGGAAGCTCGTAAAGCGAGACCAACCCCTAAGCCGGACGTTCG
>JARPRH010000637.1:630495-641928 GCA_031763665.1 Calameuta haemorrhoidalis
CGGATGGGCCAAGATGGCGGAAGGAGCTTCGGTTAATTTCCGGTCTCGAAGGAGGGCGAGACTGTCGAATAGCAGAGACGATGACATTAATAACAGTCAGTTTAATATATCTTATATAGAATTTTCAATGAAACTAAATGATTTATTGAAAGCATATATGTAGTATGACATTTTTATCAATATTGAGATACAAACATTTTTTGATTTTTCAATCCCATATATTACACAAAGTCCTCTTAGGATCGCCTTATTGGAATGGTCGTTCGAAATTACGAATTTTTTTTTAATCTTGGCACAAGGAGGAAGATGCTGGGACAGGAACGACGAGACAGAAGAATAAGAGATGATACATAGAAATGGTCGAGAGGGTTCAACGACGCTGCCAGCGACAAATCACCAGCGATAAATGTCGTCGAAGTTTTCGTCTTGTTCGTAAAAAAAAAAGAGATACGAAAAATTGGAATTTTTTTTTAAATTTCCAAAAGTTCACTCCATATTCTATTTTTCTTGCCATTCTGACATTTACACGAGACCAAAAGATTTAACAAAAAGACGACAAATTGCCAGTGAAGTGAGACATGATAATTCAAAAATATATTTTTACCAGCCGACAAATCTTTTTTTAATACTGAAAAAAAAAGTGGACGATCCAATACGGTGTAAGTGTATTTTGAGAATTTTTTTGAAAGAAAAAAGGTAACGTTATTATCTTAACTTTATATTTTAATGACCCAGAGATCTAAGCGATAAGATCTAAACTACGTACCTAATCAGAGCGTACATTGTATAACGTAACGCAATGTTCTATTTTTAATTTTATCGTTCCATGAAGATAACCCTCAAGGTATACTAAATACAAGTATACCACCGTCATCGAAACACATCAGCTGGATTAGCTTACGATAAACATTTAGATTTACAATAAAGCGCAGACCCCAAGCCTCGTGTTTCTTTATACGTTGAACGGATAGGCAATAAATCAAATGTGCATTAAAGTTGCGGTTGTGCATTTGGATGAAAAATAGAGTAAGAAATCGAAAATAAAAATATTTCTAGATCCAGTTACAAAAAATTTACAAAGTTGGTATATCGACTTTGAATACAAAAAAAACATGAAAGGACGATCCCCGCTGGGCAAAATTTTCCCAACGTGTTCGCATTAGCATAATGCACTTTTCATGCAAGAAAACACGGTGCACTGGATATTCATGATGCACCAGGCGGTGTTCGATCCAATTTTCGCTAGGTGACAAAAATTTGATATGAAAAATATTTTTAAAAATTCTTCGAAAGTAACGACAATTTTCATGCATCTGCTTCTGCGATCAGTGGTTCTCAGTCGTATGCAAAAACACCGTAGTTTGCGAATTTATTGTATATTACCTCAAAATGCACGAAAATTGATACACGTGTATGCATATGAAGGCTGATATTTGGTTAATGATAAATTATCGTCCGCAAGAGCGAATTTTAATCGTACGTTAATTTGCCATTGCTCAAAGAATATGTACACTGCGAATAGGAAATGCGAATATTTGCACGCGGTCAAATTATCGATGACACGACAGCTGCAGTAAAATCACTGTGTAAACGTGGGTTAACCAAAACGTGGAATGAGGAATGAGGAATGAATATATGTGTAGGAACTATATTGTATAAGAGAAATGAAATGGTGAATTTAATGAATGACATATATGTATATATATAATATCCTATCATTATACAGTAAGCACGTATGCGTATAGAATAAATATAAAGATAAACAAAGTCATTTATATCAGCGAGCGCCAATCTAAAATTAAACTGTCATTCAGCAGTATGGCGGATTATCAGAAAACTTACATTTTATATACGAACGTGTAAAATTTTACAATTCCTTTTTTTTTCGTTTCCATTTATCGCAACCCCCGTCCAATTACACGGCTCTTTGTTCGTTAAGCGATAACGCGGAGCCAATTGCAAATGTCACGAATCAAATTGCAAAAAAAATCTTGCCGTAACTTCAGTACGTGAGATTGGGAGCATACGTCATTTAATGTGTGACGCTTTGTACAGGGCAAAATTTTGCATTACCCCTTTTAGATTCGTGCATATGTCTTTGCCAAAATTAATTTCCCGTTGAAGTTTCGCGAACTTTTGCCAATTTCTATAACCGGTTCGCTGTAACATGAAAATTCAGTTAACTTCGAACGCAACAATATTCAACACGACAATGATTAATAGTCGAAATCTTGCAGTAGGTAGCGTCGGGTAGTTCTCTCTTTTTTTTTTAACCAAACCGACGTAACTGGACTGAGAGGCATAAAAAATAAAAATAAAAATAAAAATAAAATGAAAATAGAAAATCACCAATCCGAGCAATCAACAAGAGTCATTCGTCTTGCTAATCGACTGGTCTTTCGCGAGTCAATTAAGGGCTCGCGAAAATTAACAGTAAATTTGTAAATGATTTCGGATCTCTATTTTCTTAGCTGGACACCGATAACCAAAATCCGAGAATTAGCCTAAAGAAAGAACCAGAAAACAAGAACATTTTCCGAATCGTTAGCTGGAGCCGCCATGTGACCATGAGTCCAAAAATCACACCCCAATATATACATACAACATATATGTATATTGGCACATAGTTATTGTTATGTCTAGGGTTTTATACCTCGACTATACGTAACGTGAATCCGGGTACTTGGTTCTGGTTTCAAAATATATTGAAAAAGGAATCTTCCTCGAAGAAAATAAGCAACGAAGCTTCCCCCAGTCAGATCGATTTTTATTTATTGTTTTCCTGGCTCCAGCAAGCGTAAAGACAATTAATTTGACGACTGAGCGTCATGAAAGTCAAAGCTGTACTGAGCTGCTAAAGGATGGTCCCCCTTTATGTTTATATACAGAATCTGCAGGTTAAAGGGGTAAGGATTGTCGTAGGAAGTAAAGTTTCGCGTATTGGAACTCTGATTGGATTTCTTCAGGATGAGACGAAAAATGGACTTTTTGGTTATCGGGGGATCGCTAAGGATTGCTGATGATAAGAATCTCTCAATGGCCTACGTATAGTTTTAGTTTCGCAATCCTTCCAATTCCTGATAGGGTAGTTCGTTTCACAAACGTGTGCCACGGACAGTCGTATAAGGACATATCCAATAACTGTACGAAAAGCGGATAAATTCGCACGCTGTCATGAAAATTAGCCAAATTAACGAAAAGACAAGATGCCATTGGGAAGATATGCGCTTCCGACCGCGACGAAGAAGTTACGTGTAAACGCGGAAGTACAACGGATGTTGCACGTGTTATATTTTCGAGAATTCTGCAAGGTTCATAGAGTGACGTAAATAATTATGTATGCTATAGTCGGTTCACGAATTCGAAGTATTTTTATCTTGACAGTTCGCTGACAATGCAGTCCTTAGTAAATCAGACGTTACGTAAAATCAGGGTAACATATGACGAAGTAAGAAAAATATATTTCAGTGGAAAAAGATGCACGTGTATGACTAGTGAAAATAAAAATGTCGAGCCACGTGTGACTTGACGGACCTCGTTTTTTTTTCGATCTGTCAAGGAAAAAAAAAATTCAAAAAAGCATTGAACTTCATAAAAAAAAACTAAACATATTGTATATAATGAGCATGACGAACATCGTCGACAAGTAATTTTTCAAGATAAAATACAAAAAAATTTACAAAAAGCATTTTTTTTGTTAAAAAAGCAGCATTGTCATGGCGAGAAGGGTCAATAAGGGTAAAGAAAAAGGAAAAAAAAAATAAAAGAAGAGAGGAAACGTGCCCGGGGAATCGCATGTGGTCGTCGAAATCACAATAGCGACTGTGAAAGGTGGCCCTAGTGTTATATATATAGATAGTTCCATTGTACATCTTCATGCCATTCTTCTTTCCATCCATTCCTTTTTATCCTTTCTTCCTTCCTGGCTCGATATTCCTTTGCTTTTCTTCCTATTCCACTTCGTCTTCTTCAGCCTTCCTTTCTTATTGGTCTTCTTCGTGTCCTACTATCGGCTGTGAACGGCAAAGTAAACCAGACCTTAGAACGTCAGGAATCGGGGAACAAGACGTTTTTCCCTTTTGTGCTTAAAATTCCTAAATTTTTCACAAACTTCAATATACAATATATTATATATTATTATACTTGAATATTCCACATAGCACCTTGAGCCATTAAGACTTGTCCCATTATTACAAGAAATATAATTATATTATAATTCATTGTGGAAAATATTCAGGGGATATATATACATATATATATATATATATATAAGCTTCTTAAGATTATTGTACTCATTGTATAGCTATATGTATTTTACTGACTGGTTCATCGGCTTCGAGTGTCTGAGAAAATACGAGATAAAAAATGTAATTATGTAAAACTCATCTACCGGGAAAAAATTACATACTAAAAAGCAGTAAAGGATATTCTGTACTTCGCTAAACGAGAGACATACGAACCGGGTATCAATTTCCAGAGAAATGGCGGCCATGATTGGTTACGGGAGAATTGGAATAAATTAGAATACTGGTCGTCGGAGTTCGGAGGATAAAAAAATCCAAAAGAGAAAAAAAGATAGAGTGAAAGAAACTCGATGAGTTGGAATCGTGAATTTTTTCCAATAATTAGTAAACTCAAGATACACGTTATATTGCCTATAAAGAGTCAATACATTGCGCGAGTACTGATCAACTTTTTCAATTTTTTTTCCAATTAAAAAGTCCGAAAAAACGACCCCGTGAATTAAGGAGCCTAAAAGATGTAGAAAACTTAAAAAAATTTTTTACGATTCAGTTCCAATTTTTTTCTTAGGATTTATATATACATTCGAGTAGACGAAATAATTATCAGAAATATTGTTGCTTAGTGATACGCATAGCTTGACGATATATCAGACTGCTCTCACTTGGTAGCGCCATTTTGTCTGTCGACGGTCTCTAATTAAGCGCAGGATTCACGGCTCGTTAGCGGATTCCGAACATTCGGATTTCGACAGACGCGACATTTTCGTGTCTCTGCTCAGGAATTTCGCTCGCGTGCCTCCTAAGACTTTTCCGGTCGTATATGCTGGTTATTTTGGGAAGAGCTTTGGATCTTCAATAAATTTTTAGCAATTTTTGGAAATTACCTCTCTACGCTCATTTCGATAGAAACACCCTCGTCGTTAATTACAATTTAAATGCTATCGAGCGAGATACGAATCTATAAAGTTTGAATTACGCGGGCTTTCACGGTAACCCAATGCTATAGCATCGACTATACGTCGAAATAGCTAGGCAAGGTTAATAATTAAATTCAAACATTAATGAAATAATTATCGAACACTTCAGTTTAATCCGAAACTTTCAGACGTCCAATTAAGTGACATATATATGCACACATACACACATATATATATTAAGCTCCAATGACCTCAATAAAATATGAGTTTAACGGCCGAAATAAATAAACCAAATGATTAACAGTCATAGACAACAAACAATATATATATATATACACACACACACAAGGATACAATGACTGCCAATCAGAAATTCCAAATGTCAAACGAAACATGCACTCACGTATGTACACACGTTAATTAACCGTTACTTATAAAATGACATCAAAGGCTCAATCAGAGAGGAAATACCGCAAAAAAAAAGTTAAAGTACAAAAAGGATCTTCCGGTACGAAAAATTTAAAAAGAGCAAAAAATTTGTATGCATGTAATTATGACCGAAGCCTGTAAAAAGATGGGTGACGTGACCCCCCTTCTCCTCCCACTAACCCCAGCCCCAGACAGTGGCGTCATTAGATTATTTGATACAGTCCTTTGCATATGTGCATGCGTCACACATGTGTTCAACTATGCCCATATGCAATATATGGCTCATATAAAATTATACATAAGAAAGGAGTAAGAGGGAAAAAATTCAAAAATGAAAAAAAACATGCATGGGGGGGGGCAGCTCTCCATAAATCTCCATGACAAGGCTGAAACTTAATTTAATTACATCGTTGGAAGAAGTGCATATAATAGGGGCGGGTACGATGTCAATTAGATGGGCGCCGCGACGCCCGACAGTATAGTCTGCACTACCCTATCAACCGAACGTATCCATTAGTTTCCGTTGTCTGCTTCGTTACCAGTAATTAAATATGTACTGCATACGCGCGTTATGCATGAAAGCGCAATAAAAAAATTTTTATGAAAATATTGATAATTAAAAAAAAATATTAATTGATATATTTATCAGCGAAATAGTTCAAGCGGCTCGGAGTACAGTTTGATCGTATAATTACTTGTCGAATGTTTGCGTAATTATGTGCCTGATAACAGGTTGATTTTGCCGGGGGGAGAGAAAAGCAAGCATTGTTATCGCGGTTCGTGCAATTTGATTGGGCAATTATCGATGAGAAATTGGAGGTACGTGCAACTAGACGTGAATGTGACACGTTTCTGGTAGACTTCCTGGATTTGCAAATTTCATGTACAGTGTTAGCAAAGTATAGTTGTGTGTTTGTGTATATACATATATATATATTGGAAGGAATGCAAATACTATCGGAATGCACATTACCATGTTGCCATTCGACTTGGATAGGAACCTTTGAAATCCTCATGAATCTCGTCTTCAATTGGATCGTGATTACGCGCGAGCGGTAATTGAAATTTGTATGTGAGTAAGGTTATCAATCATCGGAATTTATATAATGCAGAGACATAGGGATATATCTATATATATAATTTTGATTTAACATATAATTAGTCCTCATCCTCAATATCTATATGTAATGGAATCAATCTTGGTAAGACGGTAGCTACGCTCCTGAATTCCTGGCTGATTACGGGATTACGTCTAAAATGAAATTCCACGGTAATACCGATAGTTGTGCAATTGAATTAATTGATATATTAGCAATAGCCTGGTAATTGTAAAAGGATGCAATTCCTATGAAATAATTATATTTATAAAACGTGAGAGAATGTATTGAGTATATGTAAAATTATATGTATCCAAAGGTTCTCATGGAGCCTAAGAAGTTTCTAGAATTTTTTGTTAAATTTAAGGATCACGAAATTCGTGAAGCCATCAGACAGCCCTCAGGGACGAGATCAGGACCTTAAACCGATGTGTAATGGAAGCCCATTACACAGTCATTAAACACAATCATTTTCGTTATACCTGTAGGCGTCATGGATGCTGCCGTCAGCTTTCTGACAACACAGACCGAACGATCAGTATTGGCTAATCGCAAGAAGATACGATTAATTCACAAAGTGATGCGAATATAATGAAATTTCGGATGAGAGCCAATTTCTCAAACCCGATATAAAGTAGTGAAAATAGCGCATGACGAGTATTCGAATTTCCCGTTAAAAATTAAAAAGAAAAACTTACAACTACCTTCGTCAACGAGACAGCCCGAATGTAATTCTCGTCGATCCCTAATTCACCACAGAATCACAGAACGTACCTGACATCTATAGAGTGCGCGAAGACGCCACTGAACCGGAAGTAATGACGAAGCGTCCGAGCATATGATCGAGAAAAGTGGATAAAACTGTAAAGCAGCAACGTTCGTCCATGATCGAGCTGCTCGTATCCGCCATTTTATCGATTACGTCGGAGTTACAATGTATGTACAAGCCAGCGCGAGTGAACCAGCCTTTAAGCAGATGTCGCTAAGCCATGCAGAGGAAGCCAACCGGTACGTAGGTATTTCCGTATCGGTAAAGAAGAAGCTGCCATTTAGATTCCAAAGGACTAAAGTGGCTCTACCTTATGGACACTTCCGTCGTAATCCGTTTGAAACAACAGTACGTAAAAGTTACTAGACGCTTGGAGCGAGAAAGAGAGAGAGAGAAAAAAAATTCCCCACGACTCCGTATACCTGTGCACGACGCGTAACCGTCGCTTTTAAAATTGACACGCGCGTCGCTACATCACAATACGGATTGAATGCATCGAGGTGGATATAAAATTACGATATGTGAAGTGGCACTTGCTTTCCAACAGGGATGAAAGTGACTTGTGTTAGCAGTACGAAGATACGAGTAGAGGGTTCGTTCGAGTTGCAATTACCCGAGTAATTGGCAGAACGACAGACCCCATGGCAGTGAATCTTCGCGACTCCCTCGAGAAAGCTTCTACCTCTAAGTTACGACACCAGTTCCACTTCCTGTTCCGTCTTCTGTAAAATCATCAAAGACCCTGCGCGCCCATTATCGAGTGATTATTATCGAAGCAACGAGAAGGGAAGGTAAGCCGTAAGAATTTTTCTCCGTGTAATTCACGACGCATTATTAATCTAACCTCAAAAGTGTCAGCCAGCGTAAGCAAGCCTAACCTAACCTAACCTCGAAAGGAGCCGTCACAATGAGAGTCATTATAATCAAACGGAAGTCAAGGGTTCTTCCTGCCCGCGAGAGCAAACAAACAGTCCCGTGCAATCGGATTCTTGAAAAAGAGGCAACCCACCGTAAAAGTAATGGGAGTGACAGAGCTGAGGGGGTGGTTTTTTGTATGCAGGTAGAAATTAGAGGTTAGGGTATCGCGTAGTGATGCAGGGAGAGCACCCTGGTGAAAGCATGCTTCCTTTTGTCGAATGAACGAGAGGAGTGCCGGTGCCTTTAGGGGAAAAGGGTGGGGAGGAAGAGGGGGGTGTAGGAGTGGATGTTTCAGCCACTGGATGGGGAATAAAGTTGAGGGTAGGAACGAGGGTTGAGAGAGGAGCTCTGAATCGGGGTGGATGACGTCGGTCGGGACTTCGGCTTGGGATGGGAAAATGGCGCCGGAGAAAGGGAATTCGCAACGACGATCAATACTTCGCCACGCCTCGCGCCACCACCTGCCCTCCGAGCAAAACTTGACTTTTCCGACAACCCTCCGACCACGATGGACATTCGAATCGAATCTTGGCTCAAACTTCAATTTTTTTTGGCATCCCTTTTACTTTTTTTCTTCTCTCCCACACCCACTTACACTCGACCTAACAATAATGACGGAGATAATATGACGAGATACACTGTACGTTTTAACGTTCCCAGAATTCGCTGGTCGAAGTTAAAAATTCATTTTTCCCCGAGAGTAATAATTATTGCTCATAAAATAATTGAATATTCATATAAAAGCGAACGAATTAAAAAATTTCTCAAATTCTAGAGCAATTACTCAAGATCCTTTGGATTATACAATATCCTCCAGCGGAATGTACAAGATATGCAAGGTATCGTGTAATGGTATAACCTGACGTGTACCGATAGGTCATCTAGGAAGTAAATTCCGAATTGAAATGTCATCCGAAGAATCTTCATGACAAACTTCAATTACGTGAAATACCAATATCAAAGAAAGCAAGAAGGTTCCCGACTATCACGATCAACCCAGTGAATGGATCATTCCAGTTTCTAGAGCCTCGTTATATCAACCCCTACCGTGCATTTCTCTTCAAGACACGAAGAAATCCTCGAGCAAAGGTAAAGCACTTTCATATACATATATATATCCCATAAGTGGGAACTTTCAACTGTCAGAAATTACATGAAGCTGTATGCTTATCTTTTCAGATAAAGAGAGACATACAGAAGCGCTAGGAACTATCATCGCGTGACCCCATTCAAAGTGAGGAGTGTCAAGCTATAAGGGATGGCTGCGTCAGATGGCAGCACCGTGCTAGCAAGTCAAAGATAATTCAGACAAAAAAGAAGGGGAAGAAAAAAAAAGAAATAAAATTACATTCAACTCGCCATCCGTACTTATCCAAGGAGAAATATTCTCTTCGGCGACATTATATTCCATCGACGTCGAGCGATGCTGAATAAAACGTTGCACTAGAGAGGGTAGTGACGTACTCATTGTTTTCAACGTCGCCATTCGTATCAGCAAACACGAAAGCAATTCTGATAGAAGATATTAACGAACCTGAGTAGGAATACGTTAGCTTCGCGAGACCGAACTTCATCCCCAATCATAGTAATGACGGCAGATGCGAGTCAACATAGCACAGTCTATCCAGAGGGTTTACCCTCGTCCATGTTATCGTCCATGGCTGACGAGCGAACATTCAGAAAATTAATATAAATGAAGCTGTCTGGCAGGAGCTACGCCAAATTCGTTTCTGGGACCTATGCTAACTGGAGCTGATGCTGGACCAATCTCATGGTGGAACCAGCAACGTGAAACATTTAACAATGTAATGAGCAGTAACAGAGTATATGGTTGCTGTTAACATTAAGCGCGGAGTGCATGAAGATACTATAGTCCGTTCTGATTACAGATGGCTTTAAGGTGGCTTATCAAGGTCTGATTAAGTTATCAAAATTATCAAGTCTTACTCCCTAATCGCTTGATGACTCTGTTACTGTCTTATGGGAACTTTGATATACAACTGGAGTATATGGCGCACAGGGCATATGGTATGGCAAGGGAAATTGGGCAGATAGCCAAAGTGTCGAGATATTAATTAATACTAAAGTCAAATCATGTGGATAAATATATATTCACTTTCTTATATATCACTCAGTGACTGTAATAACTTTTGCCAAGTGCAAAAGCAGCGAATTGCTGCTGCTGCTGACAATTAAATTGCGATGCATGTTTTTTTTTTGCAAATCCAGGAAAGAGGTGATACGCATATCCGTTTTAGTGGTTTGTGGTAAGACTGGATTTATGAATATTGAGAAAAAGGGTTGAAAAGGTAAATAGAGATATTACACTTCTCAAATATTTTTTTTATTACATTTAATAGTTCTCGCAATAAATGGTTCAGTGATATTCAAATGATTCTGTACCACGATTTAAGCCTTATCAGATAGTATCCATACGTGTATATACACACGTGCTCCAAAAGGTAACGTCTGGATAATTATTATAGTTAGAATATTCAATTACAGGTACGATTGAAGGCTTTCTATAAATCAATTTGATGTAGTTGTTTACCACAATTTTCCCATACGATACTGGCAATATGTATATATACAATATATGTATACACCATAGTGCATATATGTATGGGAGAACGCACAGTAGATGCTCTATACGAGAATCGAAGATCGCAGACGTCAATTAATCAATGTGAAAGTTCAATCGATTCTGCGAGATAAAAGCGAATGAGAAATTTGAGCTGATAAAAAGCGGAGCTGAGCCTTGCAGTTTCTCGAGTTTCGCCAATGCAGCAATATCGCATGTACGAATTAGGGTCGGTACCGAGAAAAGTGAATTACCATTTTTGTACGAATTTCGTATTATCCAAAACGCCGGTAATTTTTGCATTATCCAATATGGCCGATTTAATGGAAAATCTATTTTCCTTATTTTTTTTCTATTTTTGTTTGTTTCCTATTTCCCACTTCCATCCTTCGTCACGCGCACTCGGCAATCGTGCTTGCTTAACGCAATGTCTCTATCGAACAGGATTCGCGCGTGCAGACCCATTTAAAGAGAGGTT
>JARPRH010000637.1:666458-680267 GCA_031763665.1 Calameuta haemorrhoidalis
ACGTTTCCTGGCACGTAAGCCGAGAGCAATGCCGTCGGGCCTTTAAATAACCCCTTTCGAGAGCGTCAAGTGCGATATGTGTCTTGGAAGTCCAAGCAAACGAACAGCTTAACGAAATATTGTAATATTTGCCGAAAGCGCCACAAGACCGAACAACCGACCGACACGGTAGGTACATGAGAGAAGTTTAAATTATTTTGTTTGCCGTGGAGCGAAATATTGTGCCGTTCGAAACAGCAGCCACCTGTTGCACCTTTGGCGGATAAAACTGCGATATCCGATCGCGTTACGAGGACGAAGCTCTTGCGAAATACGAGTAGAGTGAATAGAAATTTTGTACGTTTGCATAGGAAATCTATTTAATATATATATCTATATATATTTACATTATTTCCATTGTCCGTATTTTTCTGTCTTTATTACAGACTGCTTTCGAGTCCGTCGTGACGCAGAGACGCTAGGAAAAGTTTGACAAGATTTGCGCGTTTGGAGACTCGACTTGTCATACAATACGTGACACGTTCGGTCAAGGACGCCACCTTGTTTCCCGCTACATAATAAGATAGTGGAATTGTTATCGCAAAAATAGCTTCGTAAACATATTATATTATGCGAATACACATGTGTGTACGTATACATATATATTTATGTTGATTAGAATATATTGATAAAAAGTGTAAAAAATATTTTTTTTCATACCTTTCTTCGACTTCGCTCCAATTTTTAGTCTCGAGGGCCACGTGACAAAGGTATTCGTTTCCTCCATAACCTGAAACAATCGATAGGTGCGAGTTAGTATCGATAATTAATCGTCGAGGTCGATCGTTAGATATCGACGTCTATCGATACGATCGACGACGTCGATGGAAAGCGACAGACCCCGCTCGTGACTAAGCCAACGTAATGCGTATTGATGCAACGTTGTGACAGATAACGTAATTAACCATTACCACAGTCATTGTCGTCAACGACAGCCAATCAAGTAAGAAGTTCAAGGGACGATGTGTCGTGGGAGAAATTCGGCGTCGAGAATCACGGTAAAATCCCGTTTCTCAAGCAGTTCTGCTTTTTTTTTGACGTTTCGTTCGCTGCGTAACGGAAGCCTCGATAACAGCGACTCGAGTATCAGGATTGACAGGCAGACGTCGGGCCGACAGAACACGGTCCCCTGATGTGCCGAGGATGAAACGACGCGAGACGGAAGCGCGAGGAACGTTTAAACGGTGAAATTAGAAAGGGCGGGAAATTTGAATTTATTAACGATCTCACGTTTCAGTTTTTTCCTCTATTTTCCATATCCTTCGACCGTGCACCACTGCATGTATTATATTTTTATTTTTTATTTTTTCCCACTTTTACCCACGCACCTATACACTCACGTCATCACAGGACACCGGCCAAATCACATGTAACACAAGAGCTGTGCGATTTTGTCACGCACCTACGCACTGCTGTGATCTATTTGATATATATGTGTATATATATATATATATGTATGTCGATGAATATATTATATCCCGATATAATTTCACGGTATGCTTAACGGGGAATCACTGCTTACTTTCACGAGCTGACGTGTGTATTATATGTGTGTCCTGTATATAAGTATACAGGCTTCGCACACGCGTTATTAAAGGATATTTGCCAATCTTGCGTAAAGACAAAGAGAAAGAAAGGATTTATTTCGGATTCCGCGTGGGAATCGTCGTGGGTCGTTATATATAGATATACGATATACCGTGTGATGATTTAAAAAAAGTTAAAGATCGCCGAAAGAATGAAGTCGTTAACACAGTAGTTACTTTTTCACAAACGAGCAATTTCTTTTTTTTTTTTTTCAAAAAAAAAAAGTTACACCACCAGTTACTTGAATTTCACCACCTCGAAATTATCGCGACTAAAGCACGCGCCAAGGTAGATCGTCGCACGGAAACTGTTGGCAGCACTGAATTTAGCTGACCTCTTTTTTTTTAATAAATATATTAATTACAGATACAGGCAAACAACCGAGAGCGATCACGCCAGTATCGAGTCACAGGATATTAATAAAAATGACTATTAAATATATATGTATATATATATATTGTCCATGACGCAATGTCGCGTAGGGGTTTAAATTGACGGATTAAAAATTTTTCCGTCTTTTATTTACGTATTTTTTTTTCTCTTTCACAATACCAACTAGCGGTACTGCCGTACGTCTACGGGATCCCTGGCACGACTGACTGACTAATTCGAGATAATATAACGGGTTGGTCTCGGTAACCGCCTCCCACTTGGCGTCACAGTTTTCCCCCACTCTCGCCACCATATCTCGCCTTGCTTACCCGGAGTGAAACTGGCGATTCGTAAACTCATAAGAGACCACCAGGTAAACGATGACACATGATCAAGAGGACGGCCGGATATAAATAGTTGAAATTGGCCTTGAAAATCCTATAATTTCGTCATAATGAATATTAATGGAGGAATATCTTTTTTTTTTTAATTGGTTTTAATACCTATTAAAAATTTGAAAATTTCATCACTATATCCTTTTCGCAAAAACAAATGGTACACCTAAACACGTCATTTTTTTATCTATCCACTACATACATATGCACACACTGTGTTAATAGCTGTACTCCGATAACGGTATCTGTTTACAGTATCAGATAAACGCCACTGTTCGATTCATCCGGAAATAAGTACTGTGAGTGATTTTTTGAGATAAATTAAATTTCGAAAAAAAAAATTTTAAACCGAGTCGCTTTGACATTGTAAATTGATAACGGTAGATCAACAGTTTACGTGAAATGGGATGATCCTATTGGATAAAAAGAAAATTAAAAATCCTTTGACGATGGTAAAGCAAAAGGTGCTCAATATAAGCAAAAGGGGTAAAGTGTAATTAAATGTGCAGTTTTGTAGGTTGGGTGGGGAGGGGTTAGGGGATTTATAATTTTCCCGTATTACATCAAGGATCTGACCAAAGAGGTTATAAAGTAATTAGCATTTCTAAGGGTCGTAAACATTTTATATTAATTCTAACCCTTTAGCGTTCACCCAGTAGGTACTTCAGATGGTTATAAAATTTATAACAAGCAACTTTACCCTAATTATATATAACGTTTTTCTAAATAGCTCTACCGACTAGATTCCTATGCAACGTATGTAATTAACAATTGAATGATAATTTTCAGAATTTCAATTATCCTGCATTTAATTGCATATATTTTTCACTCTGTATCACGTTTTCACTCTCCCATAGAAACAAGCCTGATATAGTTACGAATAATTTTCAATTTCTTTTTTATTGCCAAAATTAACCTATAAAACGTATAAGTATACCTGTACAATTGTACAAAGGACTTGAGAAAAATTTTCGAAAAAAAATCAACCCTCGTACCTTAATAAGCTTATTAAATGTATCGAAAGGGTCAGTGAATAACGTGGAAGAAACAATTGATCAGATAAAAACCAGCGTGGCATAGATACCAATTACCCCGTACCGATAAACCCATAAATGCAGACCATAAATACAGAAGGATCTTACGAGGTTTCAGGACTCGAATGACCCCTCGGCTGATTATCCGTTCCTTCCATAAAGGAATTGTAAATTTGAAAATCGAGAATTCGCCCTCGGTAAGAATTCCCAATTTCTTTCTGGGTCACGTGAATCTCCGTGCGATTTCTATTTTTGCACAGTAAAAATTCACAGACCCCTCACGACTCGATTTAGTCTGTTTGAAAAAAAAAATATATATATATATATATATATGTGCACATAACCATAGGTGGTGACGTAATACGCTATAATGTATTTACATAGCAACAATCTAGGATACGAATATATATGAGAAATATCAATTGAGTGAACTGGTACGTCAGATGAACAAGAATGAGATAATTAAGCGCGCCAAATTCAAAAATATTTCATCGAATCAACGTAAATTCATTTGTACGTTCTTACGTCATAATCGGCTATCGCATTGCAGCGATTTAAGTAAGATAAAGGCTTACGCGCAAGGTACGTATCTGCATATGTAGGCTATGTACGCCGTGCATAAATGTAGGTTTTGGTATCTAGATACCAGAAATTGTATAAGTGACATATGACAAAGCGAATATAAAGCCGATTGGAATTGCAAACTAGCCTTGTTGTTTGGTTCACGGGTCGTGTCGGGCGTCGAGAAAATAGTGAGACCTTCGTTTTCTTACATGCAATTGCATAATTTCTAGACGCAGTTGTTGTTATTATATTTATTTGCCAAAGTGTATTTTGGGATAGGGATTCGAGATCGATTCCAAAATTGGCGGATCGACCTCTGACGTTGCGTAAGCGTCGTCGCGAAACGAATACAAGAAAATCGTTAACGCAATATGTGCACATATGTTATTTCGCGTGGGTGTGTACACAGTGTGAAGGCACCTTCGGTCGAGGCCAAGAATATTGTGGAAATATCAAATATTTTTATTTTCTACAAATTAAGCTAATCGAGTGACAGGCGTTCTATTTGAATAATAAAGAATTTCGAGGGGATAAAAATAGAATTTTGCGGACAGGAAGAAGCGACGGAAAATAGTAGAAAAAAATGTGTAAATAAAAATCAAGAAAGAAAAAAAGAAAAAGAAATTTTTCAAGACTATCGGTGAGTCAAGTAAATATTTATTATTATCGACTCTCGAGAAAGATCGTCCAATTCTACGTGGATTATTCTCATGTAGCAAAAAATCGCGGTCGTCCCGCGAATAATAATTAAATCAAAAGCCGACAAAGGAGAAATCGATAAATCTATTAATTAAATTTTTCGAAATTGTAAAAAATTTTTTTTTTAATTCCACCACTAATCGCCTCCTATACGAGTTCACCTTGATATTAATATTCAAGCCTGACTTGTCGTTTACACTGCACGTAGTCGCCACGCTTGTACTGTACTGTTCTAAAATTATGTCATATATAAGTAACAGTTTCGTTCCACCTATGATATTAATAGAATCGTAGAAATGCGCGAGACAGGAGTCATCGTGAGCAACGAGGCGAATAGAGATGTGGCTGTAAATTTGAAAGAAAAGTTTAATTTTGAGATTCAATAAAAAAATTATTGAATTTGAAAAAAATATTTTGACTTATCCATCCGTAAAAAAAAAAAAACAATCCTAAGTCAACGGTCGGATAAATAAATCTTGTAATATGTAAATGACTGCCGAATACTTTCATAACGGACTGTACGGAATGTCTATCGGATGCACTTGCGTACCAGGCTTAAGGCTTAACCTACGTAAACTCGTCGCGCTACAATGTTTATCTGGTCCTTTCCTTCTTGACGCGTACAACGATAACGCAGACCTTACGGAAACTTTTACGGAAATCTACCGAGCGTAACGACGCGTTGCGTCAGCCTTTGGCCTTTGGTTGTACAAAATGACGACGTAAGGCGTCCCCAACCACGTATAACATTGATACAAACGTTATTCGCCTACCGCCACGATCTGATCGTCACGTCGTCACATACGTAACATCGTTGCGATACATTTATTCCTGATACGGCAATATCCTTGATACGTAATGAATGCCGCAGGCATACGATTTCCCATTGAGTATTCTAACCTGACCTAACCTGACGCAGACAATTATTGGTATCGCCTTGTAAATGAAACTCGACGTGAAAACTGGATCCCTTGTTTAAAAAGTTTCAAGAAAAAAAAAAGAAACGATATTCTTTTCTTTTTCCTTTCTATAAATACCACTGAATCTCGTGCTGAAAGGAATCATAATACAAAAATAGCATCAGGAACCATCGATATTTTATAATGTATTGACATTTAATTTAAACTGGCTGCCGATTAATATTTTTTTTATTTTTTATTATATTTATTCGCTTCTATTAATAGAACCTGGTATATGTAACAGTACAGCGAAATATACAGAGCCATTCATTTCCGACGTGTGGTTGTCTGATTTGACAGGTTGTATATGCAACTGATGAAGCGCAGCATCAGTTGGCAACACTGCACGTGGTAAATGGCAGATGAATTTTTTTCAATTTTTATTACCAATTCCTGTATAACCTACTGGTAGACTTATAGGACTCAAAATGTATTTTATATCAAGAGAAGGATTTGTCGCTATGAATACGTTGAAAATAAGAATTTGATAATGAAAAACAAGTTGTTTTGCTTAAATTATCTCTTTTTTTATAGATATCGCGAAATTTTGACGTATGTCAAATTCAATTTTTTTTTACATCGTTCTACGAGATTTACCTTTGTACTTGTGACACTGACGCAGCCATTTGCTCTACTTTTGGCAAGTAGAAATAAAATTGTCAAGCCTGTTTTTCTAGTTTAACTATCAGCATGCATATGCCATTACACGATATATATTCACAGTGATAACAAAAACGCCAGTATTGTCGTACTGACTAATTTTTTTAACGACTGCCATTTCATCGTTATGTACAAAATTTACGCGTTTACGATAACGTGAAAAAAAATTGTCCCACCGCATTCTCCAATTTCAAGACCATGCATCACGGCGCGTTCGCATTTCCGGAAAAACGTGTCGACGCGCAATATACATATATGTATACGTGGGTTCGATTTCAACGATTTGATGCGCTCAGCGTCGCGTCGTTGCGAATTCCCCTTTGGGGGACCATCGAGAACCCGAAATATATCCAGTCAATATTGGAATATGCTAACAAGACGGGATGAACAAGTGGAAACGTCGATAAAGAAGGGTGGCTGACGATATAGTCAAGATTAAAATGAGAGACAGTACACGTGCATAGTATTAAAAGAAAAAAAAAGATCAAGAGAAAGAATTAAATTTTAGTTACTCAAAATTTTTCAACAAATTTTTCCTTCGCGTTACATTTTTTATAATCATCCTTCCCTTATGGGCTCATTGGTTACACTGTCCTTGCGTAATTATTCACGCGAATACGCGATCGCGTTACGCGTGATGCACGTGCATACGTAAACATATGTCGGCATTATACTTGAATTCTGTATAAAAGCACCCGCACGTGTAAGTAACATACTTCAAGTATGATTTCGCGTTTAAATGCTTGTAGGAAAGTATTCGCGGAAAAATTCTGACGAAACTCTCGGCTGGAGTGTCAATATTTATAAGGTTCCTTCCAATGCAATTGCATCGTGCAGTTGGATCGAAATTTGCATTGAGTCATTGCTTAAGACTTTTTTTTTGTATATCGATACCAGATACGAATCTGACGTTTCCTGAGAGATATAAAACTTTTGCCATACATATGCGATATTATGTATTTTTCAAATATATATATATATATACCTATGTCTTAGGTAAACTGGACCGTGTACTGGTGGTAATATCACGGCGACCGTTTTTCACTTTTGGAGTTATTTTACAAAGGAACGCCCATGGGAATAAAAGAGATGTACTTTTATTTCTGGAAATTCTTATTTTCATAAGTCATATATATATATATATATATTATATGGGATGGATAGAATGATTCAGTGGTTATATTCAGGCAGCATCAGGCAGGAATATATGATACATATGGGTAGTAGATAAGGTAGTATTTTAGTCAGACAGGCAATGTTTGCAAAATATGATTATGTGAAGAATATGGCGTTCGATGACACCGAATAATTAATGATGATTTGAACGATGATAATTTCGAGGCTGTTTTCTCTTTCTGTGAAAAAAAACAAATAAGCATGTTTTTAAATAGACATAATGTATGTACGATTAATTTTCGCATAATTTTAACAGGACGAAAATCGTGGAAGTGCGTATTCGTATATGACACGTGCGATCGATTATAAGCGTTAATAAAATTCATTGATAATATAACCGGTAATATATATATATATTTATTGGTATCATACCGGTTTGTATATTCGCACGTAAATAAGTCGTAGGAACGATCGATTCTTGAGATTATTATTTGTTTGCCTTGTAATCGGATGAAATCGATGGTGAATATTTTTAGTAGATTCCAAATATTGAATGCCTAACAACATTAATGAATCGGTTAAAATATTTTACGTCATCGCTTACATGGGCATGACGGAATAAGAATTATTTAATTAAAAAAAATTATTTTTATTTTTATCGAATTGTATCGCTTTTGCTTTTTCTTACGATGGATCTAGTGGAATCGGCGATCTCGAGACGATTACTTGAACAACAATTCACGATTCGTCCCACCGTCGAGTATTACTCAACAATGGCAATAAAATGTTCTTGTAGAAATAATCATCCGGTATTTCGGCACGGGTCATCAACATTATCGCGAAGCGGAACAGTCGCCATTTTTATTTCACGATCGAAAAATCGCAAGAACGGATGGTGAGCTTATAAGCGAGCCGATTAGAAAGTATCGATCCGAGGTAGTCATTTTGCCCCAAATTTTTATTTTCTGCGATAACATCAAGAACTGTCAAGTAAATGGTCAGCTGATACTGCGATATATTAACATCTGATTGTATATCACGCGAGATAAGAGATTGCCCAGTTCAAAATTCCCGCCATGTATAATTTCCCCTTGTGGGTTTAGTACGCATATACTATATATAGGTATTGATTATTTCTATGAGCGTTCGCGAAAAACAACATCCTGGAATTTCACGAATTACGCAACTGACATCGATCGGTAAAAAAGATCGGTTGTGCTACCGATCTACGAGTGCAAAGAAGAAGAATCGGCAAGCTATTCGTCAGTGACATAAGAGAGTAATTGCAGGACCGAATGACGGGAAAAATTTCAAAAGAAAATAGCGCAACTGCGATTTATTTCGAGAGACTGTTAATAAATTGAAATCCAATTCAAATTAATGCTATTTGCCACGCTCGGGCACAGTCAAGAATATCTGTAACTTAAGTCTGGCGAGTGGCCAAAAAATCTGCACGGATAAATCCTTGCAAAAATATGTATTATCTTCGCGCTAACTTCACTTTCCCTATGATGCTGTACAAATTATCTAACGTTGCGCAATTCATGGATATTCCATCAAAAGTTCGTATTCTCAAATTACCCACCCCGTATAACGTTTCAGCTAGAAAATCCAATGTACAGTACGATTCACAAAAAAATTGTTTTTTAAATCCCAATTTCATTAGCCATCATCAGCACATCGACCTATACCTGAGAAACCAAACGACTGCAGTCTTTAGCAGCGATTAACCTCAAAAGTCGAGGATCGATCTCTGGCTACACACACTTTTATCGATTTGTTATTAAGGTGTTATCGCAAAGAGCGATAGTCGCACGGGTTAAGGTAATCCCTGTTGTTTCTTTAAAATCACATCAAATACTTGACTAAGACAATACAATAATATGCAAAGCGTTGCGTATAACATTTTAAATATCGAGCATGATAACAACAATGAGATATTTTACTGACTCCGATAATCGTCCAGTATTAATTAATCACATCATGATAATCAACGTTCGCACGCGTGTGAAAAGATTATTTTCCAATGTCAACTGCGTCGACAGTGCCATGATAATTTATACATAATATCAAAAGACCCCAAGTGATCCCACAAACGATACAATGTTGTATTTCCAAGTTTCGCTTAACCCAACAATTAATGATACGGATAACCGCAAAACGTTGTCATTGACTTGATGCATTAGCCATGTACCATATGTGTGTGTGTATATATATACACACATACATGTCAGTAATTAGTTACTACTGCATGGAAACTTTGTGGTTACATTCTTATCAATTGCAGTAATTCATCATACAATAAAAGCTGCTATAACTGCTTTTATGTATCTTCTAAAGAAAAAGATCGAACGAAATATACTACCGAAGTCAAAAACGTTGAAGAGTTACGAAAATCCAAGATGGCCATAGCGGCGGAATAGCTACGTGAGTCTAGGCACGCACTTTTGCATAACACATAAGACAGATAGCTTAACGTACCTATCGATCAGTCTTATGCAAGTCTCCATGATCGATCGAATGGCTTCCGTGTTACATCCCAGTGTAATGTTGTCAGATAAATCCTACAATCTTATATTCCACAGAGAAACTATGCATTCAGTGCAGTTTCGAGTAACGAATATCAATCGAGCGCCATGTACATGCGCAGTGCGACATGCGCAGAAGATGCGTGGCTGTCAGAAAATTCAAATGCGAACACACAAAGTAGTATAGTCTGCAACTGTTTTTACGTCTGCAACTTTTTTTACGTCTAAAAACCCAATGTGTTTTTATCCTGCAGATAATTAACAATCTAAATGATCCCCACCGCCTAGTAAAATGATAAAAAGTCGCTCGGATCATGCGAATTGCGATAAGCTTCCCGTAACGGAGATAAAACAAACTTTTTTTTCAATTGTATCAGTCCTTTCCGCGTCTATCAACAACAAATGCAAACAGACTGCGCGCGCATGCGCACGAGCAGTGTGTCAGTACATTATCATTATCGGTATATAATATGCGCGCGCAACGTGTTGTAATCGTTTCAACACAGTGGGAAGGACGCAGAGTTCAACAGAGAGATCGATTGCATAATCACAGTTAGATTTTATATCAGAAGCGCGAAACTTTGGTCCATATATGCAATAAGTATTGATAACCCTTATCGCAATATTTTCTGATAAGACAACAAAGTAAAAAGATGTCATTAGGCGCAACCGATAATCCAAATAACCATTTTAAATATACTTTTAAGCCGATCCAAGTGCACTTAATCATTTATATAATTGAACAAGATTTTAATAAGTCAATCAAAGTCTCCCAGACAGTGAAGACTTAATAAAGACAAGATATAAACCGTATTATTAAATACAAAGTTCGGCAAGACTGTGTCTTATGAGTGCGCTCACTAATCTTTTCTAAATTAAATGATGGCATAAAAATGTGACATCAATCGTCAATATTGATTACACGTGATGCTTCGTTCATCGTGCTAAAAATGAGATAAATACTATTTCATAGATTCTCCATAAAAATATACAGTAGGTATGCTTTAAGTTTACCTCATAGCACGATGAAAAATAATTCTTATTACTACGTCATATTTGGTTCATATGTGACGTATCAAAAAAAAAATTATTTTTCATCTTGCTATGAGGTAAACGCTAAGCATAAATAAGATAATATTTTTATCTTTTTTTAACACGATTAATGAACCATCATACGTGATCAACATTGACGTTAGATGTCGTATTTTTATACCATCACATAATTTAGCAAATAAGTCAACCGAGCGCCCATTAGATACTCAGTCTTGCCGAACGTTATGTCAAATCATACAAGTCCATCTGCACTGACAATTCACCTGATCACTTTTATAAATAAAGTCATGAGTCGATCAACTTGTGACCCGGGTAAAAACCTAACCTAACTTAAATAATGAAACAGCATGACGTAGGCGGTACCAATGACGTCACGTGGATCATCAATTCTGCCCATACCACAAATAGCGTGTTTGACAATAGTGGATATAGTAATCGTGTATATATGTATTTATGTAAGATATATGAATACTCATATTTATATATGAATACAAAAAGACCTTTCGTAACGCGTACCTTTCGCGCATTCGATTTCAAAGGCATCCCGCGACTTCCGCATTGAATTTCATTTGATCGAGGAGAATGGCTGATATTCAATTTAATTATTTATTCTAAGGTCGTTTCGTTGTTAACAGGACAAAAATGACTCTCGGCATCGGGACAAGCATCTTTACTCGTAGTTTCTCCTTTGACGTTTATCATCAACGTCTGCCTCTTGTTTTTATATTTAAACCTCTGCAAGTTCCTGGTAATCACGTGATTCTGCTTTTACAATTATTATACAAAGTGCACGGATGCTCCAGTGCGAAGTTCAACGTACTCGCAATCAGGATATTGCTCTAAGCAGATAACCTATACGCGCGGTAACCGAAGTTCTTTCAGGTAGGTGAAATAAATTTTGATATAATGAAATTTCGTACTTTCGTCTAATAATCTGTGATATTAATTATCATCGCGTGATTACTCACCTTATGAAAAAACGTATCGGCTGGTTCAGGCGCTTCATTGTCACCTGTAATAATATATCGCGTATGTTGAGTAAATGTGTTGTATGTATATACATATATGTTTATGTAACTTGTCATTAGTCAAATTGTACAGGAAATATCCATAATTATTCATAATTATTTATGTCTTTGCTTCGTGCTATATATCACATCAATCGTAAGGAAGTAATTGGGTCTAATGTGAATTGGCCGAAATTTTCGAAATTGGCAAACAATGGCAGAACTGCCGGTGTTTGTTTGTCGTTATAGAATTTAGGAATCGAGCGACCTCGTAGGTTAACGACTATAATCCTGATGTTCCCGACAACACACGAATTTGACAGTTCGAATAATTTCTGTTTACAAGCAACCCGCTGCTTAAAGAAATCCAACTAACACAGGGACATTCGCAAATATGAATTTTGGCAAGGACGAGCGGGGCTGCCGGGATTGCTAATTTCGTTTAAAGTAAAATTTTCAAATTCTTTTCGAACTTGTCAAGACATTTTTCATGTCGATAAGAAATTTCCTGACAGATTCGTATACGCAACTTTTTCGTCCAACCAAAGGGACGTTTACGTCATATCAGACGTCTATGCATTATAATTTACGTGTTTATCTACGTAAATCTTCTTTTTTTTCTTTTTCTTTTTTTCATGGTATTCTTAGCTGAGAGGCTGTTGTTTGCGAAATTAACGCTCGTTCGGACAAATCGAAAAAAGATGGACGACGTGTAGCATAAAGAGATGAAAAGAAAATTATTGTATGCGCAGACGTCTTTGAATCTGTCAGGGTCCTGTCAAAATGGATTTTATTGTTTTCCAATTACTTTTGTTATCGCGTATCATTAGTCTCGAGCAATTATAAATTGGTTGTCGAAATTAATTAATTTCATATCTATGTATTTATAGAAATTTTCATAATTACCAAGTAGCATATGCTCCAATTTTCGGCGATCAACGCGGAATCTATCCTGGTGCAATTCCTCGGGATTAACAATGCCAAGAATAGCTGCGACATCGCGCAATTCCTCGCGGCTCTCAAATCCTGATTTACCAGAGACGCTGGTCGTCCCGGTGCCTTCCGACGTCTCGGACATCGTTTCCGTCGCTCGTCGTTCGCTCTGTATCAGTTCGTCAGGCCTCATCATGACGTTTCCAGCTTCCTGCTACTTACGGCCACAATTACCAAGGGACTTCCTGTAGGGTTAAATGAATTTTCATAAAAATTCGCATTTTGTACAGCTTAAGCTAATTTTACGAGCGAGATTGATAATTGAATTGAACAAAACTTTTTTTCCCAATTATCATTCCTCTTATCATTATTTGAGATTAGAAAATTACCCAATCTTGATTCGCGTGCGTTTCAAGAAAAATGCATAAATCTTTGCTTGACACTAATGGGGGAACATTGGTTAACGAATGAAGAATTATTGCAAAAATTTGCCAAAATCACTCCCCACCATAAGGCACATATGAAATGTCTAAATATTAATTAATTAAAAATATAATATTGATTAATGATTAAATTCAATATATAAACGATAAAAGCAAAACGATAAAAAATTTTCCGTAATTACAATATCGCATTTAATATCATGATAGATAAGAAAAAAATTATTATCGCACAACTCACACAAAAATTGAAGGCGCGATAGCGCTGAATAAATATATCCTATTTTTGAACACAAATAACACAAAAAATAAATCCACGTTAAATTTGTCTCTTTGTATGATAAAGAAATATTGACAGTTGACAAGATATACAAAAAGAACAAGAAATAACAAACGCGTATTACTTAATTGTTAATCGATGTA
>JARPRH010000637.1:708886-719282 GCA_031763665.1 Calameuta haemorrhoidalis
TCACCTTACCATGTATGTGATTCCGTCATCGGTACCCGCATCGTACGGGTACAAATTAAGCTCTTTGTGTTGAATCCAGGAACAGTTTGCCAAACAAAGTTCCAATCCTGAAACGCCAACTATCCAATCGGGTGATGGACCTATTGAAAATTAATATCACAAGATGAATATAGTCAGTGGACGTAAAAGAGTAAAAGGAAATTTAAGGTATAGTTATTTTCTTTTTTTCTTACTGATCATCGAAACCAGAGACATCAGATGATGTTTCCGGTCTACCCGAAAAACCGCAAAAGTTTTACCAGTGACATTAGGGTAACTTATGCCACGTGCTTTTATTATCGTTCTGATGTGATCACTCTGAAAATAATACAATAACGATTTATCGATATTCTTAATACTAAACGGCCATTTGACCGTTTTGGAGCCAAAAATAAAAAATTGCCGGTATGGTTAGTGTTAAATCAACTAAGAATTTATATATTAAAGGTTATCGATTAGCCATACAAATTTCGTAGGAGTGACTCACTTGACTCTTCAGTTCGGATTCTAATTTTCGTGTCGAGCCGATTTCAGCGACCTGACGCAAACCCTCACTCGCCATTCCGTAATACGTCCAAAATGCATAGTCGACTGTGTGGGAGGCACCTATAACGTCGGAAAATCGAGTGGTCCACCCCTTGCTTGGAAAATCCTTAAAAGACACGGATAATGATCAATTACAAAAAAACAGTATTTCAAGTGCATTATGGGAGAATGATCATTAATTTTTTCATTAAATCACACCTTAGGATGTGTGTTCCTCGACCAGAGACCTTCGAACGTGACTTCATATTTGGCTTCGTCGCAGGCGCAACACTCCTGAAGTACCGGACCCTGTTCATCAGCATCCGCTTTTGAATCCTGACACACCTTCAATGTTAATCCTTGGTCATCCATGTACCAGACACTGGGCATTTCCATAACTGTAGCTCTATGAAAATTAAATTAAAAAAAAATGTTGATTTTGGAAAGACGATTTTTCAAATTTTTTTTCAAAAAAAATATTTTTCTTACCTCATATAAACACAGCCGCTTCCCTTGGGCGGACTGACCCACTCCAACGCCACTTCCTCCTTAGGTATCATAGACGTTTCCACAACAGCATGTGGACACTTTTCCGAAAACTGTGCCAACAATTGATTCTCGAGATCAAAGAAACCACTCTCCAGGGTCTCGTCAGCGTTTTCGGCTACCAATAAAAATCTCGTGAATTTTGAGTACACGAAATTGAACACTTCACTCTTCAGTATCACTGAAAATTTTTAAAAATATAATTAAAATTTATTTTTCATCGACACAACTCACTTGACAAATACTGATTTGCGTCGATTCAGGAAAAAGTGTACCCTCGTATTTTTCGACGTCAAGCCCTCAGAGGGGAGGTCAAGAAAAAAATAGAATTCAAATTTCACTGCCAAACGCACCGTTCACGGACGTCCTATAAATAATAGATATTAAAGCCACCCCGATATCAAATTGCTCTGATTAATCGCACGAGGCTGACGCATATCTTCTGTGCTCGATTTTTTGTTTTTTATTCCATTTTTTTTTTCATTCCCTTTTCACACAAATCACCTCCCTCATCCCGTTGCATATGTAGGTTGCGACCGTTCAATAGAGTCAAACTGTTTCCAGCCAAAATGGAACGAAGACCAAATAAAAATTATACAAATGACGTAAAAAAATAAGTATTAAGCAATTCCGTATTGTACAATTCTACGTGAAACATAACTTTATAAAATATTTCATGAATTTGACAACCCCCCCCCCCCCCCCTACCCCCGATGAGATTGTATATACGGATATTTTTTATGACTGTGGGTTCCGAGTGGCTACGTTAAATTAAAATGAGCCGCGAAACGCGTCCTGAATAAGGTGTAGTAAAGTAAAACCTAAACTCAGGTTGGCAATGCTGTATCCGCAGCTTGATGCTGTCGGCTGGCTGCCTGGAGTTTCCAAGGAATTTCAAACTTGCGCAACTTTATATTTCCATCTAAAGTTTCGTGTTCTTTTCTTCCCTTTTTTTTCTTTTATTTTTTTTTCTTCCCACCCTGTTTCTCTTCGACCCCCGTGTCATTTCAATTAACGCGACGCCATACGGCTCGGCTGCCGAGTCAATAAACTCCGTCAGCACTTGGGTGAAAATTCATGGAAATTGACACATTTTTTTTAAATCCTATTTATATGCGTACCCCCCTTTTTTATGTTACTTCGCATTTTTTTTATCCGACACATAACTTATAAATATCCATTGTATCCTGGTGACCTTCCACGTATTTATGGTTGTTTGAAAATATTGACTAACCAAACCTGATGAAATAAATTATCAATTTTATTCGTTAATTATTAGATACGCCTCCTGGTATACAGAATTATTATAAATACTCCACCCTTCTTATTTTTATCACAATCGAAGGAAATCCCTGTCCACGTTATTCTGGCAAATGATACGTTAATCGGTGACAATTATTTTCTTAACCCCAGATATCAGACAAGCATTACTTTACTTTTGACCTCTTTGCGTTAGCCTTTACGTTTAAGTGGTTGGCACACTTGTGATAGTGAACAGCGAGACAATGCACGTCGGTCAAATTGAAACTGTAGTTAATTGGCTGGGAACAGACGTGGTGACGAATGGTGTAAATTTCCCTGTACAATTAGGCAAGTATTTAGTGCCGGAGGAAATATGATTAATAAGGAATGACAGAAAGTAATTTTTTCAAAATTTTTATTTCATACGTCCCGCACCTCCTTGGGACAAATTTCAACTATCGGGACTTTAAAAAAGAACCGTCAGACAATCTGATTGATTTTCATCCCTTGACATATCGAATATCACTTCTGTCTACTGTGTCGAAGTTCAAGGAGAGTTTTAGAACGGGTCGAGAATACGACACACGAAGACCCACAAATTCAGAAGCCATAATGGCTGCCAACAGCTGGGACTGTACATAATTGTACGTACAGTGAATAGCAGAGAAAAAAAATCATCCTACCCTAAGCGCTGTTATTTTTTAAAATATTAAAAAAAAGCCTCGATCTTTTTTTTTCAATTTTACATTATTCTCTACGTATTACTAGGGACTGGGCAGTCCTGCTTAATGCATAATGCATAATATGCATAAAAAATATTGTCCTATCATTTGACATTTCAAGGGTGATTTTTTTCCTCCTCGATGAAATCATCATAGTCATCCAAGCGAATTACGAGATCTCCCAGGTTCGCTCCCATAACCCTGAATTAGGAGAATTAGCCGTGAAAATGTAATTAGCCCGCAGCCTTCACGGTCGTATCAAGTTTCACCCTAATTGGTACGCTTGTCGTGCAAGCAACCATTCATAGCATTGCATTTGATAAGGAATAGTATGTTTCAGTTACAATGAAAAAATATAAATAATTGACGCGTGCTGAGAGCGTAATAATGATAATCGTAAGAAGAAAAAGAAATTTTACCAAAAAATTTAAATAATTTTTATCCTATCATTTCATGCCTAATTAAATTTTTTTTAAGGAGCAATTTAATTAACGCATCCCAGCGAATGATCGTCAAGGAACGTTAAGGTCTAACTCTCATCTCCTTACCTTAATTGGCCTTGTTACATTGGATAACCGTAATTGAAAAATTTTTAGTACTTTGATATTAATTAGCAAGGATAATTGATCGTAAAATAAAATTAATCCTTCCCTAAGGATCAGACACGAAGGATCATCCTGTCAAAGAGGATTTATAGTCGGACTCGTTCATCTCCCGTCTGACCCTCAGACCGTCTTATACAACTTTTCTCTAATGACGGCTGATCCTGCAAAAGGATCTTTTATACGTGTCAATCTGTAAAATCGTAGGACGAATTTATCGAATGTCCTTGAAAAAAAAAAGATTCGTCGTCGCGATCCCCGTGAAGAAGCTGGGATAATCGTGCACGTGCCTTTTGGAAATTGGCATTTAATAATTTTTATTATTTAATTTTTATTGGCATTTAATAATTTTATTATTTAATTTTTAAATTTCAGAAGCTCTTAGTCCTTGCTTTGCTGTGTCCTTTAAATGCTAATATAATTAGGCATAATATTTTTAATTACGATAATGAGAAACTGTACAGAATTAATATCGTAAACGTTTCAATATTTTGTGCAAGGATAATCGTAAACGACAACTGCAACTATTATAAAGCTGGCTTAAGGCCAGAAGCTTGTAACGTATTAATTTATCAGACTGGAAAATTTCCATTTCTCTGCGGTTGAACTTAACAGTCGGTTTCCCTTGCAAGGACTCAAGGACGTTATACCAACTAGGCACCAGGACCAAAGAGCTGAGAGCTAAGGAGCAAAGACTATATTGTATGGGTGCTTTTATTGCCGCAACGATCATAAACTCTAGGACGAATTTCCCCCTCGCTTTTATTTACGAGCTTTTTCACCGACAGCGTAACAACGCAATGCGAACTACGTGCTTACGCGATAAATATTTCTTTCGCCGCCATCTTTATTCTCTTTTTTCCCATTCGGCCGTCATTCGTCTTATGTCTTCTGTACAATTGGATTTTTATTTTTGAAAAAAAAATTTCCTTCGTAAATACGTAAAGGTTAGGTTAGGTCTCGGTAGCCATAAAGGAGGATTAGTAACCGGAAGTCCGTTTTACCTTCTTACCCAACTATCTCGTACAACGGTACGTTTAAATTGGTCTTCGTTAATCGTTCTCGTTAAAATAAGACGGTAGTTTTTTTTACTAACGTTCATTATTTTTTTTTACACTTCGGACGGGGATGTCGAATGAATAGTTCGTTTCGCTGTAAAATTGTCTTTCTTTTTTATTATCGGTTAAAACGTTAAAGCAAAATAGGACGTCACCCTTTTTTTGATTCTTGTTTATTTTGCCGTCTGAAAACTTCATGTTTTGGCCACCCGGCGATTTTGGCTTTAAGCTCTTTATACTTGCATTACCTTGCGTTCAGCTTAAGCTCTAAAAAAGGTCAAAACGACTCAGCACGTTCAAAGGGTTTAACAGCACTCCAAGGTTGGTACGAGTGAAATGCAGATTTTCGTGCTTTATGAAAGCAAACTTCGCTGCTACTTCTATAGGTAATTGACATAAGCTGCAAAGCACGAAAGCAGCCAAAGCAAACGATAAACACGACCGTGATATTTCGAGTTTGCATCAAAGAAACAAAAATCTTAGTAGAAGAAAAAAAAGTAGGTGAATGCTTAAAAAGCTAGATGAGCTTTTATCACTGCCCTAAAATTCGTCCAAACTCCTTTAATAGCAGAACCACGAGTATCGTAGCAGGAAAGGGTGCGTCATTCCTTTTTTTATCTAGTTGAAGAAGAAGGAAAAAATATCATTTTCGTCGCGAGGTTAACGCGCGAAATTCAAATTTGACAAATAGGATCAGATCTTTCAAAAGATGACAAAGGTCTGATTAAAAGGTACCTATATGACCTTATTCGATTTTCTCATTTCCATTGAATTTTTTGACTCGAACTTTTTAAGGCACTCCCCATACACTTCGGCAAATACTGAACCGTCAGTCATTTACATAATTTCGTATGCGAAAACAAACAAAAAATGCCGATCGCTTCACGTCAAAGAATTTTACCAGAAAAAAGTTTCCGTCCTCGCGCGTTTCCTAAAAACGCTTGAGAGCGGCGCTTTTAAACTTTCGCTCAGAGTCGTACATTTTGTTAACCACTTTAATTGTCGCGACGCGTCACGGAAAATAACGCTCCGTTGAATATCCGCCCGCTGCGTACCTTTGTTTTACGCTTTTCAACGTTATTCATTCGTTTCATAAAGATGTGACGAGAGTCAGACGTTGCTTAGATATACGATAACAATAAAATTAAGAACCAGCCCTAAATGCACAATTCAAAGAACAGTTAAATAAATAATGATAATTAAAGTTCTTGCATCAATAAAAAAAATGTTGATAAAATTCGATAATCGCCCATTCAAGACTCAGTATTTCATCCCTTAGTTACGACTTTATCTCATTATACAAATTCAACGAAAATCAGGCCAAAAGTGTGTTTTTCTTGGAGAAAAGTGAATGATACTTTTATAAATGAGACTATTGAGCCTCGCAGGTATCGATTATCGATAAAGCAACCTATAGCGGAAATACGGTACACGAGGGGTTAGAGTAGCTAGAGAGACGGGATGAGAGGGGAAAAATAGAATGAATGTAAAGTAGGACCAACACGATCCTGAATAAATGACAGGAATGAAAATAATTACGCAATTCAATTAATCTAAACATACATAACCCTCACAGTGCGTATATGCTCACCCGAATTTACATGGAGACATATATATATATATATATATATAGGCGTCATCCCCACATACGCCCATTGGCAAATGAGAGATTTTCCAATTTCGGTTTTGTCAAATCAGTCAAGAATTTCATGTATAATTTTAATAGGTAATTCATTCCGTACAAGTGATTTATTACAGGTTGAATGTAAAAAATAAAAATCGAGCAATTATCAAAATAGCATGAATTTTTTATATTACAAATTTAGTTAGGACGTGTAATTACTTTATTTTTTAATTCAACTATTACTAAACTCCCTAACGTCACGCTGTCGAAAATTAAATTTCACAGAGTCACCAAAAGTTCCTTCCATGGGAATTTCCGAGTTCAGGGTAGAAATTTGAACAAAAAGAATACGTGCGACGAGGGTACCCGAAGCCTAATGTCAAAGTAACGTACCCTTCAACTAGTATGATTAACATTGACTAATAATTGACTAAAAAGATTAACGACAAGTTACTCGTTCGTCAGCATCCCTCTGAGTAATAATTATTCACAAAACTAATTAAATATTAAATGACTTACCGAAGTATCTTGTATTTGGCATATACGAAGTCACAAATTCGTCCCTGTTGTAATTCATCATTACAATGCGCAATTTCGTACCGACGGGAGATTTCGGCCCTACCGTGCCATCAATTTTTCGATCGCACTTAATCGCATTGGCGCTCGTTGTCGCCAACCAAAATAAGAGTAAAGTGCTGGGCCAACTGTGACCCGCCATTTTGGAGCTGCAATAAAAAAAAATAAGTCTGAGATTAAAGCAACTAGAATATCCGCATTCGGGTACGTAATTTTATTGAGAATTCCCTAGAAAATTTATGACGAACATACTATAGGCGTCTTATACCTAATCCTATTGACACCTAGGGAATTCACTTCGCAATTTCCCTAGAGCTCAAACTGCTGACGTTTAATCGGAGGTTATCAAATGGAAATAGGAAAATAAATTGCTGAGGATCGAGGGGAAAGATGTAAATGGTTTGATAACGACAATCGCCATATTGTTTTTTTTTTCAAGCAGCTTATCGTTCAATGTTTGTTCTGGACCTTGACCCAGGTCTTAATCGAAGCAACGATTATAATTTATTGCAGCAATACTTGAGAATTTAATCAAAGTTACATTAATTAGATGTTGATTTGACTAAGGAAATTTTAATTTCCCGGGTAAATTTTGTACTTCCATGTTTCACCGTGGCTCTGCCACAGGGGCGATTCCATGAGTCACGTGAAATGTAACAAGAGCAAGACACTGCAGGCCTAGTTGGAGCTATTAGTGTTATATAATAATAATAGAAAATGTCCCTAGAACATGAGGTACTTAGTCATAGTGATGATCAACAACGTTTTTGAATACAAAGACAACAAATATATAGATTCCTATATCGTTTTGATCGATCGATCGAATCAAAATATTTTTTTCTTATCAAAAACAACAAAATTTTTTTCTTTTTCTGCCTATATAAATTCTCCTTTTTTTTTCTTCGTGTAACGTATTACTCGTAAAGAATCGTTATGTTAATATGCACTAAATAATATTATCTTCTAGGGGATATATCGTGTAAACGTGCAGCCATCTCAGATTTATATTGATTTCTCACGCTAGAGCTTAGATCTTGCTTATATCTAAGAAAAGTAAGGTTAACAATGATAATTTCATTAATTTATAGCATACGGAAGACAAGCTATGATTTTTTATACGGTGGATAAGTTTCTTTATTTTGTAAGTAAATATATACATATAATAGACAGACGATCTATATAGGCCGTGACATTTGACTCGGATTGGCATTCTGCCATTTTGAGGTTAGACGAATCTGAGAATCACTATAACAATTTATTCGTATAATTTTATTGTTGCGAGTAAATGTTACAAGCATAGAAATTAATTTGCAAATGGGCGACCCCATGTTGATTGCCAATTGAATAGACTTTTTTTCCCTTTTTTTTTTCACAACAGAAATACCTGTGTTTTGAATCTCTAAGGAAAACCAGACTGATGCCATAAATGGGAATGCACTTTTGTGCAGTCGACGCATTATTGTTTTTCCCTCAGTTTTTTTTTCTTTCACTTGACAAAATGGCGATTGCTCCATAGCACTTTCCTTGCTTTTGAAATGGCATACAGAACGAACGGGTGAGTTTTATGGTTTCGAATCGCGATCTCGATAAAAGTACCAGAACTTATGACGATCTCATAGAATCCTAACCAGAACCTATAGTAGATGCAACCACAATTCCAGAAACAAATCATAAAGCATATCGAGTAATATAACGTAATATCAGTCTAACATCCTAGTCAATAATCCTAACCTAGCCTAAACTAAGTTACCAGATGGAAACTCATGGAAATACATCATGAAAACATCTATATTTATTTGAATAGCATATAACGCTTAGAATCCAATTTCAATTAATTTATTTACCCACTATTACATATCACTAATTACCTGACAGTAAATACTAAGTAGAGAGCCTATATTAAAAATAAATTCTGACGATAATTAAAGCGATTAAAATTCATCAACTTCTAAATTACTAACTACAGGTTCCTAAGACCCAAGAAAAATAAGTATTATACAAGTTGCGCTAATCAATTAAAAAAAAAAGCGATACCTTATCAGTTTTCTACAATGCACATATTATTTTTTCTATAACACATCCTCACGATATGCTTCAACGTTGTACAATAATAATAACAATAATGATAAACCACCAATATATATACTCGACAATAATAAACGACAATTCCTTATATAATAATTCGTCACGTAAATAAATTGTAAAATAATCCCCCATCTCCCCCTTGATTAATTGATTCAACAAATCTTTTAAATACTTTCCTCTTTTAGTTCATTTCCGGTTACCCCTTTCTTTTCACCACGCCTTGAGTATACCCGATTATAACTTTTTTCTCATACTTTTCCACGCAATTAAATTTTTTCAAGTCGAACTACTTTTCAGGTCAAGTTGTCGACGCTGCATATTACTAGGAACGTTTTAATATCCTTATCAGTGCCTTTTGCCTTTAGTCCTTCTTCTTTCTCTTTATCCAAAACTTCTCCACTTGTTCCGATGTTCGCGCGTCCGATGCCTCTAGATTCGCGCTATCGGCCGTGGAAGACTGACGAGAGATTCAAAGTGGCATTCAAGAGGATAAAGAGAAGCCCGAAGAGAAGAGGAACGAAGAAGTGGGCGATAAGGGTAAAGTGGTGATAAAGGAATGGAGAAGGGAAGTAAAGTGAAGTGGTACGAAGAAGATTGAGATCTTCAGTTTTTAACTTGGTCGCTTAACGTTGAGCCCTTTGGAGCTTAAGTCTGAGAGAACCTTAATGCGACCTGACTTTCCAGGAGGTTGGTATCAACCCCCTCATTTTTTTTTCTTAACCCTTTCTTGGGTAAAACCATCGGTACGGGAATACCCACACAAACTACCCAGCTTACTCGAGACTTGGTTAAACTGATTAATTAATTCAATTATCGATGCCCGATACCAGTAGGTAAGTCCAATAATTTAGCGAGGGCTTGGAGTAAGAGTATCAATTTAAAGATATATAATCTTGTGTGTGCAAGTGTGACAGACATTTTTTTGTGAGGGAAGCTTTAAGGTTGTTTCTTTGATGGGTGTCTTTATAAAGAAATGATTTTAATGTTGAAATTTATTAGAAATACATTTTTTTCGCTACCATTTAATTGTGAGAATTTTTGAAAATTTTTATTCGAATTTCAATGAATAAAGTTGTAGTGAAGTCTGGACATTTTTTAACGTGAAAATGTTTTTTTTTATTTGGACTGTTCAATTTTTTATTTGAAACAATACGAATTAAATAATTATATTATCGAGGTATATCAATATATTTTTTATTCATACTTTTGCAGTCATGTTTCATTGCTATTTGCTGCAATTGTCAATAATTATTATTAAATACCTACGTTTTTCTCCTCTTGCGATTTTTACTGTCGTACGTTTTGTTTTTTAACAATTTTAATACTAAATTCAATCACAGAATGAAAACACATGCACGACTGTCACGTGTAGAAAAT